>OZ026616.1:62770986-62803486 GCA_964020975.1 Hermodice carunculata | reverse complement strand
AAAGACCCACAAATCCGAAAGGAATATCTAAGACAGCACATCCTTTTAGCCGTATTTCATATACACTAAAATGAGTATTGTATTTCGTCACATAAGATATACATCTGTGTAGAATTTATTGAATCATAGTCGTGCCCCTTAATTAAAGGGGCTACTTCACAAAATTTTGCACATTTTCCTTTTCATAACTATACTATTTTTGGCATACACTGATAATCAGTATTGATCAACAGTTTTATGAAAGTTATCTTTGCAATCACCACAAAGGAACACACAGCTAGTGAGTAAATGTCGTGCTTTCATTAATTTTTCCATAGGGACGTCAGAGGAATTGAATTTACTATCTTAATAGGTACCAGACTTAGTCCATCCGTCACATTTCCTTTGATATCAGTTTGCACCTTTTTGTGTATGATTTTAATTATTGCTCAACGTTGTATATATTCAAACAATTTATCACAGTTTAAGCGAACCTGAGCATCCATGCTCTTAAAGATAAGACGTGAAGTATACCCTCTTCATCTAGCTTCTATTCTCATTCAGTATTTATTGGTGTTGTCCTAAGAATGTATGAAATTGAAAAATATAACAAATAAGTATTTATAATTTATACTTTGCAAGAACGATCAGTGAGAGAACATACACATTTGCTTTATTTTTAAAACAGCGTGAATGTAAATGATTTCCTTCAATCGCTTCCCAACAAGAAGTTAAAACACACACCCACACACCCACAATGAACTAGTGGTAAATGTATGCAGTGTGCCCCTTGGTATCATTGTCCATATAATAAATTGAAGTATTACGTCTCTAATACCTTGCGGTATATATCAGGTATTTATTAATATGCCTAAAATTGTTATTTTATACGAACTGGAACATACTTTTTACACACAGGTTCGTAGGTAAAATATAGACAAAAAAGGACAGTTGTCAACCAATATTTAAGCACCCTTTGGCTAAATCAAACACTGCTACAGGGCAATTGTGACCAAAAATATTCATAGACTTTCATTAAACGGCATTTGAGTGGCTGCCAATAGGGAACTCCTGAACAAAGCTACCGCTCAAACTTTGCAAAAGTTACAACTGCTTACCAAACGTAGAAGCATACCTGAAATAAATCAAACTCTGCAGATACATGTACCAGCTAGCATGATATATGTTGGCCCGCAGATGCAGGAAAGCAGCACAATTTGATACCATATACAACCAGTAACAAACTTACTTTGCTGCTTTATTTCCGCAGAAGAAAATAATATGATATAGATCTAAATGAAATGTGTGTGAGATAACTGCCAATTGGACGCCTTTGAACAACACGTCCCAGATAGATATTATGGCATCAGTTCAAGAAACAATAATAACACATTTGCTGATAACGTTGTATATATCTCCAGCAGGGAACGCACGCTGTATTTTATTGTCAAAATAAGTGCAATTATGTCATTGATTACATGCAGGCAAATTATATGTATGGTAAAGAGTTGCCTTTTTTGCCATAGATAACAGTGGCACAATTGGACTTTCATGCACCAGCACTGTAACGGTATTTAATGATACTGAATATGAGGAGTTGCATACACTTGGCAACCATAAGCATTAAGGGAATCATTATCCATCTGTGTGTAATGGAACTTTTCTTCATGATCTATAGAGCAGAATAGAAATCCACAACGTACACACATGAGGGAAATATCAATGTATTTATGGCATGTCGTAAAACTGAAGGGCAGGAGCAGACCGAGCTTGACGACACTGAGTCCAACATGTGATTTTCTATGCAGATTCAGGTTCAAAAAGTGGGGCACTGACTTGATAATATCAAATTTAAGGAAGCTTTTAGTTGTTGACTTCGGCCAGCTGCGGCCTAGTTGCACACGAGCTTGCAGGATAGTGTTAACTATAAAAATCCAACAGTATGGTTTTCTTCGTACAGTTACAAGCGGAATAAAAGTTATTGGCCTCATAATAAACTACACTTTGAAAGTACTCCACATCATTTTATGAGCCTATTTATACCGTAGGATTTGTGTTCAGCCTACGTAAGTAGATACTTTATATAAGTTGTCTTCCAACACTCTGATCAGAGGAGAAGAACATAAATTGGACGCTTTTCCATGTTATTTTTGAAACGGGTGATGAAAAGTGCATGTTGCAAGAAGAAAACACATATAAAACCATCTGTAGGGATATTTGCTCAAAGACGTGTCGGTGCAATAACTTGCTACCACATGGGGGCATGAAGGAAGAAAGATGAAACAGCCTGCCCACTAAGACTCTCCAAAGAAGTGACTTCCTTGTTGCCGATTTCATAAGAATCTAAATTGTCTGGGTTCTAATGCTTTCAGGGCCACATTTTAGAATTGAGTCAAAAGCTCTCCTCGGCGTGCTTTGGACTGATTGCCCTCAAATCGCGCCACGGAAAGCTGTTGAGCTGGACTATTATATTCTATATAACAACATTTATTATACTGGTAATTGAATATTTTTTTACACTGAATGAGAATCTAACACCCTTATTATAATTCAAGGTTCCTGCCCTCAGTTAGGGTACATATAACAGACTGGTACAAAAATTACCACTGCGTCTCTGTTTGGATTACAGCCTATCGATACATACATTATTAGTTTTTCCAATATGTGTAGTTTCTTTGCATGTAACAATAACTGTTCTAAGATCAATTTGTAAAATTTGAGGGGCATATTATTCAAGGGGTCTGATGTACAATTTGAAAAAGAATCACAGCAAAACTTTTTGCATGAAGAGATTCAACTCAACGGTCATGTAAATACAATAGTATAACTTAGGTAACCATGTTTTTGCTCTCTGTCAGTAAAGGAGTGATTTTTATGTTGTTGAATTTTGAAGCCTGTGCAATTAACATTGATATCTTTTTCCATTTTGGAGCTCAAAAAGTAGCATTCAAAATTAGAATATTGCAAAACCAAATATATCTATCTATCTATCTATCTATATATATATATATATAAATACATACGTACATATATATATATATATATATATATATATATATATATATATATATATATATATATATATATATATATATATATATAACCTAAGTTATACGATTGTCTTTACATAGGCATTAAATTCACAAAGATTCATTCATTCAGTTTTGAATGAGGCTATCTCAAAATTACCAAGTCCTTCAAAAAATGTGTCTGAGATATTCACTACCAAAGATAACCAAGAAGATTTGCTGACTTTAATTGCTCACAAATCTGCTCAGGCCATAAAGAAGAATAACCAAATGCAAATCTCTTAAACTCTGTCACAACTTTGACCTTTACACTTAAAAACAATATGATGGTTCTATTCAGTCACCTGTGAAATGATCCATTCACCTGTAAAAACACATCCAGTGAGGCTTTAACTGTGAATGGTTATCTAAACATTACCATTAGTGACCACATCTTACAGCCAATTGACTGACAGATATAAAGCAGGGACACTTTTTTCATCTTAAAGTTTTCCATAGAAGTAAACATGTTACACTGAAACTTTTTGGCATGGACAAAGATTAGCGCTTCATCATTTCAAAAGTAGCAAAAGCTAAATTTCACTGATTTGAAGGTCTAAGGTAAGTGCCGGCGCCTTAAAGCAGTTCCATTTAAGTAGTTCTACTGAAGTCGCAGTTGGCAGGGGTAGATTTAACATGGCAGTATCTTATGTTCAACTCTTACAGCTCAAATATGCAAAACATTAAGATGATTGAGCGTATTTAGTTTCCTATATTATCCCATTGCTTACAACTCAAGAACTGGACGCTCTCTCTCTATACAAGGGTCATCTCAAGTACTTATTTATAATAGCTGGTTTTAAATTATACAGGCCCAAGGAATCATGTGATCACAAAAGGCAAATTCACAGCGTCACCCTGTCAACTCTATGGGAAGATATAATCATTAATAGGACATAAAAAGACAGTTCAAAGAAATATGGAACAGAGAAACTAATAGTAATTATGGAACCTACCGTGCTATATTTTTACGGGGTTGCACATGTTAACAATTGAATTAGGGGGATGACAGATGTGATGTGTTTACCTTATTTACATTATCAATAATGCTAAAATTAAATATCGTTGACAAAAAGGATTATATTGTCAGCTGGTTGTACAATGCCAGCTTGTAATGACAAGTTGTACGCAGGTTGTATATATCTCATAAAGATCCTGTTTTAAATATTGAAGCAAAATATTCATGAAGCATAAACATTACAGACATCCATCAGGTAGATGCACAGAGAAAATAGGTTGGCATATCAGCTCTTGGCTGAGTACTTTATAGCACCTGCAGATATCTGGTATAAGTACAAATTTATTTCAACTATGACAGTTGGAAATCTGTATGGATTGCCGTCTATGGCCAATGTCAACGATTGAATAAAAAACCCAGTACTACTACTACTACTACTACTACTACTACTACTACTACTACTACTACTACTACTACTACTACTACTAATAATAATAATAATAATATTGAACCCACAAGGATGTGGAAATGAAAGTAGAAGTAAATATATCGAAATAAGGGTAACCCTGAACACAAAATAAAACATACAAAGTGGTCATACATACTTAGGCTAGAAAGAGACATGACACTGATCGAGGGATTATTTACAACACCATGACCGCCTTACTCAGCAAAGTATGCAGATAGGCGTAAACAATAACGGATGAAGAGGAGGACCGAACCCGCCACACGTCCACAGGCCACGAATGACCGTAGGCCGCCGCATGGAAGGAAGGCATCACCCGATCAGCTACAGCCAATAATACTACTGGGATACAAACAGAAACGTCAACCATTTTATTGTCAGAGTATGATGGTATGCTGGGCTGTGAGCCACTCCTCATGAGTTTAATCAACCGGGCTTAGCGTGGGGCACTTAGAGCATGCATATAGGGTATCTGGAATCCTGCTTTTTTAAATCCCGGAGCGAAGCGTAGGGATTTAAAAATGCAGGATTCCAGATAAATCACGAGAACAAGGGATGTATCTCTTTTATACCATGCCTTCTTTGTTTTCATGAATATAAATGCATTTTAAAATGTATTCACCAAAGCAAATCAGTCCTCTGTTGATATTAAGCCACAGAAATTTAAAACAGGGATATATGTGTAAGCAGTTGACATATATATCCCTTGAGAAAACAAAGGAGGCATGGTATAAATGCAATCACGGACATGCAGTACCTGAGATTCCCTAAACAAATCTTCCAATACCCATTATCTGTGATGGACACTGCTTTGCCAAACTTCTGACTCAGCAGGCTATGATAATAAATAAAACAAGTATAAGTTTTGTAGTAACTGATCTTTACGTAAGAATGCATTTCTGAAATCGTCTGTTGGGTGAACAATGGGGTGAATTTAACGACTCTTCATTCAGCAACATGACAGCAATGATCGAGTGTCACACTGATATATACATTGATGCGTCTTCAGCTGCGTTTGTTGTTTCGTGCATAATTCTGTCCATATCAGTTAACTTTTTCATTGCTACATTTTGGGCTGAGTCAACAGTATTCCTTGGCCGGCTTTGGCTGCATTGAGCACAGAGTGCGCCAAGGAAAGTTGCTGACCGGGACCATTCGATTCTCCGGAACTAGAGACATGCTTGAATGTAAGGTCTTTTCACAAATAATATAAATGTAACATCTGTATGATAATTGAAACCAGTTCATTATAAGTTATTCCGACTTTGGCCGCAGTTGGCAGTCAAAGAGTTAAATTAAGTTAGTTCATAGAACCTGGAATCCTGGTGAAAGAGTTAAAAGTTCCACATTTCAGAAATGAAAAGCTATGGATAAAACTTTTAACAGTTTGATGAAAAACTGCATACACTATTTCATCGCTTGCTGTATTAACAATCAAAGTGTACAAATACGCGATTAACACCATAAGATACGCATGTGTAACTGAATTGTTTGTTGCGTAATGCATTGTTGTCCCCAGTAGTTCTATCACCGCATTGGTAGTGGGGTACCAATATTGCTAACAGGGAGAAGCTAAGATAAAAAAGGATATGATTTAACATTATCTTATCTCATCTTATAAAATGTAATTTTGTAGATCTTATTGGCGACGTCGTAAGAGCGTGCTCCATGATGTAGGCATGTAGAGACTGAACACCCAGCTAACGTTCTACCCCATTACGTTTGCTCCCTCATGGTGCAAATGTAACGGAAAGAAGCCTGTATTAATAGAATGATAGATGTATTTTCAGTCTCAGTGCGCGCAGAATTTATTAACTTTTGCTTGTGGCAGCGTTTTCACATTTTTTCCATTAAACACCGTGCGACCAAGATATAGAACCAGATGCCTTTAAACTTTCCGCAGACAATGTCTGATCACGTGGAGCCTTTCTGAGCAATGATCTTTTTTATCATTGATTCTTTTATCAGACTTTTTGCTCTCGACTGATCGTAATGTCTTATAAACTCAATGTAATTGATTTTTAGGGTTTTTTTATATACTATACTATCTTTTAATTCACCTTGTGCATGTCTCATCTACCCATAATCATCTGATTTTTACTCTTTTAATGACTTGGTCATATATTTTTAATTGCAATGGCATCCAAACCTCAACAGTCATGTACTGACCTTGGATTGCAAAAAAAACCTGTAAAACTTGTCAACTTTACCTTTACTTAAACAAAAGTTACCAAGACTTTATTTGTTATGTTTAGTTTGGCGGTTTGACACTGAATTGTTTTCTACATGTTTTTTTTATATCTAAACGGTTTTAGGTTATTTGGACTTGTCTGTGTGGAAAATTGATGACACACATGTATACATGTATAAAGTTTTATTTGTCCGACCTTATCCATAAACCTACTTTTTTCATGGATGAGGATGTATATAAGCACATGCCTGCTTCTATTCTCAATCTTTTGTTACAATGTACGCTCATCTATCTATCTATCTATCTATCTATCTATCTATCTATCTATCTATCTATCTATCTATCTATCTATCTATCTATCTATCTATCTATCTATCTATCTATCTATCTATCTATCTATCTATCTATCTATCTATCTATCTATCTATCTATCTATCTATCTATCTATCTATCTATCTATCTATCTATCTATCTATCTATCTCTCTATCGATCGATCTATCTATCTATCTATCTATCTGTTTGTCTGTCTGTCTATTTACATTGTAGGACACGCTTCTGCTACGTTGCAAATAAGACATACAATGCTACAATTTTGACCAAGAGAGTATACGTGTATTAGGCTTTGATAGGAACGCATTATCCTGTAGGTAATATATTTTTATTTAATAAGAAACATAATTCAAAGTATATTATTGGTTAATAGCTGTATGTTCAAGTGTTATCGCAGGTACGGCAAGCAAAGATCTGGATAATGGTGGGTGCAGAGGCAACCACACGCTCGCGGAAGCCAATGGGTGAATAATAACACGGGTTTTGACCATTCACTGTAACCGTGTTGAACCTTTTTTTCTCATGATTTTCAAAACGCAAAATCGTCGCTATTACCTGACATCATTGAGTTTAAATGTATGGAAAAACGTTATCTGGTCACTCTGACATTTCACAACTTTTTCCTTCTCAAAAATTTGAAACACTTTTCATATTGTAAATTAGGCTTAGACCTGGCTCACTTGCTGAGACGGCCAGCGTTACCGGCTCTAGAAGTGTTCATTGTCCACATTTCTCTGAGTTCTTTTTCTTTTGGAAAGTAAAGTTGTAGTAGCTGAGCTGTCTATTTTTGCAGGATTATTATAATAACCCGGCACACAGCATGTAAATCCCGGCATCTTGAACTCGCATTAACCCTTGTATTCTTATACTGGTGCTGTATGTATTGAAGCCCCAAATAACTTTTGGGTCTCATAATGCTTTTCTTCAATATGACGCTAATTTATTCAAAAATGACGACTGTGCCAGTCGCGTATTGTTGTGACAGCGGTTAGTGTGCCATCAGATTTGCATAGCTTGTTCTAAACATCAATTGTATTTGGTATGAGGTAATTCATATATTTGTTTCGTGGATTCATAGAAAATGCAACAGCTACGCTGACATAATCACTAAATCATAAATCAAGATGACTTGGAAACTGGAAATGTTCCTTTTTTCTGAATGGCTTTGGGGACCTTTTATTGTCGACAGACTTTTTAAACTTTACAATGCTAAATGCGCATAAGTTTAGAAAAAAATGAAAAGGAAGCATAAATGCCCAGGATTTAGTTTTAACATAGAGTAAATTTATAAAAACAAATGTTGAGTGAGGTTTTGGTAGTATTGTTTTGTAGTAGTGTGGTGATGTGGCAGTTTTGAAAAAAATGATGCTTGTTGTGTTGATTTGTACTGTTCGTAAAGTTAAAACGGGCAGTGCTTGCAATGTGTTTTGAGATACTCGATTCTGGGTCTTGGGTTTACCGACTTTGATTCAAATGTGGTGAAAAGTGAAATTGGCATATAGAAACTAATGTGTTTGTTTTCTGGCGTAAAAGAAATTTTAATGCTGCCAGTGAAAAGATGCTTGCCTATTGTGTGCAGGTATACTGCCCATTTCTTAGGTTTTGGTGGAGTTAGTAAAAGACAAATGTTTGTAATCAAAAACAGTACGTTCAACATTTGAGATGGGCTCAGCTCCGCCAAGCCGGCAGCTCAGCTAGCTCATTTCAAAATGAGGTGGACCGCCTCCAAGAATTGAAGAACAGCTCAGCCGCTCAGCCGATGGCTCGAGCCGTGACGTTGTTCTTACTAGATATTCCACACGATGATTATCAAAGAGAGTTAGACAAGTGCACATTGACCTACCATTCAATGACAGACATATGTAAAAACATCTTAGGAATTTAAAAAGTCGCTATTTGTTGCTGTTTCTTTTTTAAATTCTGTTCGGCATAATTGTTGATACAGCCCTGTCATGATATGTCGACCTGAGATGTTATCGTGGTATAATTTGCAAGTGTTACCTCAAAATCTTGCAAGAGTTTGGTGTCTCTTAATAGAAATCATGCTTTTCCCATTCATTATTCAGGAACCACAGACCAAACAAGATTGTATTATATATATATTTAACGAAGTTCATCATTGTTGATTGTGGAGAAAGATTGTGAAATCAACATCATAATATCCTTGATGTCATATGTGTCTTTGATAACAGACTGGTTTCTATGACATGGATTAAAACGTGTGTATACGACTGTGTATAAAACGACTAGGGTGGGCATTTTGACGTTTTACATGTTCGCATGCTCGAGTGTCTTGCATCTGGGGGCTGGATGGGTTATTTACCAATTGTGCTGACGTCTAAACACGAAGTGTGCTGGATGATCACAAACGTCAGCATACGAGGCACATATATAAAATCGTCATTGTTTACGGCTGACACCAACTCAAGTCGGCTGATCTATTAGTTGTAAAATGCCTAAACTCTGTCGATAACCCGACAATAATTCAATTTTTGTTTCCCATCTTTACTTGTCACAAATAATCATAATATTTGCTGGCAATATTCACCCATAAAAAGATATCTGCACTGCGCATGTTCTACATTGTCTATCGAAACTTAAAAGGAATCTCTAAACAGCTTTTTTGAATGCGTGTAATTAAATTTGCTGCTGAACCATAGTTCTTGCAAGATATTATGTTCCAGCAGTATATTTGACTGCCCAAGCTCCCGTGAGTTATGATGAATTACCTTATTTTTTTCATAGTTATCATCAGATCCAAGGTCGCACTTGCTTTAACTACACTTAATAAAATGCTACCACGGTTGCATATTAATATACTTTATCAAATGGATGTTAATCCTTTAATGCCGTGACAGAATGTGGATTCTGATCCATTTGTCTTTTTTTCTCTCTTTTCCAACACAATCTGTCGTATATGCATAATTGGATTGTGTGGTATCTTTTATTTTCAATTTAACAAGTCTAATGATTTTTGTTAGTTCTGTCTTCTTAATCAGTGAGATGCTGTCTTGTATACAATCAGCTTATACGGCTTTCCCATTCCGGTAGTCAATATGCTATAATGTCCAGTCTGGGAGCCAGTGCACGTTCTGTTGCCTGATCATGGTATTCCTCTGTCTTCTTTTCTATGTTAATGAGTGATTTAAATTGTGTTCAAAGCAATGCTGTTGCTTTTTCATTTAATTAGAGCCAATACTGAGATATTTTCGATATTCAGGGATCAATGATTGGTACATTTGAAAGATGACGTGTTTCTCAGGTATCACTCTAGTTTTCTTTCTTGTGCTTTTAATCGAAAACTCTGCAGGAATGTTTAACTGTTTGGCAACGATGTTGTTTTGTAATGACCCTAATTGGGTCAACCCTAATTGGAGATATCCTTATATATATATATATATATATATATATATATATATATATATCCTGCGATATTTTCGAGTCAACTCAGCTTGTTTTAATATATCCCAACAAGTTTACGAGAATATCACGTTCAACGCGTTACGAAGAGTTCTCATGCAAAATAAACCCTTCAAGCTATATTGCCTTTAGAAAACAGATTACATGGTGGCAACAATGGGATGGCGAACACTAGGCCAAAGGTCTACTTGTCGATCGCTTTGTCATCAGACACACTTATTTTTCAAGCAAAATAACTTCAAAAATATACAAACTGCTGCATATTTTTATGCCCTTGTGGTTTAATGCATAGTATAGATATTTTGAGACTCTAACACCTACTGTTGAAAAATTCATTAATTAGGCACCAGAGTTTGCTGTATGATCAAGAGCTCTCCGGCGAAACAGAGCACCGTTTCACGGTTACCCTGCTTCAAGGTTTCTGTCAGGGCCCAGCGAGCTCTTGTTTTGCTGCAGAGGCTTGCATCAATTAGCAGCTGTGTATGAGGTCTCACTCCAGTTACCCTTTCCGGGAAATCGTTGCGAGCTCCTGTTCACGCGTGAAAGGGAACTCGGTTTCTGGGCATGGACATTGTTATGAATATATCCGGTTCCCTGTTTTCTTTATATTTTACTTTACTTACGGTAGCGTTGTCGACAACGTCGGTCAGGGTAGAAAAATACCAGTGGGTCGTATAAACGTTCATGCTTATCGCCTTTCGGTTCGCATATCGGTCAAACTGAACATCATAAGGGGTCTCGAGCCTACATAATGGGGATCCATACTAATAACTTTGTGATAAAACTCAACTATCACACGTTATGCACAAATACATTGCAAACGTGGTCGTGGAGGAATGAAGAGAAGTCCTCATTATGTGGGTTTCTGACGATCAGGGGCAGTGGTCAAATTCAAAAGAAAGTTTAAAACATTTTCAACATCACGTATCGGAACCGTGAAAAACTTCTGGGTAATTTAATATGTATTTTAAACACAGGGCTGCCTTACTGTAATTGTAGTGTGGGGTGCGAGTTGGTGGGAGTGGTGCTGTACTAGAGTTCAAAAGGCCTGTGGCACATAAGTGCGGAATATGAAAGGATTATGCACACATTGTGCTGCAAAGGTAAAGTTCAATTTTAGCCCATAAATGCACTTTTGTATGTATCCACCAGAAGACTAACATGTTTATGCACACGTTGATCTATACTAGATTTGTTTTGAGTACTACAATACACATTTTAGTTTGGATGCGGTTCAGTCCAATAAACAGGCAAAATAATGTGTTGTTAGCCTGGAGACGGTAGGAGGGAGGGGAGGAGGGGGCCCTTGATTACTATATCTTGCTTATATAGTGCTCCGTTTTCGATACCTCTCCCATAAAAGCCGCAGTTTCATTGATGTAAGCTGTGATAGTGTTGAAGAGCCACCCGCTTCCCGATTTTGTTTAGAGCCGTTTTGAATACGTCTCTTTCACACCTGGATTGTGTTAAAGGGGGTTTACAGTGGGTTGTTGTTTGTTTATCTAAATGGTGACTATTGTTTGGGGGAAATATCTGGAGAGCTCCTTAACTATAAAGCAGTAATGTCTAGGCAGCAATAGCTGAAGATGAATTTTTATTTTTGATTTCACTGAAGGCATGCATTGTACATCATAGAGACAATAAAAATATGTACTTATCCAGGTGAGGCTCATACACTGCAATTATTTCTGGTGACGTGCCCTACACTTTGAATTCAGTTGCCATTAGCAGGTCAAATAAATCTACATACGTCCTATAACACAGGCCTTTATGTTTCCAGTAGGAAGAAATATAAGATAACAAGGCTCTAGGTCACATCATGTAAATTATCCAGGAATGTAAATACTAATTCCGAGGTATATTCCACAAAGAACAACTTACAAAGATGGTATATTCCAAGTACATAAGATCCCCTCTCAAGTGAGAGCAGAAATACAACAAGTATCTCTGACTCTGTCTTAAGTGCGAAATACAAATGTCAAGTATCAAGTATCAAGTGCGTTTCAGGTTAAGCTTTTGGATACATATCTCTTACAGTGAAACAATGTTCCTGGGTCATTCACCAATGGGATTCAAGTTACCTGGTAGGTTTGTCAGCTGTGTCCCGGGACAGATAGATACCTTAGCCAATTAGATTCATACATATTTAAAACAATAGGTAGCTTTCACCCAATAGGGACGTGCCTCCAAGACTTAACTAGTGCCTGTCTACTGGGATGCTGATGCAGCCTCTCAGGTGTCCGCTCATTGGTTTAAACGTTGAAGATAACACATATCTGCCCTGGTATCCTTTGGAGTATTTTGCAGGTCACTTCCTGGTGTCACACTGTTATGTTAGCCATACTATCAATACTGCAAGGGATTAACACCATGGTCTGGGCTATTGTTTTACTCCTGACACTTACTGATGACTGTGGGCATCTTTCATTTTAACTTTTACTGACACCCATTGAAGACTGAGCTGCAGAAGTTTAATAATAAAAAGTGTCAAGTGGTAAACATTTCAGCAACATTTGTAAGTGTGCCTTAAAACCAGAATAAAGGGGAATTATTTTACACTTGGGTATAAAATCAGCATTCCTACCAGAGACCTGAAGAAGTGTCATTTGCACCAGTACAAGTTATTAACATGTAAGCTTTTAATCTTGCACAACTGACAATCCCAAGTAAGAGAAGAGATCCTTTGTGACTTTTAAAGCCCCAATAGCTACTGAAAGTTAACATTGATAATCCATAGTAATTTTACAATCTAAATTTTTCGTATACAAGATATTATGAA
Source organism: Hermodice carunculata (assembly GCA_964020975.1). NCBI lineage: Eukaryota > Metazoa > Annelida > Polychaeta > Eunicida > Amphinomidae > Hermodice > Hermodice carunculata. The sequence goes on along the minus strand of OZ026616.1, from coordinate 62,790,294 downwards.
ATAATAAATCGAGAATTAAAAATCAATAGAAAATCAAAAATGCTGCAACAACTTTCTCATTTTTTGTGGGGAAATAAGAGACTCCAAAGGATGCTAATTTTTGCACTACAGCAATTTCACCAAGTTTATGTATAGAGAATGGGTCACAGGGAATGGTTGGTGATCATTCACGCATGCATGTAATCACATGATTTGACCACACCTCAAATGGAGACATTCGATGTATATTCGTTCTGTCAACTGAGCATCAATGTCTTAAAGTTTTTATTTAGAACCGCCCCACCTTAGATCTGCAGCTGTGAAGTTCCACAGATTTACACATACCACACAGTTCAACAGTGGCATGGGAATGAACTGCAGTCAACTGACTGAGGTTTGCATTATAAGGATGGGTTTCTAGTTCCAGTTGAAACTGCCAAGCCAGTGGCCCCACATAAAGTCCTGAAGATGGTATCCCGTGGCTGCAAGACTGGATGTGGGAGAGCATGTGGGTGCTTCAAGCCTTGGTGAGAATGTCTTTTGTTGTGCACTGTTTGCTCTGTACGACATTATTGTAAAAACTCATCTCACATTGATGTACAGAATGACTGAATGTTAAGAAAACTTCCCAGTCTATGAACTGTTATATTTTTTGTGCTTTCAGTCTGTAGACCCTGTGCCACGTGGTGTTTTGGATTTTAATAGCATCTTGTATTTTCTATGTGTATGAAATGGACCCTGAAACACCCTGACTATGATGAATAATTGAAAACTCACGCCAAAGTTGTATTTATTCTTTTAATATTTTTTAATAATTTTAAAGATTCTAACTTTTCATGTAGAATGTGTATTTCTAGACAGATTGAATGTGAGGTCCATGCTGTGATGAAAACACCATTACATTTATTGTGCATTTTCACATTAGTATTAACACGTGTAACTTTTCAGGTGTCACTTTCTCAAATAAAGTATGTGATTGGTGATTTGAAGACACCCTTTCGCTGAAAACATGGAAGACAAAAAGGTATGACTAAAGAATGAATCCAAATTTATGCCAGTGCTTACCTGTCATAGCCAGGAAACACGTGTCCCTGTTTCCTTCTGTATGTATTGGTTTCAGAAATCCTACGTACCATTGGTCAGGGAAGCATTCACACAATTTACAGTGATTGAAAAATTTTACAGGAGACTGAATTAAAACTCTTCCACCGCACTTACACAATTAATTTGGTATAAAAACTGGTTACAAGCTTTACCATTTTTAAGGTTTTTTAATTGCAATCTCAATACTCCCGAAATCTATACTGATATCAGAGAGAGCATTTGCATCCCCAACTGTTGAGAGCGATCCTTTTGCTTTTATTAACAAACACTGTATTGCTTGAAGTGTTCTCCAGAGTATTACAAGATGCAATGCCACGCCATTAATCAATAACTTTACAGATTTCCTTTTGATTGTCTACAATTCCAGCTTCATCTCGTAGATTGGCATTCTCATACGCTTAGCATTATTATCATTTAATCTCTTCAAAATTCGCCAATGCTGCCTTGCCTTTTTGGCACTCTTTTCAAAATTTAAAGTTATGACAGAAATCCTTCTTTTCACCTTCTTAGATTTTATTTGATCCCGGATTGCGTGCTTTCTCGTCAAATATTCATCCCACAAGCCATGTACCAGGATTGGATCGACACCATCTTTACTAAACCATTATCTGTAAAACTTGTATGCAGTTTTTCGGCTTTTGATTAGATTTCCGATTACGGAGTCCCAAAATTTACGATTTTTACCTTTGATTATTTTCAGCCTGACCACATTCTCACCAATACTGCTTATCAAGCCTTTCTCCGACAACTAAGCCTCATTTGCTGTATTAAAGTTTGCCGCATTGTAATCCCATGTACATAGAACGACTGAAGCTTCTTTTTTAAAAGCACCCAAGTTATTCTCTTTTTTTTCTTTCCTTTTTTAGTGCTACACCTTTTGCAGTTGAGCTCTTTTTGCTGGTCATAACCTTTTATCTCGTGATTGCCCTGACCATTAATAACTATTGTGTTGTGGTCGCTATCTATATCGTAAATGCCCTGTTCATCAATGAGAACATTATTAATCACAGTTAAAATACGTCGCGTTAAAAAGCATAAGCAAAGGAAGACCTCTTTGCCATGTGGATTTACCTTGGCACAATTCGGGGAGCAGTTCAAAACATTTTCAACATTTACAGTTACCATTGTGGCTGCTTTTGTTTGAGGCTCTAAAACAATCAAAACTGTCATTGAAGTCTCGTAATAAAATGCAAGCATACCATTCAGGTTTCAGGGATATACATTAGCCGTGAGTTCTTTAGCGAGGTTTTTAGTGTTTTCCGATAATTGCCATCATGTGGAAAATATATTATTCCAACCATAATAGGTTTTTTGTAGACTTGTAGTCTCGCACTTAGCCATTATTTTCCATACTCGTCAGTTTTAGAGTTGAATACATTGTCATCACATGTCAATGCTGTTTTTGTTATTGACTAGCACAACAAACCCCAAGACAATTTGGAACTGTCTGATCTAGGCCAACCATACCACGAATAATCGGGATGAATGCTCATAGAAGGGCCATTTGCTTGACGGAAATTTTAAACCATGGCATAAGTATAATATATATATTCAAGCAAATTCCTCATTTCACTCATTTGGGCAGCTCCCAAATTTTGCATATCCCCATAAAGCAAGGGTAAACTGTTGACTTGAATTAATCCCAGGATTCTTTCTCTTATTTGCCCTGCCCCTGTGTTTTTTTTGTTTTTGTTTTTGTTTTTTTTTTGTTTTTTTTTTTTTTTTTGGTTTTTTTTTGTTTCGTTTTTGTTTTTGTTTGTTTGTTTTTTGTTCTGTTTTTGATTTTTGTTTTTGTTTTTGTTTTTTTGTGTTTTTTTTTTTGGTTTTGTTTTATTTATTTTTTTTTTTTTGATTTGTTTTTTTTTTGTGTGTGTGTGGTTTTTTTTTTGGCGTTCTGACCTTTCCGGCATTCACTTCTTTGCACAATTTTGGGCTGTAAATATTTAATTCGATTTTTCTTGCCTGAATTGAAACAAACGTCCTGGTGTTCGTCCTTATGTTTGCATATGCCCAGGAATATCGCAAATGAAGCACAAAATGGACGTGCCTGTATTCACTTGGTCAGCTAGCACTCTAAAACGTGAGCTTTTGTTACGAAAGGTGCGGGTGGTGGCACGTATATCGTAATTGCGGGAGCTGTGGTCACCATTTAATGACTGAACATTACCGTTAGTGTGGGTTTTGTTGTGGTTTTATGCAAGCAGATAACGCTTGTCAGATTGGTTTTCTGGACCTTGTTATTTTCAGAACTACGTGGCCCCCGACTCGAGCCAGCACTACTTTTTAAATAGTTGATGCCGCGTGCCATCCGTTTACAAAGCAGGTGACTCGTGGTTTGAATGTGATACCCAAGTTTTGTACAAGAGTGAGTACTCCATATTTCTCAAACAGTCCAATATTTACTTCTCCTTTTTGGAGCTTCAATCCACTGTCTTGGTTTGTGAAGTTACAAGCTTCCTCCTCAAACAGGGCCTCGAGATCAGCATTAAACATTTCAAAGCATTCTTCAATTCGTCGGCCCATATTTGCGCTGGGCAATACACTGGAAACAGTTACAGTACCCCCATTAGTCAAAACGTTTGCACCCTTGAGCAGAAGCTTGAACTTTCCAAGCATATCATGTACACTACGAGGGGTATTACAGTGTTTAGTTCCTACAGCGATAACTTCACGCAATAGTTTAGATGAAACAGTGGGCTAATTACAGGTAAAAGGCTCACAAAATGTCAGCCAAATTAAACCAAGCACTATTTAGTGCAGTAACCTGCAGCTGATTGGCCGCAATGATGTACTTTTATCTGTATGAAGTGTGTTGTGTACGGAAATCATTTATTATCTATATATACATATGCAAAGGTAATGGTGACAAGTGTATGAACTAAAATGAGTTAAAATGTGCAAGTAATGAGATTTTGATATATAATTTATTATCATGATTCTGTGTAATCTTAAGCCTTAAGTAGGGAATCAAAGAGTAAAATGGAGTTAATGTACCTGCATTTACACGTGCACATGCATGGCATAAGTGGATCATGTGAACACCTAGATCTGATTGGTTACGTGAGGTCGGGTCACTAAGTAAAAAGTATTTAGAGCAGCGAAAAGTTATCACCCTGGCTGTGATAAATAGAGGGTCAGAAATGAAATCTTAGTCAGCTATACATAAGTGGAAAACCTGTGCATACATTGGCAAAAGTGCTGGGACATTGCACGTTAAATTTGAAATTCACGTGGGACAAGTGGTCCCAGATTCGGTTTATGAGAATGGTAGCCAGATTATTATTTGTGTGAGCTATAGGAAAGCCTTATTGTGGCTCAGTAATCGGCCAAAGTCATGAATGTCTGTTTCAGCGTTGTGGGTGCATAAATTATAATAATTGCATTGTACCCAGATATGTTTTTGTCTGGTGGTTGTTATGTGGTTTCGCAATAAATGCCTAAATTAAATACGCCTTGAGGTTGGCAGCTGGTGGACATAAGAGTAGGAATTCTATTCATTTTGGCACCGTCTTTTCAAATATTTTAGATTTGATTCAGTAGGTTAAAGTTATAAATACAGTTCTCAATTCTGATACTGCTCATTAAATACGTCTCGAGTTTGGCAGTTGGTGGACAGAAGAGTCGGAATTCTATTTATTTTGATACGATCTATATACAAATATTTTCAATTTGATTCAGTACGCTAAAGTTATAAATACTTTTCTCAATTCCGATACTGCATTTTGGGTTTGAGTTGCAGCCTAGAGTGATTGATGGCAAGCGGAGGCCTGTTCAATGATAAAGATAGACAACCCTACCTGGAAACTGTGCTGCCTGAACATTAAACTGTGAATTTGTTTGTAAGTGTCTGATCAATGTATGCATACGTACAACAACAGTTCCTGCCTTTGTGATTTGTTCCTGGCTACAACATAAATAATTGATTTAGTTTTGGAACATAGTTGGGTCTGCTTCAGCAGAAAGTTAAGTGGGTTCAACATTCTAACAAAAATTAGGGGTTTATCCCGGATTTGAAATTTAAGTACAGCCTTGAACAATCACCGTGCCAAGTAACTTGTAACAAATAGGTACTTAAGTACATACACCTTGATCCTGTGATGAAAGTACCATTGTTCTTAAAAAGTGTAGTATGTAAAATGCACCATGTCACACAACCAGAACAATAATCACAAGTCACTAGGTTCCATGCAGTTTTTAGACCAGACTCTTACAAAGCGTTCTCTGCTTAAATGAAGGAGGAATGAACTGGACAGTCTTGTCCATTTTTACGAATTGTAGGATGTATTTCAAGTGTCTTTCCTGTTAAAACCAGCATTCTTGCAGAAAGTGTACGACTCTTTGTATGAGTTTGATTTTATCCCTGATGATTAAAAAGCTAGATCCAGCGGAGAAAGAGAAGGAAAAGAAAGCCGCTGAGAAAAAAAACGAAAAGAAAGCATCTGAGACAGAAAAGAAAAGGGGTCATGAGTTTCACATGTGTGAACTTGAAGTAAGGTCAGCAAGTGGGTCAAAAAGGTCAGAGTCTGATCATTGTAATGTAACAGTTCAGTGCAAAATAATGCTACATTTGACAGACTGAGATCTGTATGAATATTTTAATGGCATTCGAAAGGACAGCTGATAGTTTGAAAGACAATATTGTGTGAGAGGTCGCTGATCTCTTTTAATGTACAAAGTGATTATGATAACTTACGTGGAATCCTATTGTTAGAAGATTTCAAGCAAACTATATCGCAGGATATAAGGCCATATTTCGAGGAGCACAAATATGAGATGCTTGCAGATGCTGCTGTAGCAGCTGATGAGTATGCTTTTACCAACAAGCAGTATAGACCTGGCAGTCGTCAGGGTGCATTTTGGTCAAGTCAGTGCCACGGTCAAGGTCCAGGGAACGCAAAGAACCAAAGGGCTGAAGTTGATCAACATAATTTTAAAACTGGCAGCCAAAAAGGCAAAGCTGGTAGAATTAGGTGCAATCATTGCCACAAGTTGCATGCTACTGAAAATTGTTGGACGTTGCACCCTGAGCTGAAGGGGCTAATACACTTTACAACAATAAAATTAGAAATGCTAGTTTTGTGGAATATTATATTGTATATTCCACAATTTTCATATGAACCCGTGAGAACTACAAATTTTATGAAAGCAGACATCTTGATAAATGTAAAACGAGCAACGGATCTTCTGTAACTGTTCAGTCAACAAATCTCACTTAGTTTTCGAATTACAATGAAGTTGTCCATATTTTGAGAATAAACAAAAAATAGGTTTAACATATTTCCAGATAAACATTTGATCACATTTACGGTCAAAATAGACCATATTGTCAGCCAAAAAACCGTATCAAATTTTTCATAAAGGGTTTAGTCCAGATTTTAAAGCTGTTTGAATTTTATTCAATATAAAAAAATCATTTCTCTATATATAAAAAAAAACTACCTAAGCCCTTTAAAGAATCTGAGATGCAGTGTTTTAGATAAAGTTGCTAGCTTTAATTTGATATTGCGAAACTGTGAGAGGGAAAAGGTTGCATCTAGAAAGCCAGTAGGTTTAATGCAGGGCACGCACATAGATGTAGCACCCATTAGTGAGGTACGGAAATTGAAGGGACAGTCAAAGACACATACGTAGAGTTTAAGTCTGCAGTCTCAGTGTCAGTAGGCGAAGGTCAGGAGGAAAATCCTGCCATAATATTAAGAGACACAGGAAGTGCTCAAAGTTTGATTGTGGCTAACTGTACGTTCCAGTAGGGAGAGCCAGGGGCCTTTATCAATATCCAGGTGTTGAGTGTTGTGACATATTTGTTCCATTATATAGTGTTTTTGTTGGAGTCTGAATATATAACAAGTTTAGTGACGGTGGAAAAGGTATCCCATCTGCCCATGGAATGGAAGATATGATCCTAGGGTATGATATAGCAGGTCCAAAGGTGAAGGTCACACTTAGGTTGAACTGACAATCATGCATGGACATATGCACAAACAAGCTGCAAGTAAAACACCCATGCATTTTTCCTGCTTGTGTGACAACAAGGTCACAAAGAAAGCAAGCAGAAGAATTGGAGAAACCTGAAAACGATTCTTGTCTTTGAGAAGGGATATGGTCAAGCATAAGTGATACAGAATTAGGAGACACTTTTGTAGCTGACTTATTCCGCTATGTGAACAATTGTGGTCAGAGTAGTACTAAGCTGGATAGGGAAAAAACCTGGTGTCCAACAAAAGTCTGATGACACATTAATAGCTGCTCAGAACAGTGTCTTGTCTTGGTAGGAGGCAAAAAACACTCCAGAATGTTACTGTATGACATATGATGTTTTGATGAGAAAATGGAGAAACGGTGAAACTGCTACTAATGAGAGTTTGAGTGAAGTACACCAGGTACTCCTTCCTACGATGTACAGACAGGAGGTAATGCATCTGGCACAGGATTTTCCTATGGCTGGACATTTTCACGTAAAGAAAATACTCTACAGCATCATGAAACAATTTTTCTTGCCACATATTCAGAAGGATGTAGTGCAATATTGTAAGACATGTCACAGTTGTCAGTTGGTAAGAAAACCTAATCAAAAGATTTAGATTTGCTGCATTGATTCATATACCAACTTTGGCAATCCTTTTGAGGCAATCATCATTGGCTGTGTAGGTCCATTGCAAAAGACGAAGGCAGGCAACAGTTACATGTTTACAGGCATGGATATGCTTACTAGATATCCAGAGGCCATTCTCCTCAGGAAAATTAACACCAAGTCATTTTTGTCAGCCTATACACATTTTTTTCACAAAGTGGGGCTACCAATGGTCATAAGGTCTGACTTGAAATGCCAAACAAATCATTAGGATTCAGTCCTTTGAGGTTAGGGTATGGTCATGAGGTGACAGGTGCTTTAAAGTTGTTCAAAGAAAGTTATATAATTCCTGAAGAAAAAGCTCAGGTACATATGTTGAAATGTGTGTCAGAGTTCATGGACAGATTACTGGGTGTAAGCAAGGTAGCTAAGGAGACGTTAGCAACTGCACAACAAAACATGATGTCTTTTTTATGATAAGAATTCCAGAGAAAGTTCATTTTTTTCCAGGAGACAGAGTATTGATTTTTCTACCTATCCCTGGTAATCCTCTACAGGCTAAGTTTACTGGTCCTTAGACATTTCACCAAAGGTACAACTCAGTAGACTTTGTAGAAAACACACCAGAGAAAATGTAGGAGAATCTGTCATGTAAGCATGAAGAAAGCATATTTTGACAGGGAATCTTCAGTGCTTTGCACAGTTGAGAGAAATAGTTGTCCAGGTATAGAAACTGGAGATTAAGATCATGTGTTGTAAAACATAGAGCAAACTTCATCCTTTTTACTTAGAAGAATTTTGAGGAATAGCAGCAGTTATACAAGAAGTTCATTTGACGGAATCATAAGGGAAAGATATGAATGAGTTGATTGAGTATTCATAATTATTGTCTTATGTATAGGTAGGACCATTGTGTTGGGACATGTGATTAGTTTGCAGGCAGGGGCTGGTCCAGCAAAGCAACATCCCTACAGTTTAAATCATATAAAAGCAGTGAATTTTAAAGAAGAAATAAAGTATATGTTGGGAAATGACCTCATTGAGGTTAATGGTTCCCATGGAGTAGCCCAGTGATTTTGATGTCCAAACCAGATACACCTTACAGGATCTGTATTGATTTTAAACAGTTAACCTGTGCCAAGAGTTGAGGATTGCATAGACACAGCAGGTAATACTTAATTCATATCTGAGTGGGATGTTTCGAAAGGGTATTGGCAAGTCCCTTTATCTAAAAACTCATAGCAATATACAGGTTTTGTCACTCCAGGCAATTTGTATCAGTGCAAAATAATGGCTTTTGGCTTACAAAATTAAATTTTACGTGGCTTACAAACAGGTTTGTAGAGGGCCTAGCGTGGTGTCCTATGTTCATACATAATGTTAGGCTTGATCTAGATATTTGGGAGGATGATGTAACTGGGACCAGGCACCTCTAACAAAGATTAAGAAAGCCAAGCTCACAGGGTACATCAAGGAGAAGTGTTTCTAAATGTGCTAAGGTCACGGCCATTGAGCAGTTGGCAGTGCCTACAAGCAAGAAGCATATTATGCAGTTTTGGGGTGCCATAGACTTCTATAGAAAGTTTTGCCCAAATTTGGTACAGTTCCCAGCACCACTGACAGCTATGTTAAGGAAAGATATGAAGTTCAAGTGGTCTAGGCAGTGTCAGGAGTCCTGTGATGCTTTGAAGCAGTTGTTGAAACGCCATTCAGTCTATTTGTAGATGCAAGTGACATTGGGATTGGTAGTATGATAACCCATTTAGAGCACGACCATGTCGACCATCCAATTGCATACTTTTCCAAGAAGTTGAACAAGCATCATCAGAACTATTTTACCATTAAAAAGGAAGCTTTGGCATTGATTTTGTCCATATGACTCTTTGCAATATATGTGTCAGTAGGTTGCTTTCCAGTGGAGGTATTTTCAGATGACAATCCAATAAAGTACCTGCATAGATTAAAAAAATAAATAAATAAATAAAAAACAAAGAGGCACTAGGTGGAGCTTCTTTTCACAGGAATACAATCTGAAAATATGTCACATCAGAGGTAGATACAATATCATGTTTGATTATCTCAGTAGAAATTATGATGAGGCATAAAATATTGAGAGTGCAACCCATATAAAAAAAGTGATGCCAGCTAACGTTCTGTGACATGCTAGCTTCTCTATTCCTTCGACTCATAGTAGCTTTGTTAACTGTGCTTTTATCGCTTCTAAGTCACCCTGGAGATGAAGAGGTGGAAGCTCCCCATATGGGGTTATAAAGGGTGGTTATCTCTCAGATCTGAATGTACCTGTTTTTGGCACTCATGATAAAAATGATAACATAATCATCGGTACATACATGAAAGTTCACCGATGTGAACTTCTATGTTTTTCTTGGGGGAGGTATGCTTTGTCCGTCAATAATTCATTATGTACATATATATATATGAAAGTGTAATGGTTAAAAATGCATGAACAGCACTGAGTTAAAATGGTCAAGTAGGAAGATTTGAATACATCACTTATTGTTATGATTCACTGTAGCCCTTAGCTTAAGCGGGAAGTTATAAAGTTAAGTTACGTCTATTTTCATGTGAACATGCTTGGCTTAAGTGGATCATGTGAACACCTACATCTGATTGGTTACGTAAGGTCAAAATAGGTTACTGCAAACACGTTGCGTGCCACATGTAAAAGGGCCGAGGGGAATATAAGCGTCAGCTTTCGAGGTCTATACAGCGTTTCCACTAACCCCCAAATAGGATTATATTACCTTTTCAAATCATGAAATACCCCTTCAGCAAAATTCAAAGGATCCCAACTTCCTTTATTTTCTTTGCCCATTTTAGCTAAAAAGCTAAAAATTGACTTTCTTTCAGGTTGAGACTGTCTAAAAAAAAATCCTAATGGAAACACTGCCTATGCTTTCAAAAAATAAAAACTATGGACGAGCTGAAAAACCATAAAATTATCATCAAAAGGCCTTTGTTCGTCACAACGAAATTACACACTTAAGCCTATCGTATATGGAACAATATAATATTGCCAAAATTCAGATATGTTTGGTTTAAAATTAGGGAATTACTGTATCGTTCACGTGAAATATACCTTCACCTTTCAGGAACTTGAAAGAAGTAAGCGTGATCGATAGCTCATTCTCAGGCGGGAGAACGAGGTGGTAAGAACGAGTTCTGCTTAATGCTGTTGATACTCACATCTGCAATAATCGTATCATGAAGAAGTGTTAATGTGTAATGATGACACTGGATACACGGGCTGGTCAACAATGGATGACGGATTTGACCTTGTATAAGTGTTCCTTGCAGCGAATGCATTGTGTGTCTCCCTATATAAAGTGATCAATCCATAACCTCGATGTCAGTTTCCAAGCCAGTTCTATGCTTAATACATATACATTTAAACCCATTTTCGCAACTGGCTAACACCAATCTGTAATTTTCATATCTGTATAAATTCATGACCTGAAATTATATACATTTTTTTTTATTTCTAAGTACACAAATGTTCAACGTTGTTACACTGCAGCTATTTCAATTAAATATATTGAAAGTCACATCTTTGAGACACATCCTTCGAAATTTTGTCCATGTATATTTATCATGACATTCGTGTGCCTGTGCCAATAACAATTAGACTGCAACAAAATAATGGTCCGTTTAAACACAATTCTGAATGAATGAGATAAAAAAAGTTTGCATCACCTTCTATACTTCAATGGGCTATAATTTAAATTGACTAAAAATGTTGTTATTGCATCACTGAAACTAAACGTTAATATAGAACCTAGACCTAGTGTGAGGTTTCTACACATAGTATTATGTGTTTAAAAAGCCAAAGCAAGACTATACAAATCAATAGAACAAAAAAATATCTTTAGTGATATTTATGGACATTCTGGCAGAGATTTGCAAACAAAGCTGTTATCGTTGTGTTGCTGACATTTTACCCCCTGTGTGGCCTACGCACAGTCGTGATGACTAGAAAGATCAGTGTACGTTTGTCAGTACGACTATCTTCACTTTGGCATGTCTAAAGCCTTCCCCCACCAAATCTTGGACGCTTTTATTGTTTCACTCCTTTTCGTTAATTTATATATTTATTCACTTATCTATTCATTGTTTCGTTCGTTCGTTCTTCGTTCGTACTTTTATTTGTTGATTTACTTGCTTATTCATTTGTTTGTTAATTTTAGAATCTTGGAACTTAACGTCCTTATTCACCTTTTAGCTTCACCACGCTGTCTGGATATGCTATATACTGTACTGCTAATGCTCATGAAGTGCCATAGAAAAACATTTTCAATACTATGACCACCTTATGCTATGTGTTTGTTTATATACATTTGACTGCACCATAGCAACAAATGAGGGCCGCCATTGTTAGATGCATAGGGTTCAATGGCAAAAATGTACTCACGCATAAAATGAGTAAGACACAGTGCTCCTTGGTGGCAAAGGTAGGCCTGAATGTGACACTCCTTTATGTCCTTTTTCACTCATTATCTAATGATGAATTTAATTCTATCTCAGTGACCGCGCAATGTGTACGACATCTGTCAGCAAAATCTGACTCTCTACCAATATAATCTGGCATTATTTGTGGCCCACTTCTGCTTTTGTTTTTCACATATGAAAGTTCCTTAGGAGTGCCACACTGTGATTTCCCAACCACAAGCCTAAATTTCAGCTAAACATATCTAGGTGCAGATGGATACTGTTGCAGATCTACATGCACATGTAAGGACTTTTTTTGAAACCAGTGCTATAAAATCCCATAATTAGTCAATGCGCGTGTAAACACCCGGCACTAAAGATCTGTAACTGCATTACCAACCGTTTTTTTATATCACTATTTGGCAATGGGGACAGGGTACTTTAACATGCATGTATGAGAATCGTCCACATGAGAAACAAGAGTGGGCAGAACAAACAAGACAGAAAGACAGAATTTAATAGAAAGCATGGCGTAGTTTGCAACATCTTTGGATGTTTACTGTTATTGCCTGGATGCCAAAAAATAAACCAAAAATATGGTCAAGGCCACACCCTCCATCATCAAGAAATACTGACGAAAATAACAAATACTCTACCATGAACCCTTACTGGCAGCACGTTTGGAATGCTTGCGTTACGACGTACCTTCAGCGGAGGGAACTACACTGAAATCTTTAAGCCCTGTAAATATCCTCGGACTTAAGGAAATGCTAGCCTACTTTTCGGACTAAAATTATGATATGGGGTCATACAAATTTTAATTTGTGGCAGACCGTAGATTCAGACCGTGATTATCTTTAACCCATCTAAACATTCCTTGCAAGTGAGCCAGGGTCATTCCAGATAAAGACGTGGAAACATTTAGTGATTTTCTATAGATTGCTAGCTCCTCTTGACTTATCCAGTTCAGCGGTTCCAATACCTCTCTGTAGCTCAGCCACTGCCCCCCCCCCTCCCCCCCCCCCCCGTGAATTTAACACTAGCGATTCAGCACTCTTGTGAGGCCGTTACAATTTGTTGAAAGGTTTGCAGAAAACAATTTCACTAAATACTGCTGCAGTGATCAAATAATGATAAAATGTATGCAGTAAGAAAAAACAACATGGGTATCAAAAATCTAACTATCCGTAATATTTCTTGATTTGCACATATTATTTGTAAATGTTCGAACTATTGGTTGTTTCCCTCCGAAATGGAAGAGCTAAATCATAAAGAATAAAAATAAATGTGAATCTCGGTGAATATCACATAATAACCATAGGGCACCTGCTCAACAGCTCCTGATGTAAAGCTGTGGTGCAACCAGAAAAAAAAAACACGACTAGTCCATCCATATGCAATTTTCCTGTGTTTAGATTTTTAATCGAAATACACACTCGATGTTCGACTGTCAAAGGTCTCTCATTTCCAAATGTTGTGGTTCCTGTGAATTGCCTTATCCACCATGGCTCACGAATCCAAAACACGTTTAAATCAGTTATTTGCCAGTATCCTACCTATATTCGTTCGTTACACAAAACATCCTTATTTTGACGCACTGCAATCGAGGCTTTTTACTACAACTGGCACGTTCATTGATATTTTCATTCGTCAGTTCCACAAAATTGCCTTATTTTAACGCCTTGATATCGGGATTCTTCCCTGTAACTGGAGCGTTCACAAACATTTTCTATGTGGATAATTTGGTTCAGGCTGTAATATTTTGCTTTCAATCATGTAATACACAGTTTTGTCGGGTGCAATGTTTGTGTTTACGCAGCTTCAGTAATACTTGTATACTGCCTCTGAAAGCGAAATCGGGTACAAACATGCAGAAATAGAAAAGGTGTGGTCACTCATGGATCATCCGTGCGTCGGTTCATCTCTCCATTCCCGTGCGTACTTACCTACTTTCTGTGGTCATAGACGGCGACATTATCTTTCATCATGTCAAAAGTAGTGGCTATTAGGTATCGGTATTTACACCAGAGGATGCATCCCATAAAACTTTCATGAAAGTAGTATTTGTGGTGATTTTGATCTTTTTTAAGGTCACAGCAAAAACGAAATGAATTTCAATATCGCGGCTGACACCAATCTCTACACATTTGCAGATGTAGAAGTAATGATTACCAACCATGCAGGTGTGGTCAAGTTAGCTATTTGGGCATACTGAGAATATGAGAGCACGAAGTAAATGGCTACGGTGCCTCAATTACACCAAACCATTGTATCAGACTAAGAATATGCAGATCTGTGGGACTGTATGTCGTTTCTTAAGCTGGAACCAGCACATGTTTTAAATTGGCAGACAACTTAAATTGTATTTAGCACTGAAGCAGGCCATGTAAAACATATAGAATCTTACATGGCTGAGAGGGAGTTAGCGTGCTTTTTTCTCACAAGTGGTCCTTGTTGACATGGAAAATCACAAGTGAGTGATGATAACGGGTGATTTTCCACCTCAACAGGGACCATGAGTGAGAAAAACACCGTAACTTCCAATCAGACATATAATTATTTTTATTATATGCTTAAGAGGCAATTTGTCTGGATTTTTGCACATCGTTTCAAGGGCGCCACCATTTTAAACAAAAAGTCGTAAAACTTTCACGACTTTCATTTTCATGCACGGCACGCTTAACCACTGGTATAACTGTATACCAATGCATCAAAAATAGAGCAGGTACATTGGTGCGGGTATGACACAGTATTACGAATGTCTCACCATAGGGAGACACATTACGGATAAAATCCGAATATCCCATGTACTTTTTGCAAAAGACGTTAAAGCATTATTGCACGACTGGTCAGTGACACGGTACCCTATACTTTGTTCATAGTGCGCATGCGTGAACAGCACACGATGGCGGTAATTTTTCGCTCTTGAAAAATTACGACTTTTATATCTTTTTTACACTATAAGACTTTTATCTTTACTTGGAGTCTTCATCGTTTATGATCCGAGGCTACACTGGACTAATCTGGGTGCTTTTACTGACTTCATAAATGGGCAAGCGCATCTTTAATCGAGACGTGGATTCCAGCTAGTCCAGCAATCCAATTTGTATATGGCGGACCCGGCGAAATACGCATGCGTGGACAGCACACCACAGCGGTAATTTTTCGGGCTTGAAAAATTACGAGTTTTATATCTTTTTCCACTGAAAAACTTTTATCTTTATTTGGAGTCTTCATCGTTTTATGATCCGAGGTTACACTGGACTAATCTCTGTGCTTTTACTGACTTCATAAATGGACAAGCTCACCTATAGTCGGAGACGTGGTTTCCAACTAATCCAGTAATCCAGTTTGTATATGGCGGACCCGGCTCTTTTTCTCCTTGGTCCAGACAGGAAGCAGGTCTAAGATTGGGAACTTCCAACCGCAATCTTTTACACAAAAGAGAAAGGAACCACCTGTATTTGGACTGAGTTTTCCTGGTTGTGAGAGACTTGACTTGAATCATGGCGAAAACCTTTGTCATGGGGGTACTTATTTACATTTGTACCAGTGTGTGCTTACAACTTGGCAAATCTGTGAACAAAGACTATGGATATGATAAACGCCAGGGCAAGATGGACATTATTACTGGTGAGTGGCTGATCAAACTGTCAGGAGCGACAGCCCTCTTATACATAGGGGAAAATATTGTTGCCAAACATTTACTCTCTTTTGCTGGTATCTACTTGCCACCAAAAGAATCTAGTAAAAGACATTTTTATACGTCAAGGATCGACCCTATCAAATACATGTTAGTTGTCACGCTCCTAATAAGCTGGGACATTGAGTTTAATCCAGGACCAGGAGTCAGAAATTATAAATATCCCTGCGGAGTTTGCGCAAAACCGGTGCGTTCTAATCAGCATGGTATATATTGCAATGGATGCGAGGTGTGGCTCCATACAAAGTGCATAGA
The DNA here is from genome assembly GCA_964020975.1 of Hermodice carunculata. Lineage (NCBI taxonomy): Eukaryota > Metazoa > Annelida > Polychaeta > Eunicida > Amphinomidae > Hermodice > Hermodice carunculata. The sequence goes on along the minus strand of OZ026616.1, from coordinate 62,774,236 downwards.
TATGCCTGAGCATATTTATTTCAGTCTGGCAAGGGAAGAAGACTCTGACTGGTACTGCTCCTCCTGTACATTGCCTGCTTTCAGTGACTCATTCTTTAATGCATCCGGTACCAGTTGTAATGTCAACTCCGGGGAGAATGATAATGATCAAGAATCTGATGAGGAGGAGGAGGTCATACTATATGACGAACTACGACAAGCAAGGAAGAAAAACCCCAGAAACTTTATATGTGGACAATTAAACATAAACAGTTTTCGCAATAAATTTTGGGAAACTATCGACATTGTGAATTTGATGGACATGCTATCTATATCAGAAACAAAGCTAGACTCTAGCTTTACTGATGCCAGATTCAATATACCTGGTTACATAATGCACAGACGAGACCGAAATGGTCATGGAGGAGGTATAATAACATATATAAAGCAGAGCATTCCTCACAGACGCTTAGTTGAGCTAGAAAGTGAATCTTTAGAGTCTATTGTGTTAGAACTGCTATTCAATTCAGATAAGTGGATATTTATAACTGCTTACAGACCTCCAAATATGGACACGGGCATATTTCAATCGGAACTGGGGAAAATATGTGATAAGGCTTATATAAGGTCTGAATATTTGACAGTGCTTGGAGACCTAAATTATAATTTATTGAAGCCTATGTCTGATGGAAGACCACTTATAGAGCTGTGTGACTCGTATGATCTGATTAATATGGTGGACAAACCTACTTGTCATAAATCTGAGTCTGCAACCCTACTGGACGTTATCTTAACAAGTAGCCCTGATCATTTTAAGTGCACTGTCACTATGGACACTGGTCTTAGTGATTTTCATCACATGACTTTTAGCATAAAAAAGGGTATTTTAAACAAACAAGAACCAAGGTCAACTATTTACAGAAGTTACAAACACTTTGATGTGGACAGCTTCAATCGAGATATTAATTGCATTCCTTTCCATATTACTGACATCTTTGATGATGTGAATGATAAATACTGGGCATTTAGTTATATGTATCTAGAAATTTTAGAGGAACATGCTCCATTCAAAACTGCAAAAACTAAAAACAAAGGTGTACCTATGATGAACAGCACATGGAGGAAGGCTATTTTTAAGAAAAGACAATTAAGAAACAAATGGCTTAGAAGTAACAAAAACCCTCATTTCTTTCCTCCTTATAGAAAACAGAGAAATTATTGTACATATTTAAAAAGAGCAGCAATCCGCAACTATTTTGATGAAAAATGCAAATCCGGCCCTAGTCATAAAGATTTTTGGCCGACGATCAAACCATTTTTAGATCGGAAAAACAAGTCTTTCACTCCCAATATTATGCTAGCAGAAAATGACAAAATAGTTACGGATCAGGCTGAAGTGTGTGAACTTTTTAATGGACACTATGTACACAACACAACAGAAACCACTTTTTTATCTGGGACATGGAGAAATTTTGAGGAGCACCCAAGTATAAAGGCTATAATTGGAGCTTCTCAGAACTATAATGAGTTAGCCAATGGCTTTACCTTTCATACTGTCTCAGAGAAACAGGTTTGTGAAAAACTTAAGGTATTACAAACTAAAAAGGCAACTGGGTATGATAATATGCCAGCCAAAGCTTTGAAAGCGTCAGCCAAATCTCTGGCGTCACCCCTCACCAGTATTATAAACGAAGGAATTAAAACATCTAAATTTCCCGACAGCATGAAACTGGCTAACGTCCTACCGGTGTATAAGAAAAAAGATCGTTTAGCGAAAGAAAACTACAGGCCAGTAAGTATGCTACCTAGTCTATCAAAAATTTTTGAGAGCATTCTTGCTGAACAGCTGGAAGCTTTCTGTGAGGCGATTTATAACCCTATGATTTCAGCTTATCGAAAGGCACATAGTTGCAATACAATGCTTATTAAATTGACTGAAGACTGGAGAGCGGCTTTAGATTCCAAATATCATATCGGTGCTGTACTGATGGATTTGTCAAGGGCTTTTGATGAACTTCCTCATAGCCTGCTCCTTGCCAAATTAAAAGCCTATGGCATGGAAACTACATCTGTAAAATTGCTACAAAGCTACCTGTCAGAAAGATGGCAGAGGGTAAAAATTGGCCACATTCATAGTAAATGGCAGCGAATATCTAAAGGCGTACCTCAAGGATCAATATTAGGTCCGGTGATGTTTAACCTGTTCTCAAACGATATTTATATGTGTGTCAAAGGCTGCGACATATACAACTATGCTGATGATAACTCTGTGAGTGTCAAGCATTTAGAGAAAGCACACATGGTACGCCAATTGCAAAGCAAAACCACAGAATGTGTACAGTGGTTTAAGGTGAATTACATGCAGGCTAATCCGACCAAGTTTCAGGCCATCTATCTTGGTCCTAATAAGAAAACAACCAAAGAAACTTCCTCTATTATGCCATCTCATATTGAAATCAATGATACAAAAATTGAATTTCAGGAGGAAGTAGTATTACTGGGTATAACTATCGATGACAAGCTTAGATTTGATAAACATGTCGCCAACCTCTGTAAAAAAGCTGCTAGACAGCTAAATGTACTTTGTCGTTTAAGACATTTGTTGGATGAAAAAACCAGAATGATAATATATAAAACATACATTATTTCAAATTTTAACTATTGTCCTTTGGTGTGGCATTTCTGTGGAGCCACTAATTTAAACAAAATGGAAAGTATCCAAAAAAGGGCATTAAAATTTGTTTTCGGAACTTCTATAGATGTATCCTATAGTGACTTACTGTCAAAAGCCGAGATGTCATCTTTAACTACACACAGACTACGTGCTTTGGCACAGCTGGTTTTTATGTCTGTTAACAAGATAGGGCCAGAGTATCTTCACAATATTTTTAAACCAAAGTTGCAGGCGATAAATCTTAGAAATAAAAATATTATGGCTATTCCTAAGTTTCGAACTGTAACATTTGGGAAACATAGTCTGCGCTACTTGGGGGCAAAAATTTGGAATAGCCTACCACAACATTTTAGAGACCAGATGAGTTTTAAAGATTTCAAAACATTACTTAACTGCTGGGATGGCTCAGAGTGCAGTTGCAACTTTTGCTTTAGGACATAATTTTTGACAGTAATCCTAATCTTAAAAATTTTTTTTTTTTTTTTTCTTGAGCCATTATACTGTGATATTACATGTACATGCATCTGACATTCATGTCTTCATTTGATCATTGTATTAAACTATATATGATGTACTTTGATTAATTTTACTACTGGA
>OZ026616.1:62742286-62770786 GCA_964020975.1 Hermodice carunculata | reverse complement strand
ATGTGTATCTGTTTAATTTTATGCATTGGAGCATGATTTTACATTTTATACATCGAGTGTCGGCAAAGAGCCTCAGTTGCTCACGTTATTCAGTATGTAAATCCGACGGTAAATAAAGCTTATCTTAGTAAAGGTGCAAATGTTTCAAAGTTTTCACCTGATGCAAACACTTTTATCGGCAAGAAACACTGACCTGCGAATCGCGCAACAAAATTGTGAAAACAAAAGTGACAAAATGCAATGCAAACAAACCATTATCAGCCCTTAATAATCCTGGAAACTGTCAGTGTCACTTTCAACAATGGGAACAATTCTTCTGCGACGTGGAGGCATGACACGCGGGTTGAATATGGAGCCTGAAAATAGTTCGTAACAGCCCATGGTCTGACTGGTTGTTTTTACAATGAACCAACCAAAAAACACTACTGTCAAAAGCCGAGATGTCAGCAAAAACGGCGGTAAAAACACTTTTGGGATTTCCATTTGGGATTCTAAAATTACCTCTGAGACATAAAATAAATTTATCTTGTACAGTAAAAAGTTACCTGAAATACTATTTCAGAGTTGTTTACAGAAGTAAATCGTTTACCAAGTACCTCGCCCAGCCAAATTTTCGAAGCGTAACATAAGGTTAGAACTCAATTAGACACACAGGTGTTAAGATCTGGAATAAATTACCCAATAGCATAAAGAATGGAGTGAGTATGACTGAGTTTAAAGGTTCAATTGCTGAGTGGGATTTCGACCCAAAATGTCATTGCTTAATTTGTACACTCTAGTCATAAGAGATGAAGCAAGCTCCAAGGTAACTGTAAAACACTTGTTAACTGGGATGTGATAATATATCAACTGTTATTTGTGTAAATATGTAAATAAATTTTTTAAGTACCTATGATGTTTTAAATATATAAATCTTAACGACCGAAGTCTATCAGTCTGTTAGAATTTTCTGTCCTTTGCACTATAGAAGACAATTGAAAGTCTTTACATCTCATTTCACAAATGTATATTGCACCTGATATCGTAAACACAGTGGAGCCATCGTGCTTAAAAGTGTACCTTTAGGGAACCCTGCCATAGCAGCACTTTAAGAAAGTCCATTTAAGTCTGAAGAGCTGTTAATTTTAAGCTTTTGCTGTGCTAGTACTACATCAACATACCTATAAATTCTGTCAGATGCAACAAATCTAGATTACTATAAAGAACGTAAATTACATGTGTCCATTGAAATATATATTTGTACTTATTTGTAACCCTTAAAAGACATGTTTGAAACCACCAGTTGCCTTTTATAGGCGACTGCCTGTCTCAAGCCAGAAGTGAAATGTGTTCCTCTGCATTGGTTTAGAATATGTTGTTCATGTTTTGTTAGTTACTGAATATCTGGCTTTTGCTGTAATTACATTTGCTTTGATAGTTTGGTTGAAATTCATAAATATGGATTAAGTTCTTCTGAACAATTTGCTCTTGTATAAATTTACAAGATTGACAATATACTATACTTAGATTCACTGGATTCCCCATAGTTTGAGAGAAGCGCAAAAATATAAAAAACAACAAGTTTTAGCCATCTATCTTAAATATATATAATGCCACAATACAAATTAATATGAAAGTCAAATTCGAAAAATGAGAAGAGCTGGTGTAATCTATGCCAATTATTTGAGCGATAACAAGAAAATATGACGTATAAAATCAAAGAATATGGAATCGATATATTTTATAAATTATAACCCTTAATAAATTTGACATTATACTGTGATTGAAAATAGTCATTTGTGTCTGCGTCAGATACACTTTGTACTCACAATTGGTATATATCTTAAAACCTACTGACTGTGTCTATTTTGCTGAAATAATGTTTTGTGCTACCTAGCTATCACATTAAAATCATATATTTCCTGCCCACATTTGCTTTTGGGAAATGAATGTTTGTAAAAATACTGAAACCGTTCATCGAATTTACTTTTTCTTTCTTTTTTTAGGTTTGCTTTTTTGAAAAATTGGTTCATAGTTTCGTTAATATAGCTGTATAGAAGTTTATTTTATGCACCTTATCCTGATGTGTGTTTGCGAAGCAAGTATCTTCTCCTCCCTCCGTTTTTAGTGACTTAATATCCCCAAGACGGCAGCTCTGCCCCAGAGTAAAGCTGCGTACGTTTATAGCATCATCAACATTTTGGAATCCATATATTTTTCTATGATCCTGGGATTACCAGCCTTCTTGATAGATAATGGAGGAAATAAACTGGCAAATTGGATGTATTTCCCAATGTGTTTCTGTGTATAGTGTGCGATCCACACGAGCCATGTTTTATTTTGAGAATAATGTCTTTTCGAACCACTGTCTCCGAAATATCAACCATGTGTCCCCACCTTTACATACGTCAAACCACTTTATGTACTTTGCTGTAAAGCAAGATTTAAAGTGTTCCTGCACTTTTATAAGCTGGTTGTAAAACGGTGATATTTGCCCTTGTTTTATGTCTATACAACATCAACTTAAGGCATCATTGCATATTTAGCATCTGGTCAGTTGATTAACACCAGTCTATCCAATTCATCTGCAGTACTCTTACATTATATCCAAAATTTAGCAACTGCAAAGCTCCATCACCTTTCTGCATTTTATGTATAATGGGTATTTATAGCCTTTTACAATGCTACTCTTCTGTATGAATTTGTAAACATTAGACTGCACAGCGTCCATAGCGCTGCATATAGATGCATTACTGACATGGATCCAATAATTCAGAAGCAACTAGGGTCACGATGTTTTACTGATTATGGATAGCTGTCTAGCTCTCCACAGTTTTAATATTTCCTCAGTCCATTACAACCTGGTAGCAAACTTGATATTGTTTATCAAGTTTTCCTCTCCAGACTCATATTGTCTTCAGGACACCACTTCATTGATATCTGTTCATTCACATTGTCTTTGTTTGCTCCAACCCATATGATTACTTTTTTTTCAAGAATAGATTTTAACCCCCTACCTTTTTCAACAATTATAAAAGACTTGGTTGCAACTTTGATGTCTGTATATTTTGACCTATTGCAATTTTCAGATTCTTTTACACACTTAATTACACTTTGTCTGATTGCATCTTTTACAAAGAACGACGTGTTATCTGGAAAGAGTACAATTTTGATTTTCTAAGCATCAACACTTTTGGGGATCCCTCAACCTTAATAAGTTAAACAGGTGGTGCTGCATCCTTTTTTTCAATCCTTTCTGCATTGTATTTTGTTTCGCTACTTTTTGTCCTTTTTCCTCCAAAATGCCTTTCAGAATGCTCTGGAACTTCATGAAATGTACCTTGCAGGAGGGTTAAAGTTGAACCCTAGGTGGTAATGCTGTAGATGCATGATATTGGACTATTTTTGGCCGTTACGGTATGCCTATTGTCCGTTCATACAATTATTCCTGTTGAGGACAGTGTAAGGTAAGGACATTGCAATGGTAATTCATATTTTGGACTTCTGCAAAACCGTACACCATTTTCCCGAAGATAAAATTTACGAAGCATGGATGCAATTTTTGTAGAAGAAGTGGGGTCCTCAATTTTCGATGTTAGGGTCAAGACACATTGACTCTCTAATTCTTTTTCCACTCTTGGGAGGATGATCTGGACACGGGGGAGGGGTATTGTCTGATATTGATGAAAACCCTTTACTCCAAATCTGCAAAAACCATGTCCTATGATCCAACACCATCAAAATAACTATGGACAGTAAACCTAACCAGTCTTGTCTTAGTCTGGAGCTCATGCTTGTGGTAGCGTATTCTCGGCCAATCAGTCTGTGCACAAAAACACTTCTGTGTACCCTTAGACCCGGCTGGGGATTTTATTCAGGTTAAATTTCAAAAGCAAATGATGTTGACACAGGCCTCTTGTTTTCACCGTGCTTCAAGAAAGTCTGATAACATTTTTTTCTTTTGGATAGATTAATATCTGTAAGCCACTTGAGACACTCTGCTGGTATTTACATACACACACTTTCTATAGATACAGTCAGTGAAAGCTAAGAAGAATTTTTCCTCAATATATATATGCAGGCTGGGCATTCCTATTCAGCGGTGGCATATCACCTGGGTTGTGCTCATCACATCATCAGCAGTCCGGTTGCTTGTCATTGGAAAACAGGGTCCAAAGACGACAGTGCACGTCCAGAGCGTGGAAGAGTTACCGCAGTGGCAAGAGATCGGCAGATAAGACTCCTCTATCTTACTTATTATCCAATTGTATTTACTTATATAAAATATAGCATTGAATTGATCCTCTTGTAAGGAACTTTCCACAGAACTCTAACAGCTTTGTGCCAAGCTGTGTAAAATGTTCCTACGTCTATTCTACACGGGGCCCACAGTTGGTAGCCGTACAGCGACATACAGTGGTTTTAAATAATCTAAGTTTGACACAAGGATATGCTGTGGAAAGTTGGCCATGAGAATATTGACTTCTGTCAGCAAGTGCCATCCATTTGTTTATATAATCCTTGTTTGAAATACCACCGACAAGGCTACCAAGGCATGGACATATATTCAAACGTTTACAAGAAGACTTAGCAAGAAAATACTACCGGTTTCCTTTTCCCAAAGGTTAAATGCTCGGTTTTACTTGGATTTAAATGATTTTATACTCCTTTCCAAATTCAGAGCAGATATTCAACATCTTAACATCTAAGATATAGTCGGTGGCAATAAGGTAAAGTTTTCCGCATAGGCAAGGGCACCCATAAAGACCACATTTCATTAAAGTTAACTTTTCTTGAAGTATATTATTAATGATCTATGTAGAGATCAAATCATAGTTACGGAAGAAAGAGCCCAGGGTTGCTTTACACCATTATGGCAGTCAGATGCTGCCGTGCATGTGCTACCCGATACAACTGATTCTCGATGGTTAATATACATGCTTTGAAGTCTGGCAACAACAGGACGCATGTCTATTTTGAGAAGACTAAATCTAATATAATGCCAATAGAGAAGCAACTGCTCAAACAGTTCAGTAAATTTATATGTAAAGCATTTGTGAGCAATAACATATTCTGTAGGGCTTGTAGTAACTCAGTAATAAATCATAGTCAATCAGATGCTTGCAATTGATAAAGCTGTATGACATCTATTAAAGTGTGGCATTAATCATTTTCATTTCAATATTTGGAATCTTTTTGGGTGTCGTAACCTGTTGGACCAACTAAACAGGAATGCCAATGCTAAATGTACAGCTACAGTATATTTGTGAGGGAACTGAATGAAAAGAGCCTTGCAGCTGGCTACACTGCTAACCATGAATCAGGGATAGGATCTTGAATCATTACTAACTATTCAAACTCAACGGCTCTTGTTTTCGAGGGTTGGGAAAAATGAAATAAATAGTCGTTTTTGTAATCCTTTCATCATCGTCAATTGGTGACCATGCCCGGGCGTTGGCTAACCCGACCATCGGGGCCTTGGCACAGAAGGCTGCCCCTTCTGAAGTACCACTACAGATGCCTGCCTCACACCAGACTCCATCCCCAAGCCTTCCACTCTAGATACCACCAACTGTCAAAGCTACATGATATATGGCACTCGCATATAACTATCCCCATTCAACCATTTTTTTTAAGTGTGGGGATTTGGTTGAGTGAATATGTGCGTTTCCTGTTTCAGGTACCCGACTGGTGCCAAAGGTTGCCATTTCGAGACCAGCTCAGTCCAAACATAAAATATATATTTTCTTAAATGCTGGTGGATTTAAGTCCCGATTCTGGAAATAAACGCCGACCCAGTACATAAATTGCATAATCGTATTTATATGGCATTCGCACATAACTACCTCCATTGAACCATTCTTTTTTGTAAGAATAGGAATTTGGTCGAGTGGAAATTTGCGTTTCCCATTTCAGCTAAGCGACTGGTGCCAAAGGTGGTAAGTTCGAGTCCCGCTCGTTCCAAACATAAAATAAAATGATGAAGGTACTGCTTCCAAACGCTGTGGACACTGTTATCATTGTGGCACGAACTGAAGCAATGAACGGTTCCACACACACGCGTGTTCACACATGCCTGGTGATCAAAACAACCTAATGCTAAGAATAGGGTAATGTTAACTGACATCACTATTATTTCACTAGTGCTTGGTGCAGGGAGCTGATAGCTGGGCCCAGTTGCTGTATTGCCTGTAACTTATGTGTGTGTATTTGTGTATATCTTTATTCATACTCCAGTACAATGGCTTTTATATGCATATGCGAATACACAATAAGGTACTGAACAAAGCAGCAAAAAAGATGTACACCATACCAAATTCAGGTCACAAACTGCGCCCGACCTACCAGAACTTGTCAGGCAAGGTGGACTAATCATTAATTGTCAGATGTATAATTCTCCAATTAGAACATTGGTCTGCCCTGGCTCTAAAATGGCCATGAGTTGTTGGTCTTTGATGTCGATAGCTCACGGATCGTGAACACATTAGCTCTACTCGAGTCGGAGCTGTATGTTACTTGCCTAATTGCCTGCGACCCCTATAATTCACCGTCTAAAAATCCTCTCTGTGATATTTTGTTTTTTAATAAGAGGAAGTTCAGTGATTAGCCTGTATGCGAAAGTACACCTTGGGGTAGTAATTTGCCACTTGTTTTAACAGCTTTCTTTTCAGCATGACCTGCATTCTGTATACAACTAAAGAAATGCCTGTGCATACGTAATTCAACTGGAACATCTGTGCAATTACGTGTTAATAATTAAAAATGTGTTTTGGTATGAGCTTCCGTAAGAACTTTACAGTCTTCAGCCAAGCTACAATTACTCTGCCAAACCCCTTTGTTCGAAAAGACCCATACCTAAAAGCCATAGAAGGACATACAATATGTCTAAAACAGCTAATGCCATGCAGTAGCGAGCGCTTTTCCAAACTGAACCACTGGGAAATTTACCTCAGAGTAAAATTATTACAACTTCTCTCAACACATTTACCTGCGGCATTTGGACCACTAATATGTCCACGATGAATAATACCTTCCGCGTTCAGAATTGGCTTACCCTCAAGATATATACATTTACAGAGCTGATATAGGGTGCATACATAATCCCGGTGGTCTCCTTTCGACATAATATTACATTGAATTCCATCGCGACGTCACTACATATGCCAATTAATTTGTTCAGGGCATGCACTGGAAGAACCATTAGAACGTCATCTTCAGCATATGCTAATAAGCGAATGAATACATCACTAACATGGCATCCTTACCCTTATTTTTATTATTGTTATTATTATTATTATTATTATTATTATTATTATTATTATTATTATTATTATTATTATTATTATTATTATTATTATTATTATTATTATCATTATTATTATTAGCATTATTATTTACGGAAAAGCTCATCACAGTAGGTGCCACATAGAATGGCTGTCAGGACTCCGCCCCGCTTAACCCTGTTTTACATGCAACCAGTACTAGTTTAATGTTGACCTTGTTCCACACAACAGCAACCTTATGATATGTTGTATGACAATAATCGGGTCACATTCTGGGATATTCCCCTTTTCATTGATACTTTAAATAATTTCACATATCCATCTCTATGAAATGCTTTTGTTGCATCTAGAACTATCGTTCTTGTCATTAGATGCATAGTATTTTTTTTTTCATCCCATCATCTTGCAGGTACACTGAGTCACGGAGTGGTCATATTTAAACCCAAAATTGAAGATCCTAGGAGCATAGCAATTCAGTATTCTCTATCAAAGTCAACCAAAAAAATCACTTCCGGATTACAGTGCTGAGAGCAACTCCACAATAGTTCTCTGAATCCTTATAGGAGGAATGCTTGCATTGGGTACCAGATGAATCGTCATTTGTGTCAAGCCATCTGGTACAACACCAGGTACTTATATTGAGGAATTGAAAGATATACAACAAGGGAATTAGGTCCTTTATCATATGTTCAGAAGAGCAATACAAGTGACCATCTTGCTTTCCCGTCTTTACTTTCTGTGTACGTTAGCAACCAGACCAGGACATACTGAACTTACCATGGCATCTGGTTCTGCCGACACTTGAATTCTTCTATTTTAATCTGTCTCAAGTGTTTCAAAGCCACTATGATCATGAGTTACTGAACAACACAGCTGTTTATATTGTTGTGATGAAAGCGTCCCTATTGCACTGTGATCAGTTTCCGCCTCTGTCATTGCAAGTCTTGTATTCCCGCAATTTTTTATTTTCTTTAGATCATTTTTTATCTTTAGACCAAAAATCTGTTGATATGTTGCATACAATTGTGTCAGCTAACTTACGGGCTGTACACCTCCCTTCATTTTATGACAAAACACAAGGTGCACTAATATTTGGTTGTGCTGAGGATCTTGTGTCAGAAAAAAACACTACCCAACCTGGGAAAATAAATGCATTTCCAGATGTAGTGCAAAAAGTAAGTCCCTTTTTTATTGTTTTCAACATACTTATTCCATTCTGGAATGGCCTTTTTCTTACTTTCTGTTTTGTATGGAATTGTTTGTTTATTAATATCAATACACTCTGACAGAATACCGTCATAAACCTTGAATTTCCGTGGAGTGTTCCTTGCAAGAAAGTTTGACAATGAACAGCTTTCCAGGGAATCACAATCGCCCTTAGCTTTTGATCTACTAAACAAATGTACTTAGTTAAATCAGCTTCTGTAGCATGATGCCACAAGGGTCATGATAACATGGAAGATCACATCCATTGACAGTGAAGTCTACAGCGATTATTAATTTCAATAATACAGGATCATGATCCGGGACGTGGTCACCATCGTGATGGACAGAGTATTCTATTGCATGATCACACAATTTATTTGATGTTAGAAATGATCTATTGTGGACCGTCTATGGTTGATCTTGCTCATACATTAATAGTCAACCTGACATGTATGGTGGTTGAGAGCACGCGTACGTTCTCATCTTGATAAATAAATTTAACTTCTGAGTATGTGATAATCTAAAGCGGGATTTGTCTGTATTGCTTTACCTTTCCATTAATGATATTATAGACTTTTAACTCCTGACATTTATGACCAATTTCTTGCAGTATGCCATTATGCTCATTTGTCACACTTTTTCAATATTGTGTATCCTGCGGCATATATACGCTAATTATAAGTAACTTCAAGAGATCGAGCTTACATGAAACATCATACTCTTTTCGGTTCAAAACGTACAGGGCATTTAATATGTGTCTTCCACGCAAAAGCACAGCTGCCGTATGGGCTGCCTTCAGTAACGTCATTGGCATTCATTCCGGACACACCATGTACAGATGCTTCATTAACATAGTTAGAAATAATTAGAAATACCAAGTCACCCTTCATGAAATAGCCAGTGTTTCTGCAATAGACCAATGTCGTGAAGATTCGAAATTTATATATATATATATATATATATATATATACATATATATATATATATACGTAAAACAACATTTGACAAATAAGAAATATCTGCCACATTGTCGTGAAACACCCGCATCTGATGCACCTTGCGGACGACAAGACCGCGCCATGGTTTACAAAATTTGATTTGGAGCTTTTCTGGCAACGACAAATCGTCAATCATGACACAGATCAATAGGCAAATAGTCACCTTTATTCATTATGAAGTCCTGTAGATCGCCAGTCTTTGCAATCATATGAGCTACTTATATTGTATGAAGAGGTACAAAACTAGAATATATTTACAACAACTGTGATTCTAAAAAAAAAAAAAAAAAAAACATTCAAGCTTCATGAATTTGGTAAATTGGCTGTCCTTCTGGTGACAAATATGTAAATAACAAAAACCACATCCATACCAAATAAAACAGGTGTTTATTCAGTGGAAATATTACATAGCTTGGTTAATTTTGTATATCTTCTGCCGATTCCTTTGAAAAGATTACCCTTAAACAGAAACCATGAAGTCTTTCATGTAAACCCTTTACTCCACATTGTGCAGACCAGGTAAATTCTGAAAGGCAATACTTATACTGGGTTGTATAAGCTTTGTGTGAAATTTTCTGAATTCTACTACACAATGCTCACGGGCCACTGGTTTCTAAATGTGGGCCTGGGGTTTACCCCTAGCTTCATGAAAGTTGGCTGCGATGTTGATGCCTGTGTAATTGTTTCACAGACTCAGTGCCTACATCGTGCTTTGCTCTCACACAATAATCATGTCTAGGAATCACAAAACCAATGAGACCTTTTCCTTAATTTGCTTCCATGTATCAATTATGTCTGTGAATCATATGTATTGTTATAATGCTAACTTGGCTATTCACAGGATATGGGGGAAATGAATCAAAGCTGTTGCTGCAGATTACTTAGAAGTAGGTTTTACGACAGTGATATTTCGATAGACTGATTTTTTTTCAATTCGAAACCATCTTTTATGCTATATTAGAATACAGATAAGAAGATTCTAATCTTATAAGTCTCGATTTTTTTCATTGATCTTGTTCTCTTCCTTTGTCTGTCTTTCTGTCTTTCTTTCTTTATCTGTCTTTCCTTTGGCGATTTAATGTTGGAATGTTTTGTATTTTAAACAACTTGCAAATTGTTTTTGCTATTTAGTGGAGATGTCTTTTAACAAGTAAACCCAGCACTCAGATGCACATGCCACATGGTTTAACTGGTTTGTATATAGAATTAATAATAGTCCTACAATGACTTAAGTTATGACACGCGAAAAATTAAAAACAAAATTCTACCCGCATTTGACTTTTTAAAAAATGTGTTTTTGTTTGTTGTTTGTACGTTTGCTTGTTCTATTTTTTTTCTGTCCGAGCAACGTTTCTTAACCACCCCACCCCCTTAAAATTGCTGGCATTTGAAGTTTGGCTAATCCGGGGAAATTGTTTTGTTAAATGCTGCCCCTTTTCAGAGGACTGAAGTGGGCATCGAGGGTTGGACACAGAACAGTGCATTAAGTACATTACAATGTTTCAGCTCGGGACAGAATATAAAAAACACCTCAAGTCGGTGCTGTCCATCCATCCGCCACATAATACCACATGAATCTACAACTCCAGGTACCATCACATGACTTAAAATAAAGGATACAAAAGGATCGGAAACGTGTTACTGCTATACAAAGTGAACATAAAAATATTTGTATCGATTATATGACTGAGGAGAAAAGATATATATGCTGTGGGCTTTGTTCTCCGACTCATAGTTATAGTGGAGGTACAGTATGTTTATAATGTCCCAGGTTCATAAATATCACAAAAACGATGTAGACCTACTTTACTCTTTTGCTGTAAAATTAGCTGACTGACAAGTCGGGAGAACTAAAAGGTGATAGGTCTAACAGGTCTCTCTTTATTTTTCTTGGCAGAAGTAATGAAATTTGTGTTTTGGGTGGTAAGGCCTATACATTTTGGAAAAGTACTAGTGTCTGCAGTTAATGATGAATATTTCTAAGGTTGAGAGGACCGGTTTAAAACCACCAGTTGCCTTTCATGGGTGACTGCCTGTCTCAAGTCAGGAGTGAAATTTGTTTCTTCACATTGATATTGGAAGAGAAATGTTGATGATTTAGCAAGTCTGGAATCTCTTTGCTGTCATTGTTGGGTTTGGAATTAATGAATGTGGATCATGTTTTTTCTATACTATTAACAACGTTGCAGATGGCCACTAAGCTGAATTTATAGACCAGAAGTTAGTGTTCAATAATATCAACCCTCAAACAGAGTATTTGTACGTATTGCCTTACCGTATACCATGTCCAATGTCGAACACACATGTTCACTGAAGAACAACTATAGCTCTTTGCGAAGGAAACAGAGCCAAACGTGTTAAAAACCGGTGGTAAGACCTCTTTACCAAACGGTTGAAAATAATTTCTCTTTAATGTGCAATTTACTGCTGGTACAAAGCAAAAATAATGAAATGTTCAGTTTGTTTCTTTACATATAAACATTTGTGGACCCACCTCATTTCATAATCATTACATGACATAAGCAAAGATTATATGTGATCTTGAAATCTTGTTGCAACAAAATGTCGAATATCAAGCACAACTTACAACACTTAAACACAGCCTTCAAGCCAAACTCAAGATCTTGTCGGTCAATTCGGAAATATTTAGTTTCCAGAGATAGTTTAAAACGCTGCATCCGTTGAATAATCCAAAGTTTTGACACAGTTTGTAGCTTTTTCTCCTTACGACTTTCTGTATTTTATAATACAAGGCAACTATACATGTATCAACGCCTTACTATTCTTATTTGTTCTTTGTCACAAGGTTGAAATTTTACTGCAGTACTACGAATTGTGTATGCTAACAGGAGATAGAGCTACCATTAAATAGCCACCCAGTAACTGGAGCTGCTAGTGGGTACGCAAACGTAGCTCCAATGATCGATCAAGGTCACAGACCACAGTTGTGATTAGATGGTTGCGCGGAGTCTGTAATTGTTGCAATATTCTATTTTCAGCGTGTTGTAGCTTCTGTTTTAATAAAGTTAGCTCCATCCAGTTTGCTGCATCACAGAGATGCTCCGTTGGTGGTCATATGCGTGCACTGTCTTCCAGGCCAGTTGGGAACTTTATGGTGGGAAGAACAATGATGTGACCCTGACCAGAGCACATTTCTTACACCTGTATAAAGCTGACATCCAGGTGTTGTTTCGTATTTCAGTTATCACCAATTAACGAGCTCGGATTTATATGACAAAATCCATCCGTGTTTTGCTAATATTGTTATCTGTGAAAGAAATACCGTTCATGAAATTTTAAAAATACCGAAATACTGATATTTTTACATTGGAAAATGTTCCAATGAAAAATAGAAGGATTTATAACTGTGGTCTGTGGTCTCAATCGTTGCCAACAGGAAGTGAGTGGTGTGGCATGCCATAAGTTCACACATGGCGGTGGCTCCATCTGTTGTTGACATACGCCATTAGTGGGGAAAAAAAGATGATATTTTTGCGTACCCGGTTCTCAAATACGTGACGGCTGATATTCTTATGAGACCATAGTTCTTTGCAAATTACTTAAAACTTATCGTCGAAGAAACAGAAGAATAACGAACACTTCATCAAAACCAAACAACACAGTTTTATTTATAAAGGCCGAAAATTCCCACAAGGAGTCTATAAAATCCGAAAACTTTACAATATACAAATTGCAATTTGCAAGAGATTTTACTGCCGAAAAACATCCGAAAAAATTGTATTTTGGTGGCCTAGGCCCGTTTGTTAGGGAAAGTGCTCTAATTCTTTCGCAGTGAAAATAGGTAATCTATTAAAGTTTAAAACCAATAGAGACCTCTTCACATGTATGTTATATATCCTGCATAGTCGGGATTCGATGACCCTTTTAAGCATCATTCTGTCATTAATACGGGGTTTTTAGCAGGCACATGATAAATAGGTGTCATAATCATAATAGTTTAATTGCAGACACAGCTTTTGATTATAAGTGAGGATCAAAGTTGTACACAGTTTTAATGATAAACAACATGGTTGGTGAGATGGTGGTGCGTAGCGGTTTCTATATCCAATTTACATCTGTGCTTTCAAAAGCTGAGCCAATATAGTGCGGCTTTTAACTGTGTAAACAACAAAGGGGAAATTATGATTTATTCTCATACTGTATAATCAAAATCCGATTTTGTGCTACCGGCCATCATTTAAGCTCCATTTGTATGCAACATACTTATGAAGCAGTCAAATGCCTACGGGTGTCGTTCGCATAAATATACTGTGGTTCCTGCAAATGTTTCTTGCAAGTACACGGACCACATTATTCCAGGCATAGAGACCAGTTTTGTGATGGCATAATGGGAGTACGTACCACCATGCACTAAGATGACATTCCAGTGATAGGTGTAGTAGTGACTCACAACCTTTGATTCATCGTGGTAATGGATGACTTACATTTTAGGACAGTTAGACGTCACACAGAGAAAGGTGGCAGTGAAGGGGGCCATCATTGTATATCTACGGGGAAAGGATATTCGAAATAAATAATATAGGGCTGAGAAAATGTGAGACAAATATTTTTTCAGCAAAATATGCTCGATATAAAGCACTTGATTCCAAATTTAACTTCAAACAAATGAACTTTTTGTACATGCAAAGACCTGCGTACTGGGCTGCTAAAAACGCCTCAAACACACTATTTTTACCTCGCTTTGTTCGGCTTTATTTATGGTACTCACTTGGGCATATATCCTATTATTATATGTTTGGTGTTTTCTTATAACCCTGGCACACATTTGTTCAGTCATGTCACACTTTGAAATACCTTTCACATTCTTCATCTATTGGTTTTTATGCAGTGAAATAACTATTTAATAATATTGCTTGTCGTACGAGAGGCGAAATGGCAGGCTTCACATCGCATATACCAGCATTACGAAATAAACAATCCCTTGATAGCTTTATGGGAATAAAATATTTGTTCTGATGTAATGAGTGAAACCCGTGGAAGTGAAATAATGGCTGAATAAAATTTCCATAGCACCTGGAAAGCTATATAACACATAGTAGAGAGTACAAGTGAAAGTTACAATTCTGGCATAGAATTGTGAGTGCCAGAAGAGTCGGCGATGTACTTAACTCTAAGACAAAGGACAAGAGTATACAGAAAAGGGCCAAATATATGCAAAGGTGTCATACAATCGGCTCAAGCATTTCACTACATCTCACACCAAGCCAACATAGGGACGATAATTATTAACTGAGAGACAAGGTTTTTGGGGAATTGTGAAAAAACGCAATGTAGCGGTTCATGCCTCCTCTAAGTTTAACAACACATAGTGACATTATTCGACAAGAACTGTGACGCAACGTCATGTGATAGCATACATTCGCAACATATCACTAGGAACCCCCAAAAATGTCTCAATGCAAAATTGTAAGTTGAACTAGATCATGCGTGCTCTAATCCTAGTGAGACTGAGTAAGACCATTAAGCCATGTGCAAGATGTACCTGGCAGAGGTAAGCTTAAAAAGTCAGTTGGATATCATATGATGTGTACCATTGGCAAGTTTGTCAGGCAATGAAATTAATTTTGTCTTTAGTATCCAGTAAACTTAACTGTAGATGGTATCTAAACACGGTGAAGACAGTTACCCGCGCCTCTGATTTCTTTTTCTTCTCATCTTAAAATACTTGTCCTTAGTGGCGAGATACTTACCATAGGCGCTTTTTGTCAGTCTAAAGGGTGTCAGCTATACATATATGTTAATACATACTCAGTATCCCTGGTTTCACAGACAATGGTTGTGATTATAAGGCTGCAGCAATGGAACAAAACATAAGGCACATATGATATCCAACACAAACAGTCAAGCAAAATATAAAGTAACCAAAAAATGTTTTTCTGTACTATTTGCTCGCTTTTCTTTTACCTTTAAACTCAACCTGTCAGCTGCTAAAGACTCACCGTGCATATTACGTTTGCTTATGATTATACAATCCAGCTCAGTCAAGTGATGAGCTAATACTGTCGGGAAAAAACAAAACCAAACAAATGTTTAGAGATATCGAGATACACATGGTGTGTGCATGTAGTAATTAGCATGACAGCATTGTACATAATTTGCTGGCTATGTTGAATAATCGCATGCAATTCGCTCGGAGAGTTTAATTATTGGCTGAATTGCATGGGCCCCAGTAGGAAAACGATAATACTCTAAATTTGTATTTAGGCAGGTAAAGAGCATGCGGACCTTTTTGTCTGGGCACTTTCACCTTTATCTGGGTTAATGTTTGTGTTATGGCATGTCAGAGAAGCCTCGCAATGTCCAGAACGGGCTACCACCCCCTGGAATTAACACCATCGTGCAATCGATCATGTATGCATTTAAGTTGTGTTGTTTCATCACATACATTTTTATTTATTTTTTATCAATGTAGTTATTTATTATTATATTGTGACCAGGTGGACAGAATGATGTAAGCTGCCCCGTCTAACGCGCCGAAATTTTGACTGACAGTCGAAATGTGATTTCTATTTTATAATTACCAATGATCTTATGAGCGACAAAGTACTTGGCTATATTCTCTTTCGTTAGTTTGTAAACTGCCTGCTAAGCAGACCACTTTCTGTGTTTTTTCCACTCTGGTTGTGAAGTAGAGATAAAACAGAGCTTGGGCGGTTTTGGAAGCACATAGAGAAAGGTAATGCCTGTAAAGCAGGCTGCTTTAGAGTGGGGGGGGGGCTACCTCAGCAAGAATACCTAAACTGAACTTGGCAAACATGCAGGCAACAATGTCTTAAAATGTGGAAGCAAGAAACTTGTTACAATGGCCTCCCTCTTATAAGGTTCCCATGAAAAGAGGTCACCCGCCCTTCAAATACCACTTCTCCATGCAGCAAGTATGGTATTCTTGTAATCTTTTTCCCATGAAGAGAGGCCACCCCTCTTATAAGGCCGCTATTTTAGTGCATCTAGGATGGCCTGATAAGAGGGGGACCACTGTATCTATACTTAGGAACTTTGATGCCGTTTAGGGCTATCAGAGACTATGCCGTTACATTGCTATCAGAGAATGGTCATTAAAATGTCAAAATATAGTCATTTGATCGGAAACCTTTGCCGCAAATGTAGCCTTCAGAGCATCACATACCAACTATGGCCAGTAACGTTAGTGCTCCCTTAGTGCAATCCTTCAAAGCCTTCCTTTTGTTTGTCAGTTCTTTCTTTCTGTCTTTATGTCTTTCTTTTCTTTGTCTTTCCCTTTCCCTCTTTGTTTCTTTTTTCTTCCTAGTTCTCTCTTTCCCTCTTTATCTTTCTCTGATACCTTTTTCACAGTTGAAAACAAGTCCACATTGTACACTGGTCTTAACCATGATACTGCTAAGCAAATCTTAATAATCTGCCTTTGGACCAAGTTACCGTCAAGGGGTGAGGAGACATAAACAATGATATGTACTGCATCAAATTTCAACCTGAGAGTATCGCCCCATCTAATGGATGATAGGTTGAATGGCAGCTCCTCCATGCTATTTCTTTTTTTCAAAAGAAGGTACTACCTGACCGGATGCCCGGATATTCCAATACCCAAATTTCAGATACCCGGATATTGCTTTTTTACAACCACAAATGCTGTAATGCACTGTCAGAAAATACGACACACGTTGTGCATATGCATAATGGATGTAGTAGGGAATAATGCTATACTTTTATTTGGAAAATAAGGTTGGTAATCAAATTTGCATTCATCAATGCACCACTATATGTTTGCGGCTGTTTGGGTGTTGTAAATATGCTGATATCTCTGGCATAAAAATTACATTACCAGATTATATAACAATACAAAAAATGGTCAGAGCCAACAGACACACGTTCAAAGATTAAGATGGTTCAAAGCAGTAATGCGCAATGGTGTTGTACACTCAAGCACAATCAGCCTGAAGTCGATAGCCAAGATCTTTTCTTTCTCATTCAAGATGTTTTTTTTGGGGGGGGGGGGAAAGCAGAAAGAATGAAGATATCACTTCTATTGTCCTTGATTTATCAATATTGATATAAATACATATTCGGCTACCTTTTTTGGATTATCGGAACAAACTAATGTCGAGAGTTACGCCAGACAGGGTTGCAAACTTGAAGTTAATTCTCGAAAAAGTTTTAAAATTACTGCGGTTAGAAAAATACTGTATATTCTGATACAAATTTCTTTTTGACTTTTTATATGAGATAATAACTTGATATACTTTAGCATGGTAAGCTGGCCAAACTCATTTTAGCATAAGCCTATAAATATGTGTCCTCTCATTATATTGCTGCATACCCTTCAAACACTTCGCCTGGTCCCCGATAACAAGCTACAGCCCCCCCCCCCCCCCCATTGACTTTTCACTAGTTTTAATGTGAACGAGACAGGCAGGTCACTGCTTAGCTGGTGAGCAAAGCACACAGGTAGATAGCAACATGTATAGAGAAAAATTGGTTTATGCGCCAGTCCTCAGGTAAAGTACCTATAATGGTCATGACTGCAGTCATCGACAGAAATCATACCACAGGAAATGAAAATTGGTGTGTACATAGTGAGAATGGGATGGCATGTGTGCAATTTCCATTTTACCAATGTACAGCAGACAGTTCGTCTCCTCTCCAAGTCTGCGGATGAAATGAAATACGCGTGGTTTTCCCTCTTTTTGGAATAGGACTTCATTGACATAACAGTCGTTTCGATAGAACAAAGACAAAATTAGGTAATATATTGCATCGACAAAAATGTTGGGTTTTTTTACTGTTTATTCATTAAAATTGCTAAAATATGCACACTTACTTTTTCTGGAATTTTCATATCTACATCTCATAATGACTAATTCAATCTCGTCTGTGCACCAATTTCATAGTTTTCTCATTACAAGCATTTGATTGCTTCTGCATCGAGCCACCATAAAATAGAGATAAATCCATAGTCTTGGTGTCTTTTTGAGTAGTTTTATACAAGGTACAGTAAACAACGCACGACATTACAGCATAGCACATGTTTTACACTGCCACTTATGAAACGTTTGTCTGGCACGCACGGAGACTATTCAATCCCTTAAATATATATAATGTATCATGGACAATAAAATCGGCGAGACTAATACATTAACATATGTAAAATTAAAGTCTAGACAATTTCTAAATTAGAGACATATGTGCATGCGTGTTTTTTCAAGAGCTGCATCAAATAAACAAAGTACACTTCTATCTATCTATCTATCTATCTATCTATCTATCTATCTATCTATCTATCTATCTATCTATCTATCTATCTATCTATCTATCTATCTATCTATCTATCTATTTATCTATATATCTGTCTGTCTGTATGTCAGTCTATCTGTCTATCAACTTACCTACCTGGCTATGTACTATATTTCTATCTGCCTATGTGTTTTTCATTTTGACAAATAAAAGGTCTGGCTTTAATGTTCGATTTAATTTATCCGATCGTAAACACCGCTGTAGACACTTATTTGTGTAGTGTAATTATTTTTGAAAAAAGGAATTAGACTCTTATTTGTGTTGTGTAATTAATTTTGAAAAATGGAATTTTTTATGTTTTGAATGTATACATATACGTTAAAGATACATTGGAGGTATCTGATGACTCTTGGGTTGTACGCACGGTATGCTTCCTTCAACGTTAATTTATAAACATTTTAAGACAACGTAACTCACTTTAAAATTGCAGGCTGTTTCTGATTGGTTTGACCAGAAAGGTGCCAGCTACTCCACGCAGTTTTGTACGTGTCTACTAATTAGAAGATATACTGGTTCGCATTCAACACGACCTAATTGCGCTAAAGCAAAAGAGCTTTTGGATATTTTGTCTAGCCTGGCCTTATTGGCAGTTGTGTGGTCTGGGTTAAACCACACAACTGCCAATAAAAGGTAGGTAAACACACAAATAAATATATAAATAAAAAAAAATGCATGAATGAATAAATGAAACATAACATACAAAACAAAATTTGACATAGTGTTTAGAAAAAATATCAAACTTTCTTTTCTCTATCACAAATCATATTTGCAATATGTGATCACGTGGTATTGATCTTAAATAACTTGGTAATCATTAAAAACCAAAAACAAAAGATTATTTAAGGTTTAAAACTGGGACAATATATTAAATAATATGATGGCACAAAATATTGGAAATTGAAGGAGATCATGTATCTTTATTATTGGTATCAGAGGAGAGTCATATTTATGAGATTATCATTGATAACAATTGTTTCATGATTTCAGAACATCATTTGAGAAATAAATACATATCATATCAAATGGGTTGCAGCATTTGCCGTTTCGTTCTGCCATACATGGACACTTGATAACAATTATCAATTGTTATTTACTGTATTAGGATTCTTGATGAAGTAACATCGGTAATTAAAAAACGTGTACCCTTTTCCAGAAGTGGTTAAAGTTATTATGTAAACAATTCTAGTGGATTGGTTAAGTAATGAATCCAAGACTAAAATGTTCCTTTGTACCTATAATAGGGGGTCAGAAACATTTGACCCACTTGCCGTTGTGTATTTGACAGGGGGTAGGCTCTTTTAAACAATGGACTCAATGGTTAAAGGCTTTCCGTTTCTTTGTACTACCGACTTGTAGATCAGGAATTTACGATCTTACAAAGAGACTCGTAAGATGCATTTTGGCAGATCAATGTGTATCTGAAAGTGCTACTGTGCAAAGATTCTTAGAATGTTATCAGTCCAAGGTATTTTGCGGTGGTTCTGGTGAATAATGGTGGGTAAGATATGTCCTGTTCAGCCATAGACTTTTATTGATCTATATAATGTGTAATATGTTTGGTTTAAATGAAGCAAAAAAGCATCTAGCATCTCTACTTTACTTGCAAAATATTCCAGACATGCTCAAGTTGTGAGAAACTCCCTGTTGTTGTATACACAGAATATGCATCGACAAAAGGGTACTGTGCTCCCAGAGAAAGATTTATAATACATTCATACGATGCATTGGGCTGTTAAAGCGTTGATATGATTCTAATATATCATATACGAGATGAGGAAAACAACTGTCTGCGTGTTTTTATTGCATATTTTCTTTTACGTAAGGCTCTATAGTGGCAATATTCCATTACTTGGACAGTTATTTCCACAAGTGGAACCAAAAAAGAAAAAAACGATGAATAAAAAAATTAAATAAGTAAATAAATGAATAAATAAATAAATGAATAAATAAATAAATGAATGAATGAAAGAACGAATGAATGAATAAATAATATAAATAAATAAATAAATGAATAAATAAATAAATAAATAAATAAATAAATAAATAAATAAATAAATAAATAAATAAATAAATAAATAAATAAATAAATAAATAAATAAATAAATAAATAAATAAATAAATAAATAAATAAACTGACCCAGTATTCTGACAGATATGTATACATGTAGCACGTGACACAAACATGTGTGTGGACTTATCATCAATACATGAACAGATACAAACAAGACTAGAATTGTTAAATTACTTCATTCAGCAAGTCTTACTTCATGTCACATAAAAGCAATCCGAAAGTCGTTATCTTGTTACATTGAAGGTATCTTCATCGATGTTTCAGCGGTTCTCTATCACACTGTCTGAAACAGTTCAAGTTGCATAACTGTAATATTTTTATAACTACACTAACGATCTACGTGTTTGCAACAGGCCAGTTCAACTGTGGTTGCTGATGGCGACTTGGTGGTCCACAAATTATATTTTAGTCACTTTGGACTGCACATGCCATGTATTAGTGCATTCACTTGTACTATAAACGTGTAGGCTACAGGCCTGCTCATTTATGATTACAGCCTATATTTGCTGCAGGTATGTACTAACTTTCTGTACGGTTATCAGCTCTGTCTCTTTAAAAAAAGTCGATGCCTGTACATGTACAAGAGTTCAAAAGCAAAGTACTAAATTCCCATATCGGCACTTTTAAAAGGTTTCATCCAGACTTCTTCCGAAACTCATCACTTTTTTTAGCAATAACTGTTAATTATTGTAGGAATCGATAATTTAATTAGGCATCGCAATTATGAATGTTTTCCGTGGTGCAGGCGTTTGCATCAACCAGTATGATTATAAACTACATCGAAGTTGTATATGTAGAATGATCAAAACGTAATAAAATGTGCTTTATAATATGGTGTCTTGTTGAACTGACGCACAAGACAACAATGTAGTCTAAGTTTATGCATGGTATTAACCTACGCGTGAGTAACGTCATGCCTACCTTCTTGGTCATTTTTTTCTGCTGAAAAAAATGGTTGTCAAACTAAAATGAAACTGAAACTAAGGAAGAAAAAAAGGCATAAACTGGTTAAAAACAGCATATGGTGATTTAGCGAGTAATATATGCCAGAAATGATATTATATTTCTAGTGAGTAGTATGTACTTAAATAGAACATTTCTGTCAAGTGTGACCTATGATTTAATGATTTTTATTGTATAAATTTACATTATGCTCCCTCCCCCGCCAATAGAATCAACTGCAGCGCCGCCCATTGAACAGACTTGCCTGTGAGGTAGGAAAAGTAGAGTTTACCGTATGTGTGCTGCAGATCAATATTTTGACACGCAAAGTTTCTTTGTCTGATGCAATACAGCGACCTTTATAAGATGCTACCACTGGACATGTTCCTAGTCCATACTTCCAGGTATGCCATTCAGCCGCCGTGAAGGAAAGCAGCAAATGAACAACTTTTTTAGGTAAGCTTGCACAGAGCATGCTCATCTGAAACAAAGCGGTGCAGAGAGCAGACAATGGAAACATTAACTCCCTTGCCGGTGTCAATATCATTTACGTGAACTGCAGGTGAATGAAGTAAATACTATTGCAGCGAAAACCTGCTGATGAAAATGGACTCAAGCTAAAACTGTGGAAAAGACCAAAGTTAACGGTCTGGTTCCTGCAACAACCGCCGAGTCCCAACCTGCAGAGGATTCCACTTAGATGAAAATCCCATTTGGTTAAAGCTATCGTTCTACGAGCAGACAATGGACACATTAACACACTATAAACCACATACAGATATAGGCGAGGCAAATGTTTCTAGATTGCCTCAGCTCTTATGCATTGCTTAGAAAATTTCAGCTTTATATCACACAGGAACGGAAAGAATAGTCTACTTTTGAATTATGTTTTATATCTGTTCACAACAATTAATCATTTTCATACTTGCTTGGGCCAATATAATTTACATGAACTACAATTAAATGGAGTAAATACTACTGCGGCGAAAACCTGTTGGTGAAAAGGGACTCAAAATAAAACTGCGATAAAGGCCAAAATCAACGGTCTGGTTCCTGTAAGAACCTGGGACTTGCACCTTAAAGAGGATTCAACTTTTAAAATAATCCAATGTAAGTAAGCCTGTCTAAAGGCACGTCAACTAACAACCTGTGATACATGGGACCTAAATGGGGCACACCATTTTCAAGCGTATAGTTTAAGTAACTCGATAACGATTGTTACAGCTGTCAGCAAATACTCACTTTGTAGGTAGCTACTTCCTTGCATCCTCGTCATCTAACCATTTCTAGCGTACAACGGCCCAGAAGCCATAACGTTTCAGAGGTCAATTAAAGTGTTTAATTTGAAGCAGCATCCGTGTTGGAATCCAAATTATCTGTTCCCAGGAAGATGTGTTTGGTTGTTTCAATTGGCTAAGTGTGTACACCACATACAGTTTTAAGCGAGGTAAATGTTTCTAGAATGCACCAGCCATTATGCATTGCTTTGAAAATTTCAGCTTGATATCACACAGGAATGGAAAGAATCAGTCTACAATTGAATTATGCTGTATATCTGTTCACAACAATTAATCAAATTTCATACACATTCATAGATTCTATCATTGGTTTATAGCACTCATTTCCAAATCATTCCTTAAAACTTAAAACGATAATCAAATTTAACGAAGTGGAACCTTTCGACGGGGCATACACGCAGGCAAGTGAAGTTTTTGTCCGATTTTGTTATGTACTTAGGCTGTCTTGGTTATACAATTTGGGCAAGTGGAGGCTCTATCGGAGATACATGTTCGGGTATTTCTACCACCCTGATGAGTAGCAATAGTTACCTGCAGAGGAGTGGTGGCCCAATTTTATACTGATATTGCCCATTCAAAAAAAATCTGGTTGAACAAATATAGAGGGACTAAATATAAGATCCAGTATTTTGTAGATATCGATTACATGATTAGAAATAGACAGCGACAGGAACAGAGAAAGCGTGAACAGAAATCGGATGACCAATTTCTCATATTGACGTTGTGGAAGTGTTACTCTGCTGGGGGTTAATGCAAAATGTCCACGTTTAACCCTCTCAATGCAAACTGCAACTTAAGTCATTCTACATGAAACCAGCTGTTCTGAATTATAATCAGGATGCCAGATTCATGATCCCTGTATAAAGACCCTCCATTCAAGTACCAGCATGCCCTCAGTTATATAGAATATTATAGTCCAGGTTAACAGCTTTCCAGGGTGTTCTTTTTGAAAGCGCTCCGACGAAAGGTTTTGATCCAGTCCAGAATGAATATCTCATGCCAAAACACGATTCATGATGATACATGCCCTTCGCATCATTCTTGTTAAACGTGCTTTGCAGGTCTGAAAATATATGTCGACAGCATAACTTTCACATTCAGGTGTTGAAATTTTTAATGGATTGACCAGGGACAATATAAACCGATCTGTCATCTCACCGTTTGTGACTATTTCCTGTGGAGGTATTACCTTTAGCTGCAAATGCTAATCAAAGTTTATGGAGCCGAAGTTCAACAGCTCTTTCTCTATTGCTACTTTGAAACAAGATAGCTCGTATTTAGGTATAAGGGTCGGTGTCAATAAAACAGCACTGACTTGTGGCACTTTCTATAAGATATTCCCCGTTGCTACAACAGCTTCATACTTGATTCAGATGTATGATCATAGGGTTTCCGTATGTCCATATAGCTCATTGTCAGATCCATTTCTGAGAAGAGAATAAAGGAGGTGGTGGCTGTCTGTCGGATACCATTTTTCCTGGAGTTTTAACCTTTGCAATATTTCACCTTGACAAGAAGAGTTATTGGAAAATGGCATGACATTAAATAGGCGTTTTTCTTCTCTTCAAGAGCAGCAAGAACGGCCATTTATACGCCACGACTTCAGCCTTTGGCTGTTCTCTTTACTTAGAATACATTAAACATCCATTGTTCCCCCGTGGTGAAAAAGCTGTCTACAAAAATATATTAATAAAATCAAAATGTCAACAAATTGGGATGGATCTCCAGTCGTCTATATTACTTCGTATACTGCATCGCAGTGTCAATAAGTAGATGCATCGTCTAATTATTCATGATCCTCTGTCTATTTCTCAGATAAATCAAACATGACATCCAGAGAGCACACGGTTATTGTTTGTACTTTACCAAGACCACCTAGTAAGTTATCCTGTTGTTATCACCAACAATGATGATGATGATGATGATGATGATGATGATGATGATGATGGTGATGATGATGATGATGATAAGTGAAACGCTGCTTTTCTTGATATTAAAGAGATAAAGAAACTCTCCGACCGTGACCTATCTCACCTCTCAGGGGGTCACCCTCGTGTTTTCCCATGACTTTATACCGCCAGCTGTTCGGAGGTGTACCCTGAAGCAAGAGCGACACGTAATCGTCCCGCCTTTATTTCAAAGTAGGGAAAAAGATGTACAAAACGCTAAAATTGTTGTTCAACTCTCACTGAAGAACTGTTCATACTTCAAAAATATATTTGTATGTGTTCATCGGAAGGAAATGCATACATGCACAATGTAACTCCAGAAGAAAGCCAAGTGAAGTATATGTCTCGTGGATATGCTTTGCACTGGTCACAATCAGTGAAGCTTAACTTGTAAAATGAGTTAAAGATTCGAGGAGAACGTGACACAAATAAATCGATGCCGTTCTTTCACGGACTGGACCATTGTGGCCAGTCGTGGCACGTATCGTAATTTCCTTACAAGGAAACCATACGGGCTTTAAGTGCGATAAGTCTCGTAGTAAACATGAAGTAAACACAATTTTAAAATTATGTTACTTGAACAGTGAAAAGTACTGGTTTTTGTGTGCGATTGAATTGCATATTTTTTTTTCAGTCTCAACAGAACATCATTCATACTCACCGCTATATAAGCATTGCCTTTGTGAACGGCACCATGTAGATTTCTTTCTTTCTTTTCATTTTTCTTTTTTTTTATCTGTTTCTCCTTTTTTCTTTCTTCTTTCTTTTTTTCACATGCCTTTAAAATGCTATAATGCATTTCCCTTTCCTCCACTTACGCTAGGCTTTATATTGCTGCGTGTTACACTTCAGCACAAAACCTTTATTTTTTTTCATTACTGTTACCAGTGGCAGTATGGTGCTTTGAAACTGAAGAGAGAAAGGGTGCCGGCGAAACGTTTTTTTTTTCTTTTTATGACCACAAATTATTTAGTTAACTCGTTCACTGCCAACTGTGACTTAAGTCGAACTACTAAAGACCACGGTAACAACTCTGAATGACAAAAATTTACTAGACTAAAATTCCTTGTGGAAAGACCTTCCATTCAATTTTAAATACCGACATGCTCATATTTCCAGAAAAAATAATGATCCAGATCTACAGCTTTCCTCGAGACGCTCTGGACGCAGCGCGTCAAAAACGTCCAGGAGAAGCTGTTGATTCAGGCCACAATTAAGGAAAAATCGAAAAAGAAAATGCCAATAATTTAAAGTTGAAAAGTTGCGAATTTCTTGTACGTATGTAAAGCATATGCGCGAGAAAGAATCACTCAAATTCATTGATCGAAAACTGGACAAGTGACGACAGCCATTTCACATAGCGCCATGGGTCATTGGCGGCCAGAGGCATGGTGAACGCATAATTCATGCATTCAGGTTGTATTTGAGATCTGTGCCACACGTGGCGATTGAGGGCTGCTGTACTCATGCCACTTTCGTAAACTTCTATGTATAATTCGTATATTTTCAAAATTCCCTGTTAAGTGCAGTTACTGAATTGGCGTGGCATGTTGCAATGTTTCTATAGTTATTTGATGATTAAAATTTTGCTTGAACAGCTTTCTTTATCTGCTGAGTATACCGCTGAATAGAGGCAGCGTTGCTCGTATACCGCTGGATATTAAACTAAATGTGACCACAGTCAGGACGAAGTAATCACGTGACACATTTACATGCTACTCGTAAGTAGGACGTTCGCGTTAGGTAAATCTATAACTCTCTACTTTGACATTTACGTGAAGACGTGACCTTTATCCATGGGGGGGGGGGCATGCTTCGAAAGCACAGCAAATTTGAATGCATATATATTAAAAGCGAAGATGTGTTCATCTTTAAGGGTTTATGTCGCTTATGTATAAATTATTACTTGTACTATTATAGTTACTATACTTATTTCAACATACGAAGATTATTTGATTGATAATAATCATGCCTGATGATTTGTGTATATCTTGGACGCATCATGGAATTTCCCCGGTTCCGTTGGTGCCCCCGCTCTAAAAGGGGAAGTTTTCCTAATAAATTATCATTATTATGCATAACATCCGTGCCTGAAAACAGAAGCTCTTGAGACAGCACAAGAAACACAACCCGTTTACAATTTTTTCCATGTTAATTACCACCAAAGAAAGATGCGCTGAATGTGTTGATTCCGTTTTGAAGCGCCACCATTTGAACATTACAGCATAAAATCCTTCTGTTTGAATTGTTAGTTTCGTGGTGCGCAGCATGTCGATCGTAAATAAGTTCATACCTCACTGACATTGTTTGAATAGTCTGTGTAGGGTAAGCCCTTTCCTTGTAATAATATTCTCTGGCACTCCGCTGATCTGCCGCGGTCCTGACTAGCTTAGTAGCTAGTCAGGTGGCCTTTAGTACGAAAAAAAAAAAAAAAAAGAAAGAAAGAGCCCTATCCCACTGTTGCAACTTTGCGCTCGGCATGCCCACAGCCCCTGCTGATGATGCCACCTGGCAGGGTCATGGGAGCCCTAATAGAGGTCTTACAAAATCTCGACAAGTCAGTCGATCGATCAATGTAGGTAGAACTTTTATGCAAATGAAGGCAGAATTTGTTAATTGTACTGTCAGTATATATGAACATGTGCCATGAAAATACATCGATATCATATGTGTTAGGTTATGGATATATTTGCGTATAAATGGTATATAGGACACTATCTATTTGTTTCACATGAAGTGGTAATTCGCGTACGATTTCATGACAAGAAAACATGCCGCAAGGCAAGTGATGCAGAACATGACGGGTCGCACAAGCGCAACGACGTCCTTGCATAGACGACTTTCAATTGGGTATGGGAGACAGAAATTAAGCTAGTCTGAATCCTGGACCTATGAAAATGAAATGTCCATGAAGATAATGAGGTTTTAAAACATAACCACAGACACAGGCCCGCAATCTTGACAGATATTGAACAACTGACCAAGTGCACCGTAGTCATAAAAGTCTTCATGGATCATGTACAGCGTCAACAGCGTCGACTGCCGAGGTCCCGTAGCCTGATTGACTACAGGGAGATAACGACCAGCCACAGCCAGTCGACGACTGGTCAGTCAGGTTACCCGACTTCGGAAGTCGCCGCTGTACATGATCCGTGAAGTCTTTTATGGCAACAGTGTACGTGGTCAGTTATTCAAAGCAGGGGCTTACATATACTGTCAGAAAATAAAAAGTAAACAGGAATACCATGTTAAGCAAATGCCAGTGTTTACTTTTAATTTCTAACAGTATACTATATAAATCCCTGTCTAAAGGTAGATAACAGTAGAAAAAAAGTCATATCAAATGTGTGATCCGACATGATTAGATGTTCTATGAACATAAATCAACATAACTGCATGATTAGGATTTTTGTATTACCGGTGCAGGTATTCACTTCGTTTGTGAAGAAAAAAAAATCGTAATGTATACATGTGAAAAAAAGGATG
>OZ026616.1:62729786-62734786 GCA_964020975.1 Hermodice carunculata | reverse complement strand
TCAATAATCCAAAGCGTCAGGGGCAAACTTAACCGCTAATAAATTTGCAGATCGCAAAAATCACAGGTTAGCCATTGTATGCATCAGTGTGATACACATGACTTCGTACAACCGTGAAGTCAAAGAAGCTCAGCGGCAAGACAATCCCCGCGTATTGTGGGCAACGGACCACTTACCATACAAAGTAGGACACATGTGATATGAAGCATCATATATCAGCATTACAAGCGGGGAAGCTGAAAATAACGAGATGGCATCGTGTGAACGGTATGATTGATTTTGACAGCATAAATGTAGCAGTAGACATACACAGATTGGGTCTGGAGTAAGCAATAAAGAATCTATGAAGAAAATGAATGTGTTAAGGGTGTAAAAACCTACAGGAACGAGTTAAATATGATGACAAAATGTGCAATAGGGGAGACGGACTGCTGCCCGCATGTATCCACTGAGCTATCTCCACCTTAGACCGGTACGTGGACAGTGTTTGTTAAATATTTTGCACAGGTTTTCGATAACCTTGCCAAATCAGGAATTTCTTGCTTAGCCAGGCCTACAGAACGTACCCGGTTAAATAAATATTTTGAATTTTACAATAAAATGAAGCAACAAAAATGCTAATAAATTGGAAGTTTAATTTATGAAACAAAAGCGTCACAAGGTGGAAGATGGAATTGAGTCTTGAAAGACCAACATTAAACAGACACAGCAGTCACAAGAGGACAGCTGGGCAGGCTACGAAATGGTTTTCTCCCTGACAGGGTTGGTAGAAAAAGGTCATAAAATGACATCTGTCTGCTAAAACAGGCTGAAACGATCCTGTTCTATACCTGTCTTGTGTAGCCAGATTAAAAAGTAATTTTTCCCGCGTCAGTCCAACACATTTGTTTCAGACTGAAGGGCCTCGTCCCAAAGCAACTCAAGCTATTTCTGCCTGCACAACACCAAGACTCAGGCTCATTGTTTGCAGGTTATGGAGTCCTTTTAGTCCACACCATGATGAAGCAACCAAATAATGGCGATGGTAAGGCGACTTGGAGTCGTCCATTTTAGCCAACAGCGCATATGTACAACTCTGTCGCCCGGCCCGGGATTTGCATCGTGTCGTGTGGTTTGAGTTCTTGGAGATGCTTTCAGACACAGATTCATCTGGTATGCTTGACATATGTGAAGGGAGACGGCCAATGATTTTGCTGTACCTTGTTTATACCTGGTGGTATTTATCTAGACATGTCCGTCCCTATTCCATTAACAATTTGCATTTTTATATTTACTTGTATTACTAGTATGTGAAATTCGGACCAGATTTTCTTCCAACCTGGGTTAAGAAGTTACTTTTGCTGGTCGCTGGCATTCCCTCATATGGTCACGCTCTTTCCAGTCGTTTATGTTTGATTTTTCATTCACATTTGTTAAAAATGTTCTGATACATTTTCAAAACCTCTTTACCAATATGCTTCGAAATTGCTAATGAACACGTGTGGGCACTCCAAAATTTTAATTTAAACAATTGACGGTGATGTAATTTTTGCGAACTTTTGTGTATGTGTAATGCAACAACCACTGCCAAGCCACTGGCTGGTTCTCTTCATTTTTTTTTGTTTTTATTTTTTTATAGTACCTGACTCGGATTTCACAAAAGTGCTTACTAAGTAACACTTTTATTGTCGTTTGCTGATTTCAACGCATTTGCAACGTAAGATGATGGTCGGCAAGAGTCCTGTTGGTGCAACAACTTTTGGGATATTATGTACATGTATGTACATGTAGTTTCCTGGAAAACCATTGATCATATTCACTTCAAACCTGTTGGGGATTTACCTTGGATGTCATTATCAAGTGCATTAAATGCATCTAATTTCAGTGATTTTTTTTTAGTATTTGTTTTATTGATTTCCGTCTTGATTTTTTAGGGAAATCTTAAAACAAAACTCATTTGTGAAAACGCCAGGCCAATTGCCTCGAAATTGTAGAGACACACCTCTGATGACTCGCTGACCCTAATTTGTTCACCAGGAGACGCAGCAAATCTGTATCTACGTTTAAAAAAATTTTGTGACGTTTGGCTTTCTTTTGACCTCTTATTCCAAAATGTACTTTACATTCTCTTCAAGCTTAGTAGCACGATATCTGGATATATTGCCGCTTATTTGGATGAGCTGCAGCAAGCACGCCTTTCATCACTGCCGCCCGGATTCGATTCAGGGCTGGGGAAGCAAGTACAGAGAGTTCCTGCCACTCTGACTGACACGCTTTTAATTTTTATTTATTTATTTATTTATTTTATTTTATTTTTTGTTTGTTTGTTTGTTTTGCTTTGTTTTTTTTTTTTTTTTTTTTTTTTTGTTTTTTTTTTTTTTTGTTATTTTCTTTTCAGAGCTCCTCCACCAAAAGTGGGTAGGAAAGTATACGCCATCATCTCTGCCACGGAGAGTGATTTATATAGACATGGCGTATTTCGCAATCCATGTAGAAGATATGGGTCCAATGTCTCTGGACTAAATTTCGACCAATTATTTTCAACACATAGTGCCGCTGGTATTTTCTGATTATTAGCGAATTTTCAAAATTAGAGAACGCGTTAAGGGTATGCGTATATGTTAGCATTGTGACAACAGGGAAATACCCGTGGGTTTGGGTTTTTTAGAAGTTGTTTATATTGACCCTGAGTTACCTCAATAGGCCAATCTGACTAACTTGGTTATATATGTGTAACATTGGATATTGCCACTTTTCATTCAAAAATTATAACTCCTGAACAACATGAATGAAGACTAAAATTGCAAACAGAGACAACGGTTGAAACAAAGGTGAACTTGATATTATTCCGAAGGTCATTAAACCACTGCAGTCCGTACTTACAAGGTCAGCTGAACATGGGACTGCCACAGTCCTCCTGCTACATAAGTTGTGAGCTTTGTATTGTACGGTTAACACTCGAATACGTCTAAAAAGATAAAATAGTCCATTTTGACATGCTTTAGTCCATTGCTAATTTTCAATATTTGATAATCTTGTGCATTGGGAGCAATCATTTGTTTTGTCGCCACACTTTAGCGTACAAGCCACGTGTGACACGCGCGTGCCATCATTCGTTTTGGGCTTGAATAAAACGTTCGCCAATAGGTCACGTTCTGTAAAAGCACTATGCCCTACCTGTGTGTTTGCATGTATTTATATCATGTCATTCAATACTTTTGATTAACAAAATGCATGATATATTTAAATTTGGCATCTGCAATAAAGGAAACAGCAACATTTAATTTTAGGAGTCAATTATGTTTTCCCCAAAAAATTGTTTGAAATTGTATGCACACGAGTCTTATACGTTCTACCAGAATCATTGATGTCCGAAAAATTTGGAACTGGCTTTCCTGGAGATTCAATAAGTTCCACCGAGAAGCACGACTGTATCTATTTTATGGTAACAATACTCAACAGCCTTGAAAAATAGCATAAGGTGAAGGCAGATTGCCTAAGTTTCATAGCACGGCTCTTATGAGACATGCCATCGCCCATTTTATACACCTGTTAAACGTTTTGTCGTTCAAAAAAGGTTCTTTATCATCGGGTATAGAGGAATATGTTGTATACATACCTGTGCTGCACCACCCACATACCGAATCATTGAGCAAAATGATGCAAAAAATGGAAAAAAAGGAAGCATATATACAGGCAATGGAACTTGCCCCTGTCTGTAAAAGAACACATGTAACCTTTAGTGCATTTGTAAATGATGCTACTCTATAAAGTGAGTATACTGGTTCATAAAAAATATTCGAGAAAAAATATCGTGCAGGGTTTACGTACTTGAAGGACCTATATATATATATATATATATATATATATATATATATATATATATATATATATATATATATATATATATATATATATATATATATATATATATATATATACATATATATTCATATATATATATATATATATATACATATATATTCATATATATATATATATATATTATGTTGGCATATATACAGAAATATACGAAGACCAGAGATGTTGATATTTCAAAAATTAAAATTATTCAATTTGAGCATTTTAATTTAGAGTTGAAATAAAAGTAGTATGATTTGTGAACTGCAAGTAGCATGCATATGATCAATTAAAACCCATAAATTGCGGTTAGGTGGCAAACTAAAGCTGGACAGTTCAGAAGCTCTCGCAAAAACCAAAAATCTATTTGTTAATCACTTTTTTATGTTAGAAGTCAACAGTTATAATGCTTCCAGTTACGATGGATGCAACGTAGAGCTGCACGGATCTAACATTTCAAGAAAAGTTTATGTTTAGATTTAACCGGGCAGTATTCCGTGATTTATGGTTATGTATCTGGAAAACAATATCACCTGGTCAGAGCTATACCGCTACCCGATAAAGTTATTTCCCCATTTTTTTGATCAGTCATCCTTGCGACATTATATTTACTGGGTTCTCTCATCATTTGAGCGAAATTCAGTAGTCTTTCATAAATGGTCAACCCAGAAACCGAAATATACAGATCCATGTAGTAATGGCATAAAAGCAAATCACGATCTTAGACAAGGGTATATAGATTTTACCCTTTAGGTTGTAGGTCTTTTCGTATTTGTACAAATCAAATTGACACCCACATATAACAGAAACTGAAATGTTGAGGATCTCAACTTGAGAAAGTAAAATAATGTCTAAAGTAATTCGGGCATGTATGTAACTCAGTCTCAGGTTATACCATTATACCTACACTACATCGAAAGACAAAAAAATATTCTTGGCGCGGTAGCATTCAAGAGGTGGCTACTAGTACTGAAAGGTGTGGACTGGCTGGTACATGATAAACTAATATTTCTGGTAGTAATCAAAACTTGTGATTCATCATTGTAAAGAAAAAAGTTACCGCATATCGCGCTGAACTATCAAAATAACGGAAGCTTCAATGGCAATATTTGCATCGAGTCTTAATCTGGAACTACATTCAATCATCATTCTCGATCTTG
>OZ026616.1:62669586-62729586 GCA_964020975.1 Hermodice carunculata | reverse complement strand
AATTCTATACTTTCCTTATTATTATTATTATTATTATTATTATTATTATTATTATTATTATTATTATTATTATTATCATCATCATCATCATAATCGTCGTCGTCGTCGTCATCATCATCATCATCATCATCATCATCATCATCATCATCATCCTCTACTAAGAAACAAGGACTGTCTGCTTTTCATTTTGCCTTTTGAAAAAAAATATGACAAATTCTTGTCAGTACTATTTATGTTATGCTAAGTCTCTTATAAAATGATGATATGTGAAGGCGCCCATTTCATCTACATTGATGTTTATCCCCATGTAATTTTGAAAGAAATTGGAAAACGATTTGAAAATGGACATGATCTGTTTGGGGTTGTCATTTTGAATTATTTCATTTTGAAGAAATCTGATACAATCAAGTGTTGCAGTTGCATATCTCGATAACTGTATTATGCGTTATGATGGGAGCTCTGCCTTGCAACTAGACCACTTTGTCGAAAGGCATTTTGAAGAAGTATAGCAGCACCTGCTGTATGTGACACACCTCTCAATAAAGACGCGTTGGTCATATGGAGTATTCGCTCTTTCAGCACAATTGGATAACAATAGAATGTATCTTAGGTTTTTAACAAAAGATGTCCCCAGAAAAAAAGATACCTTATCAAAGAAGTGTTCACATAAAGTATTTTTGCTGTACTTACTGTCCATTAAGAAACAAACACTTGCAATCAGCTGGAAATACTGACAATTTATATTTTTTGTTTCACTCCTATTAGCATTTAAAATAAAATGTATGTGTACCAGCCATAAAGGCTTGCATCGAAGAATCACAACACAAAGATATGATTCCATCAATGATTTAAATACATGGCCAGCTTCTCTGCTTTATTGTTTATCCTACCTGTCTTTGGCCTTCTGCAATAGTGTGTTTGAATTATTGAAGTAGTCCGCAACAGGTATTTGCATCCAGGATTATGTATTTTCTATTCATGTCTTCAGCATAAGATCATTTCAATATTTAATTATAACCTGTCACGGTAATTATGTTTAATTTTGTGACAACGTTTGCCGCTACAAATGTATTTATCTGTAATTCTCATTCTTATTTCCCTTTTCTTTAATTGTTATTTCCCATGATAATGATGTGGGCTTCTCATACTACATTGAAATGGACGATTTATTTTGCTCTAAATTTGTTTTGTATCTGTGTTCTCTTGTTTTCATTGCATTTTCTACTCATCGTCTCCCTCACTGTTTTATATTCTTACAATTCATATCCGAAATTGCTTATGTGTCTCCTACTACGTACACGAAATACAGCTGGCGTCACGAACTTCGCATACTATTCTAAATGCTTTGTCTGAAAATACTATGTTTTGAATGCACTACTCTTTCCTTGTGAAATGCTGTCGTTTCGTAACTGTTTTAACCTCATACTATTTCAAGGCTCTTGTACTTCTGGTAGGTCCGTTAGTGGTTTAACCTTCCCCGCCAGGTTAGAGGTAGTTTCACCCACAGTCACCTCTGTTGATACGCAACTATTTTCATGTTGCTATCTTGATCTATGATAGTGAGAGTATCCAGGAAAGGGTTTTTTCTGGTTTGCGATTGAATTTATAGTCAGTTCGGCTCTACACCAGTATGTTATAACGTTGTCTGCTGCAATGTCAATAATCTGGCATAACTCATGTATCATAGCTCCTCCAAATTGAAAAAAAGGATACTGTGCGTCAAGTAGCTGACATCGAATGCGAGAAAACGGAAAACAACAGCTGCTGTGAACCTAAAAATATATGAAGAAAACAAAATTTAAAATACATGTGACGTAATACATAAAACTAAACTGGTTTTGTGGTATTTATGGGGCAGAAATGTCAACTGACACCCATTGATTATGGTTCAGATTGAACCTTACACGGCGTACAATAAATCTCATATATAGTTAAATATTATGTTGAATTCGTGATTTGTTTGGGTATGTATATGTCGCTTGACCATAAACGAAGTGCATGTACACTTTATGGCACATGAATTTACAGGCTGCCTGTACACACGCAGACACACACACAAATATATGTAATGTATACATGTAAGTAGTGACAGACAAATAAATGAATATGATGGATGGGTACGAACGAGATGAAAAAATGGACAAACAGGTTGTTAAGCAGACATGAAGAAAGGTACAATGCAGAGTATCCGATTGCAACAAAAAGTGTCACCGTGATGCTCCAAATGGCTGAGTTTCAGCACAAATAATAACGGACATATGACCAATACAAATCCGCATTTTCGCACTTTTTTTTTTAATTAAATGAGTTGGACTTGGATCCTCTTAGTGCACAAGTCCATTGCTATTCACACAACAAAGTGCCATGTATTTAACCTTTACACGGTCAGTTATCTGCCAGCCAACTTCGAGAACATAGTCTTCTGGAAAGTGAGATAAATCTTGAACTTATGAGTCACTAGCGGACACTATTTGTCTGGTGATCCCTCTTAACCAGGAGCATATTGGAATGACTTAAAGGCACCCGGCTCATGGCATGATA
The DNA here is from genome assembly GCA_964020975.1 of Hermodice carunculata. Lineage (NCBI taxonomy): Eukaryota > Metazoa > Annelida > Polychaeta > Eunicida > Amphinomidae > Hermodice > Hermodice carunculata. The sequence goes on along the minus strand of OZ026616.1, from coordinate 62,727,045 downwards.
CATGTCACTGTGTGACAATAACATTAACAGTGGCATACCTTTTATGCACACCTGATTGCAATAATCTGTTGCAAAATTGCGAGCATTTCTTTGCTTTTCTTAGTCCTGTGAATCTCTTGTTCAGCGTATTTATTCTTCAGAGCTATCGGAGGGCACTGAAACTAATTCTTGAATGGACGCATGCAAGTAAACGATCGCTTTTTTAGGACGTCACATTTCTGTCAGATTTGTACAAAGCTTTGACCAGATGATGTATAAGCCCTTTGTATGTTGGTGCATCCAGTCAATAACTGTGTGCCTGATTTAGGTTTATCTGTGGACGAATTTAGAATTCTTGATTATCGATGTGGCTGGAGTCATACTGTACCGCGGATCATTCCATCAAAACCACTCTTGCAACACAAATTTCAAATTAAACATCGGAGCTGATTAATCACGTGATTCCATGACAAGGATGATGGAGAGGAGGACGAGTACTAAGGAACAGGAAGAGGTGGTATTGAATAATTATGACAAAAGTACAGGAGAGGAAAGTGAAGGGGAGATTGGGAAGAAAAGACGGCGATGAGGATTAAGAAGAGAATACGCAGCAACAAGAGGAGGTGTGGGGGTGGCGTAAGAGGCAAAGTGTGAAGAGGTGGGAGGAGAAAGGTTGAAAACGAACAGGAAGCCATTTTTAAATTGATGATCTTCATTTCAAAATCATTTTTACATTTTACACCTGTCCATTAAATTCTCAACATCATGCTTTTTGAGAGGTTAAGCTACACACAAATGCTTAATAGTTGCCTCAGCAAATCCCTCATCCTTCAATGCGGGAAATTATTGAGCTCACTTCAACAAGCCTTAGAATTTTTAGTTTTGATAATAACGCCACAGAATATATATGCCCTCAAATTACAATTATAGGGAACTGTTGGGTGAACACATTCAACTTATTAATCTTTTCCACTGGCAAATACCTATCATAATGTGGGATTTTGTATGCATACTTTTAGATATAATACCTAGTCAAGGCGATTTGCAAAGAGTTGTTCACTTCTCAAAACAGGCATGGAATTTTGCACATATGGGTTTTTAAAATGCTTAATTTAATCGAAAGGAAGCAGGCGATAAAATAAATCAATCTCCCGCAAAATCCGTCATGGCTGCCAAAATGGCCGCTAAATGTTATAAAGACTTAGTATGGCTTTGAGACAAGTCAAAACAATACTTTTTGACAAAAAACATGGATATTGGCATACCCGTGTTTCATAAATGCGATGACTGCCAAATGACCGGCAAATATAAATCTGTAGCTTGGGGCGTTTTTCGCGTTGGTGATTTTCCGCAAATGCCTTTTTTTCTAAAATTAGAAATATATCGCACATCTTAATTTCGCGCAATTAAATGTTCTGTATTGAGGTGTAATACAATGTACATTGTATGTGCATCTAGCACTAGCGAATAGGGCGCAATTAAGCTGTGCAAGAACAAGTCTAGAATTACAGTGAATTAAGTGATCTACAGTTAAAACAATGAAAACATCTTAAATAAGCATGAAAGTTAAATAAAATTACTATCCTTACTTTAATGGTAGAGAACTTCGAATATCATGTATATTAATTGTCCTATTTTTAATTGATACTTGGTCATCAACAATGCCAACAGTTCTAATAGTTCATGCCGTGTGTAAATTGCGAATCTGAAATGGCTGAGAAGAGTTACCACTTTTTGTTTTTATTTTTCACAAGGGATCGGTTTTCAAGGGGAAAATCACGAATGACTTTCCCCCCACCAACGGTGTTCTCAAGTGAGAGAATATTTTAACTCACTCTCCAGACATATAAGACTTAATTTATTTCATGTTTAATTGGTCATTTACACCACCATTACCCCCATATATATATATATATATATATATATATATATGTATATATATATATATATATATATATATGTGTGTGTGTGTGTATGTGTGCGTGTGTGTGTGTGTGTGTGTGTGTGTGTGTGTGTGTGTGTGTGTAACAATTTGACCTGGGCCTGCTTTCAGTGCCAATCAGATGTATTATGTTAATTACACGTCACGTGTGACGTGAACCTATTATCACACCCGTCGCGCACGTTCGATTTTGTTTATATGTTAACGCACTACGTCGCTGGTGCAGACACATCAGAGATTAAAACAATGTTTAGGCTATGTATGTACAGTGAGTTACTACTTTTGAATTCAGTCTAGAACTTGGTAATTCATCCCCAAACATAGAATAATATATTTTATTTACATGTGTCTGTGTTAAAAAAGATAAAGTGCAATTATAACATCGACTGAAATACAGACTATCAAATTCGAAAAAAAAAGATCAAACATTGTCAAAAACAGTGCCCTAATCAAAATGGTGAAAGGAATACCGTCTATCAAATTTTCAAAATATGTTTTATCTTTTGTTTTAAATGCCAGATTACCTGCAATGTAACTACTTTCGTGTTGAGTAATTAGTTCTCAAGCCCCTTTCATGGTGACTGGACCGTCGTGGCTCATACGTGTCCACCTATCGTTAATTTTTGCGAAACAAAATGTCATCATAATGATATTTATTTCGTCATGCATCTGTATGTCATTATAACGATTTTATGTCGCTATCTTGAATTTCACAAATTTAAAAGTTGGTAGTTGCGATTTTTTTCTGGTTTTTTAATTTTTTTATTTCAATTATTATTTGTTCAACTATTTGGTATATTTTTCATATATTCATCTTCTTCCTTTAAAAACCGTGGCTCAGATTTTTCTCACAGTCCGTTGAAATTTACGTTGTGGAGCGGTCAAGGAAATTTGTTCATTAAGTGGCGATATTCTAGATGTCTGATTTTTTACGATTTTTTTATTTTTCATTTTGGGAACTCTCTTTTAATGCACGCATTCCTGTTGATTACCGTGCAAGTCAGTGCGGATTGAACTGGAAGTTCACATGTTTGACCTATTCTCCACAACTGGCAATAACATTCACTTCAACTTGGCTGGAATTTGCCTTGGGTGGGTCTTTGCTAATTTTGTTTTAATGCTCACGCTTCAATGATTTTAAGATTTTTTAACGATTTTTCATTTTCATTTCCAGGGAACTATTAGGAAATCTTCTCTGACTGTTTTGCAGTTACATTTTAACACTTCTGGGGACTTTCAGACCTTATTTTTTTTTCAATAGGTGCCTCTGCAATAATGTTTCGCCTTTTGCTGATTTTTTGTGCGTTTTCACTTTTCTCCCAAATCGTAAGTTTGATGCTCTTCAAACTCATTGGGGATATACATAAACATGATCTCAAACACATGCATTGTTCATAACGTGGTGGTGCTGCCCTTTTGTGGCTTTTTAAAAAAATAACACAATTATGAAAACTCGTCGAAGGGATACGTACATGCCATCAACAGTTATAATGGGTCAGATTCAGAAGTTCACAGGACCACTTCAAATGTTGCATGTAAGGTCAACGGAGCATACGAAAGTCACAGTCCTCTTGCTTTGTAAATCAAAACGCTGTTACCAATTTGCCAAATTCGATCGTTATGCATTGCATTTCAATGTGATATCTAAATAATGCGACTACGACATTACATTTGTGTGTATAATTTCTACATTTCTTATCTTTGGGGCTTTGGCAAATATACCATCATGTGAAGTAAATTAAATGTACGGGTATGCTGTCCCATCTATATACACTCCTAGCTATTGATGATTATATTCATGCATGCAAAAAGGCACGGCACGTTTTGAATTGCAATGAACATGAGTATTTTTTTGTTGTTGTTGTTGTTTTTTTTTGTTAAGCGGTCACATTTTCTTGATGTTAAATCAATGTAGAACCATACGAGGGCTGTGGATGTTTTACATGGCTTCACTGCAATGCAAACAACATCAATATCCTGTTAAAATAAAGCTGTACTGACTCTTCGATTACACATCTGGTGGACTGTGCACACACTGGACAATAATCATGATGACATCGTTATAAAGTTCAACGATACCAACAGAGTCATCATCCTCTTGGAAACATGAAAAAGTCGGAATGGGTTTGCATCCACATATTTACATGTAATCAAATGATGCATAGCGTCATATTTATCGCCACATAATCTTTGCAAAGGTGTCTTCAATTTCCTTTCGATTAATAAAATGTAGAATGTTTGAAGAACTTTCATGGTTTTTGTGTATTCTCCTGTAATGCGATTTCCTTCGATATACAGCTTTTCTGAAAGAAAGTGAAACATGATAGTCCTTGCGTCAGCATATATATGAGCTGCCAGCGGAAAACCAAATGTCTAATTTTTCCATGATGTTGTTTTCTTCCAATCTTTTGTTGTGGCAAATGTCAAGCAGGTGCATGTAGAAGTATCGGATCATCCTAATTTAGAAGGTACATATCTGGGCCGATCATCACGGAGTGTTTTGTATCATTTTCAACAAAACAATTATGATTAGAAATGATCATTGACACCTTGAGCTGGCTCAATACCACTCCAGAGTACACCAAAATGACAGACATGGGTGTTAGTTTAGAAGTATGCCTTTCCCATTTATCGGTGCTGATGTATGAACACGCATGATACTACTGATGACTTTGACAGCTTTGTCTTTGATCTTAAAATTACTAGAAAGAGGCCTGGCTTCATTTTACAATATTATCGCCTGGAAGTGCCCTGGTCTAGACTTATCACGAAGCAGACCTATCTTATCAGACTATATATAGGTTGAACAGTCATGAAAGTAAAACTACATCTATTGCTTCCATGACTACGGTGCGTATTGTATCGAGAAGAAAGTATCTAGAATTGAATTAAAGTTGTATGCTTGCATCATTTAGAAGTGTTAACATTCGGCTGTTCCGATGTTAGCCTAGTAATCAACCTAAAATACGTTCAATCCAATACGCTTATGGATGTATAAGTTTCATATTCCTCGTACAATGTATATAGATACTTCATCGGCTATGTTTTGTGGGCTATCTTCAGCGCTCACAGTTATTATGGACGTAGAGCGCTTATGCAATGTTCCAGATTCATATACATAACGAAAACAATGTAGTCCTACTTTCTTCGTGTGCTGTCAACTCATCTGTCTGACAGGTCAAGAAACTAACAAGTGGCAGGCACACTATGTCTCTTTTTATCTTTGCGCAAGTGATGAATTTCGGGTTTGATGTTTTCAGGAAAAAACTTAAGTCTGTAGTTAATAAAGAATATTTCCAAGGTTGAGAGGACCGGTTTAAAACCACCAGTTGCCTTTTTTGTGGGTGACTTCCTGTCTCAAGTCAGGAATGAGCTTTATTTCTTCACATTGGTGTTGGAAGATGAATGTTGATTTTTTTAATTATTGAATCTCTGCTTTTTGCTGTATTCAACTTTGCAGTCATTGTTGGGTTCAAATTTGTGAATATGGGTAATATTTCTCTGAACTATTTGCTTCATAAAACGTAAAGCTAGAAGGCCAATATATAGTTTGATGTGGTTGGATTTCATTCAGATAATTTTGAGAAAGGGAAAACATTCATTCAATTTCTACAAGAAGAAGAAGAAAAAGAAGAAAGGAAAAAGAGTCGCATAAATAGAAAGGAAAAATCATTTTGATGTAAACAACATATTCGTAAAAAGCATTTTAAAGCAACTTAAAGCTTGATTATATATTAACTCAGGATCTCAAGTTGAAAGCGCACACAAATGTTGTTTGCACAGTTTTACATGCATATATGGCCACACCTTTTTTTTTTTCTTAATTTTACCTTTTTGATTGACACCCTACATATAGCATTTAATTTTAGTGCTTCAATTTCAGGCATGGAAAAATAAAATATGGTAAGACATGCCCACAGAATAGATGAAACACAATGCTTGGACTTTAAACATTGTCTTGCACGTGATACATGTTGATCAATATTATTTATAGTTAAACAATGCAACTTTTTTACTTAAGCCAAAAGCTATCACAGATATACTATGAAAAGGTGCACCGCGTAACAACCGCACGAACACCGCACACATGAATGCCCACATACACTATTTTGCATGTGCATTTTAGACCCGTTGATGACAAACTGACAAATAGGTTTGATAATGCAGACCTTCAACCGACGGACGCGGGTAAACAATCATACTTATACAACGCTAATTACCCACATACAGCCTCAGATTACAATCAGCAGAAGACAAACCTTGATTGCCATAGTTGCCGAATCACAGGGTAAGTTCACAAGCACCAAGGGGTATATTGTGTTTACGATATTTCCTGAGATACAGGGTAAACACCACGAGACATACTTTGATCACGATAGCTGCAGAAATACAGGATGAGAAGCACATGCATGCATACTTTGATTACGCCAGTCGGTGAGATATATTTTGATAACAACAGTTGGCAAGATATAGTGTAGGATGACGAACACAAAGAGACATACTTCGATTATGATGATTATCAAGGTCCAACTTCAAGGGGAGATTACAGGCACCAGTACACCTACTCTGATGAAGATAATTGCCGATATGCAGGGTAAGAGTACATGCCACCGCCCTCACACTGGTATTATGAAAGCATACAGGTTCAGTACGCAAGCAGCCACAAACTTAGTACTTAGATTATAATAGTTGCCCAGACACAGGGTGCAAATAGAAGCACCAAAAGATAAATTGATCACTTAAGTTGCCAAGGTACAATCATGGACCTATTCATAAGAATGATAAAGTCCACGGTACAGTGTACAATTGCAAGGAGCCAGAGACAGTTTGATCATGAAAGTTTTTAGAGACAGGGTCACAATGCAGGTAACAGGAGGTAGACGCCCAACTGAAGACCACTGGACACTGCGTTTCAGATGCAAAATGGCACCCTGTAATACTCATATTGTATATTCTGAGACGATAATAACTATTTCCGATTGCCTCAATCAGATTACCTATATATATATATATATATATATATATATATATATATATATATATATATATATATATATATATATATATATACATATATATATACATGTAACTGTTAATTGTGTTTTTCCCTGCCTCTGTCTGTGTCTCTATCATATATAAATATATATATATATATATATATATATATATATATATATATATATATATATATATATATATATATATATATATATATATATAATGCCCGAATCATTGCATCAAAATGTAAAATATTAACAAAAACGCGTGGAGTAAATATGGCAAAGTGGTGGTGATTAATAGCTTGCTGGGTGACAGTTGGACATATCCAAGCAAATATCTAGACCCCTTCCTGAAGTAAAAACTCTACTAGATAAGAAAAAATTTTAATTTATCAACAGGACTTTGAAATGGAATCAATACTCTTAGAAAGCCAATGAACATTATTTTCATGTCTACATGGAATAAGAATGTACCCATGGCTGACTGGTATACAATTGTCTGTCACTAGACGTCACTTGATATTGGTCATATTGTGTGGGACTTTCATATGTCGCGCTGAGACATGTGAAGACCACCAAGTATTTATTTCAATTGGAAGGCTGGTGTGCTGTTGCTCTCTTCATCAGCTGTGTTCGGTACAAATTCATTCTTTTGCTGTATTATATTTCAAAGGCACTTTAAAAGAGAAAATTTTGCATAAGGGTGTCATAATACACATTTTCTTTTCCACCATCTGAGTCTCAGGGAAGAAGGTGAGAAGTACACGTAACTAAATAATCTTTATATACTATTACTACATAAAAATGAAGGAGTCTCATTGTCGGAGGAAGCAGCCTCTCCTCTAGACTAATTTTCAACCCAATGCGGCAGACTGCAGCGTAAATGATCCGTCATCCCACATTTCTTTGCCTGGAAAACGTTACTAAAACAGCGGAAATTTATATACCTTAACTGTGCTGCCAGGAAACTACCGTAACGGAGACTGCTGGGTGAGAAAAGTCTTATTTGGCGTACTAATGCATGTGCTACCGTGATTTCCTTTCTCAACAGTTAAATCAGATGAACGTTTTTAGAACTATTGAACACGAAATACCATACCTGTGAATCCAAACTGGCTCCACCGCGATAAACGGCGTGCCTTATACTTTAGAAAATTAAGCCCAAATCCATGCATTCATTCTGAGCAAGCAGCTTTCATGAAGAAAGATATGGAAGTGTACGTATAGTGTGTGCACAGAATTCGACTATTCTGACACGAGATTCATTCAGCATATACAAAATGATTAAAAATAAACAGAGAAATAGAACCTGGGTGGCATGCTATACCTGGTATAGCATGTATATGATGTTATACCAAGTACATGCATACCCTGGCGCCCAAAAATGGATTGCGCTGCGTAGTTTAAATATTTGTACGTGTTTCATACTATTTCACATACTTGGAATCATTTCGCATCATCATGAAAAATCAGTGATGCCTCTTATCGTTGATTTTACTTCATAGAATGGTTGTTCTCCGTTTACAATTCATATTTTCAACTCCCCAAGGTCCTTTCAAATGAGTTAAACTATTTTGGCCCTTGGTACAGAGATATATAGATTACCAAACACGTTATAATTTGATATTTGTTGGACGCACTACATGGACCAATAAGAAATGTGTACTTATCGTGTGGGGGAAAACCATCCATTGCGCTGAATAAGTCCGGTTTTCTAACTGATTGATTTATTGTGCGCATTGAATGATGCATTTGGGGCAAGCAATGCAGTTTCTTATTGGTCGATTTATTGCTCGCAATCAAGCAAGTTTTAACCTGTTTCGCCATCCATGGAGATCAACCGTGGTTGAGTCATACTTACTTGTTGTCCTTCTGTATTATTTTCAGAAAAAATGTATGACCTATTGCTTTTTTTTTTGTGAGAATCTATAAAAATGTGAGGAAACGGTCTGCCAGTTGCTCTGAGGTCAAATAAATGATTAGTTAAATACCAGTGACTGAAATTCAGACTGTCAATGATTTTGTGGATTTTTATCTTTGCAGCTGGAAAACAATATCGGATCAAAAACGTTTCAAACCCACTAAGATAGTAAAAATAATTCTCATGGACCTTTAAAAATAATGGCCATGACATGTGTTCCATTTCTGCGAGCTTGAAGATGCAAATGTCACATTAAAAATTGATAATATAATATTCATGTATTCAAAGTGACGTATAATTGCATAGCCTACCTAACGATATCAAATAAGTATTATAAGACATAAACGAGTCAAATTGTTTTAAAAGTCTCTGAAATGCATGATTTTAAGCCACTCCCCCGTGCAATTCGCAGTTGCCTCTATTTTAAGGTTATTCTTTTGCGTTTACTTTAAATTGTTGGATTCTCGGAACAAGTTTCATAAACACAATTTAGCGGAAATTTGAAGCAAGCTGCCCATGCGCCTTATTCTTTCTTAAATAAGTGGATCGTTACTCATCGTATCTTAAGAAACTGAAAGCATGTCACAAGATTTGAAATGGTTTTGCTCTCAGAGTTTTTCCCTGTTTAAAGTCTGACATCACTTGGTTTCGTTTCCTTTCGGTTTTAAAGCTTTCGCCACAAGGCTCTTCCAGCAAAGTATTTGCCGACATGTTGCAAGCTTTATTCATGCAAGCAAAATAGATGTAGACTAAAGCAGAAAGATTCAATGATATAATACGCCCGTCAGGCAAGATGATATCACAAACTACATGATGGATCGGAGGTAAATACAAACGTTTGAACAAATTCGCAGGAATGCATCAGTTTTTTTTTCTTAACCACGCCATGTTCCTATGTTTGCTGCTTCTGCTCTTCCTACCAGAATTCAAACCATCTTCATGATTCTATCGACACTGATTATCCTTCTAAGATGGACATTTTGGTGATTTTCATATTTCAGCTGATTTCGCCTTAAACAGTCCTTGAAGGCGCACACATTCCAGTATTGTATCATTTTGGCAGACAAATAACAAAAAATTACATTTTTTGGCGATCAATTTCGAAGAAAAACAGGCCAGCGATGCGTCCTTGTCCTTGTAGTGACTTTACGTGCATATTATATACGCATATATATATATATATATATATATATATATATATATATATATATATATATATATATATATATATATATATATATATATATATATATATATATATATATATATATATATATATATATATATATATATACGTATATAATATGCACGTAAAGTCACTACAAGGACAAGGACGCATCGCTGGCCGTAAACACTGACGAGGATGTGCGATTTTAAGCCAATCCTTTTACTCAAAATAACAGTTCAAACCATAACTGTCACCTGCCACTACCTTTTTTATTTGTACATGTATGACATGTATAAATAAGTATCGTTTCACTAATGCTGTGCATGTTTTTTTTTCTAATAGACTTGATTGCTTATCGTTGCAGTTCTCTTAGAGGTTTGTATAGAGGAGTACTTTCCGGGATACGCAGCAGGACTGGTGCCCATACCACTATTTGCTGTTTACATATCTGGCCCTGTTCTTTCAGGAGAGACAAATCTTCAGGTAAAAACCAACATCAGAAACAGAAGTATATGAAGCAATCAGAAGCGGGACTAAACATTAGATAAAGCGCAACTGAACTTGCATCTTGCTGTTTTCATAAGTGCATGACCAAGATGAACGTCGTGGGGGTAAGTGTTCATTAGTTATTAGTTACTATCCAGGGGGTTAATTTTTCTGTGAGGAATATTGTGTTAAACCTGAAATAGGAAGCCGAGCAACGTATTGTGGGGGTAGAAAACACTTTCACTTTATGGTGTAGCACTATGTTACATTTATAGAGGAAATGCCAATCAAAACCCCTTACGGTACTGTTGTGGGATATGAAAGAAGAAATTTAACCTGACCAGAAATATATAAATTTAATGGACAGCTACGCCTTTTTCAAAATTTTTACTGACGCCCTCCCTTATGAGAAACGAATATTATGCCAGTTTCTGACACCATCAAACATCATCAGGAAATCTGTGCAATATGAATATTTCTTTACTTCATGGTTTCCTGTGGATGTAATGTGAAACAAATTGGATGTTCCACAGTCAAGGGCCGACTTAGGCTTATAAATTCATGCTGCCATTTATTGTGATTTTATGGTCCCATCTGGTGTGAATTATTGTAAATACAAAATGTACTTAGTTTTGTTATAACCGCTAACCGAAGATTTTTGAGAGGATAATGCTTTGGTAAATCTCTATTAAGCTTTTGCAGAGAAGGTCATCCTCGGTAATGTTTGGACTTTAAGATTAAAGAATTTTTATTGTTTAACTCATTCCATTACAGTCCCTGATTTTTCCGTATATTTACCTAGATTTACGGCGACAATTGCATATTAAATTCTTCACGTAAAGAGCTTCCATTCAAGTACCAGCATGCTTATAGTCTTAAGTCAGTGGTTCTGGCACTGCCAGAACCACTGACCAAGGCTTGTGACCATAGTATAGAATGAGTTAAAACAAAATCTAAAATGATCTCCCATGAAGCCAGTCCATAAAATGGTTCAAAATTGCCTTGGGATAATTTCCGTTCACTCAAGGACCTCCGATATCAAATTGATTGACTGAACGATTTATTCATAACTTTAAAGGTCCAAATCTAGCACAACATAAAATGTACATATTCAAAATGCCCAAAATGTGTTGATTGAACCTGAAGAAGTAGGCGCTACCGCTACAACCACTAAAAGTCATATATATATATATATATATATATATATATATATATATATATATATATATATATATATATATATATATATATATATATATATATATATATATATATATATATATATATACATATATATATATGGTGAATGTACCTGACAAGGTAGCCGCTACTGCTGCGACCCCGATAGGCTCACGCTATTTGTAAAGCAGGACGATGTGGGCATTTATAAAAATTGTTCATTGATCCTTAAGTTAAAAATAGATAACTTAACCTTGTAAGGCAATAATGATGGATTGATCCATACTGTGTGTAAATAGTCACGTTTTAAATAGTTTGAAATTAAAATTATTGTTTTTAAAAATTGTGCTTAAAAATATTTGGTTTGAAGGTACTCATAGATGAGCTGTTTTTTTAATGTTTTTAAAACGTTAATCCTAACCTTGAACTAAATGCTGTGAAGCGCTAATTTTAATCTTCAGGGTATACCATCTTGGTCTCAGATTACCTGGATTGGATTTCTGGTGTTATAATGGTGAACAGCACAATTGGGTTTAAATTTGTTATATAGGTATTCCGGCGTCAAGTGATTCATGTACTTGTATAACATAGTGCACTTGTGAATTTCACAAAGATTATGGAGTGATACCAATCCAAGCTTGCTAAACAGATCAGATCTGCTAGTTTTATACTAAGATAATGAAATAAGACGAGCTGCTCTATTCTGTAGTTTTTAAAGCTTAGTCAGGTCTGATTTCGATGTAGTGTCATATACCATGTCACAATAATCCAAGTGTGATTGAACAAGTGCATTGTGAAGAAACTTAAGTGTGTCAACTGGTACAATTTTTTTAAGGGATCGGATGATTGCTATTTTTGCTGAAATTTTCTTTACCTTACTGTCCATGTGCAGATTCCAGTTGAGGGTTTCATCAACTGTCACTCCCAGCTTTTAATTTCAGTTAATGTAACCTAATGCACATTTTAAATTATATATTTGAATAGGATGTATTCATATTCAGGTGCGGCCCTACTCTAACAGCTATTGAGCAAAAGAGGGAGCCACCTGCATCAGGGCAGATCCATATAGTTAGCATGGTAAAAAGTATTTTCTCAATAAAATAAACAAAAAAAGAACACATGAAAATCTTAAGAAAATGTTTGACATTTATTTGAAACATAAAGGATGCCTAAATTGATTAGAAATGAGCTCTCTTGTGCTTTAAAATGTGTCATTTGTGGGTGTTTATGTGGTATATAATACAAATCTGCCCTGATCATGGTGGACGCATCAGTCTGTTGCCTTGGCAACAGAGGAAGTGAGCAGGACCGCAGTTGAATGTGAATGTCTCCTATTGTCAGGTTGCGAATTTTACCCAAGACATCATAAGTACCAATTAGCATGAACTGGCATTTTTCCACGTTAATTGTCAATCTATTTTCGTCAAAACAGGCTTTAAACTTGACTAAGTCTGTATTTCAAGTTTGCGCTAGTATTTCATGCTACTTTGGATCGCATGCTTATTTCATTTCTGTGTCATTAACATGCAAGGATATTAAACATCCATCGGGCACTTTAGGCAAATCATTTAAGTATAGTAAAACAGAAGGGAGCCTGGAACCTGAGGGGTGGGGCTCCCATGATTGTGGGGAAAGGTGTAGCCTGACCTGCAACCACGATAGACTACATTCGCCCTGTAAGATAACTTTCAAGCCATTCTCTATCGTCGGATAATTATGCTAATTAAGGCCATTTGAATTTTCACAACCTGCAAATATTGGTCTTGTAGCTGTGGACATCTAGTGGCAAAACGTTTGGCGAGCTTTCCAAGAAACATACCGGTCTGGTTCTGTAGCTAATGACACCTGGTGGCTAGAAGTAGGCAACGGAGTTCAGATACCAATCCGTCTATTTTTCGTATAAATATTTTTTCAGCTTTAAAAATCAGCTTTTTCGAGCCTTAAATTTTCGTGAACAGCATTTAACAGATAAAAATATCCGAAAACACGGATGTATTTTTGTCATGTAATTCCCAGCTCGTTAATTGGTGGTAACTGAAGTACGAAACGACAACTGGATGTCAACTTTGAAGAGGTGTAAGAACTGTGCTCTGGCCAGGGTCACGTCATTGTCCCTCCTCGCCATACAGCTCTCACCTGGCCCGGTAGATAGTGCACCTATATGACCACCAATGAAGCAACTCTCTCATGTAGCAAACCTGAAATAGCTAACTTTATTCACACAGAAGCTTCAGCAGACTAACACAGTATTTTCACAATTACGGACTATCTCCGTTTGGATGCGCAACCAGCCGATAACGCCTGTTGTCTGTAATCTAATAAATTTATCAAATTGCTAAACTAAAGCCACAAAATGTTTCTTGCTAAGGATTTGCATTGACTGTATCAAATTTCAACATTGAAAAAAAATGTCAACTTTGTTGTAAGCAACCTTTAAATCGATTTTTTTTTAAATGACGAAAAATTCATTACATAAAATTTTGAGCGAAAATTATATAATTACATCCAATGAATTCTATTCTGCCAAACATCAATACAATAGGCCGTGGGTTATGATGCAAACATAGATTCACTTGTTTGAAGGTCCTGTCCATATAATAAGATATCCAATAACTATGGCCTACCCCTTTATTTCAACCTTTGATTTGAATATGTTGCCAAAAGTTCATTGATAATTAGGCGAAATTGTTTTTCCCCTATATTTAGATAGATTCATATACTATGTATACACAAATTACGATGTATATTACTGCTGGCCCATTAGTGGGGGATGGTGGGAGTATCAGTTACACCAAGTCAGCATCTGATACCAGCCATTCTGGTTGTATTTTCTGATATAATTTGAATTACTGCAGACAATGGAATAGTTTCAGTTTTTAGAGTTATTAAAGTGCAGAGTTGAAGGCCAGTAGGTCCCAAGTTAGAGCAAATTTTCTCAGGAAATTATTATTATTATTATTATTATTATTATTATTATTATTATTATTATTATTATTATTATTATTATTATTATTATTATTATAATTATTATTATTATTATTATTATTATTATTATTATTATTATTGTTATTATTATTATTGCATAAAAATTATTGAATTTCAACGCAGCCACTGTTTGAACATTAGGTGGGCAGTTGTGGTGATCCAGTTTCCACAAACCGATGTGGCTTTGCTCTGTCCTGCAGGAGACTGCATAAGTTGTGGTTTATGGATATGGTTTCTGATTGCCGTGGACACATTAGAAAGAAAATGACAAACGTTTGTACAGTTATTTCAATATCATAAATTATATATATTTGTATTAAACGAGCTCAAGATTTTAAATTTGATAAGCATCCAATTATCAAGCTTAAGTGTTTTCAGCAATTGTTTAAAGGAAGCTACCTTTCTATAGTATGTATCACTTTCTGACACTCATGTAGTTATGCCTGGTTGTATGTGTAAGTTCAGATTACTGTTATATATCAATAGCATGCAGTGTTTTGTTAAAAACTATAACATCTACAGTTCATAAGTGTTGTGATCAATATTTATGGATATGAATTGAACAATATGCTAACAAACTAAATAGCCCACCTACGTCAGCATGACTGATATTAAATGATTGACCCCAGTCAAATGGCATATATACATATACGTCTGAACACCCCCCCCCCGTGAATGGATGAATAAATCAATCAATCAATCAATCAATCAATCAATAAATAAATAAATAAATAAATAAATAAATAAATAAATAAATAAATAAATAAATAAATAAATAAATAAATAAGACTTGACAGCTCTACTGACAGAAGAAACATTTTTTCCCTAATATTCCCCAAATCACTTCGGCCTCAGTCACTTACTTGACAACAGAAACTCTCATATGATTTTTTTAAACAACTATGCATGTGAATCACGGCTATTTATATAGACCTACACTGGAAACACTACAAAAGTAACAATTTGAAAGAAAGCGCTACTGAGTTTCATACTAATAAAATTAGATTAATTTGGTCATATCGTATTAGCTTTGTTCATTTTTCACATATTAGATTATTACCTTTCAGACCCCACGCATCTATAAAACTCAGGACCGTGGAGTCTATCTATCTGAGAAGCAGTAAGGAAATGGAGCATGGCCTGTGCACATGTTAAATTAATGTCTCTCAGTGAATCCTGTTATTATTTATGCAGTGTGGTTTCACCGATAGTTGCGACATTTCTATACACATTGATTTGCGATATGAATGTGATACTCCAACACTCTTTTGGAATAAAGGGGCTCCTTAAATTGATATTTGCTGCCAATCTGTGGGTGTATTTTTTCCTTTAACAGGTACACAATACCATAGCCCTAACAATTTGCCCTGTGATCTACAGTCCCTTGTCATATCTAGCACGCATAATCCAATAAAAAGTTGTTGGAATCACTCAAAATTGTCCGCCTGAGGCAAATGTAAAAGAAGTGCGGACCTTCCATTTTGAACTTCCTTGATGGACGATAATAAAATAACAGCATGACCATGAGAGTTCCGATACAAACGGTGTTAGCCATAATAGGCAACGGACTACAGTTATAAATCCATCTCTTCTTTATATTAGCATTCTTCATTCTAAAAAAAATCAGCATTTTGGTATTTTTAAGAATTCGTGAGCAGTATTTTTACAAATAAAAATGTCAGGAAAACAAATATGGATTTTTGTCAATCAATTCCCACCTCACCTTTAATTGATGATAATGGAAATACAAAATCAGCATCTGGATGTCAGCTTTATACACGTTTATGAACTGTGCTCTGGCCAGGGTCACATCAGTGTCCTCCCTCAACATACATTTCTTTCCTGGCCCGTATACAGTGCACCTATATGACCACCAATAAAGCAACGCCGTAATGCAGCAAACCTGACGTAGCTAACTTTATTTACACAGAAGCTACAGCATGCTGAAAAATAGTATGTTCACAGTTATTGATTATCTCTGTTGGGATGCGCGACCAGCCAATCACAACCAATGCAGCCTAGGGTATGGGAAGGTTGCTAGATACCAAGTTGTCTGCAAGTGGACAGCAAGCTAAGACCTGGAGAAGTCAATCATTCTCTTTGAAGCCTTGAATTGAGCAATACACTTCCTATGTCTTAACAATAAAATATGCAACTAAAGGAGCAAATGCATGTTCGGGTCTCTATACCCCACAGCCTGTATGGTGGCTGGCAATAATGAGGACCAGTCATACATGTACAATGTAGGCTGTAGCATATTTTACTGTGTGGATGGAAAGCCACACTCAGAGCATAAATTGGCTCTTTATTCTTAAACACTGGAAAGCCAATTTTTGTTTTCACATTTTGAGAAGACTGCAAGAAGTTCAAAATACCGCCACAGCTACACAGTACTTCATACCCTGTGGTAAGCTGCAATTGGATGGGCTATGAAATGCCTGCAGTGTCTTTACCATGTATATAGCACAAAAGAGACAGATATTGGGGCTAAACAAAGACCTGCGAGATGTTTCACGAGTTCCAGCCATCTTGAAGCCCAGACACTAGTTTGAACACTGACTGCATGATTGAATGATCTTGATCAGGCCAGGAATGAACTGATTATCCACACACACACACACACACACACAATACACAGAACACCTTGCACACTTTGCTCAATATAGAGACCCCTTACACACACAACTCACAGATTACATTGCAGACTTTGCTCAATACGCCCTCGCCCCTTTTTACCACAACCATCTGGCATACATAAATAATTACCTTTTACGATCAGAGCCTCTGTCCTGTGCCACTTTTATCTATGGTACAACTGACTGCGTCCTTTGAAAGGACAGGTCTTCCAGCAGCAAACGAGAAAAAACTCCCATTCACTGCATAATTACTAATAGCGCAAACACGCCAAAAGAGGCTCAGTAAAGGAGAACAAGGCACCACCTGTGTGTGTGTGGGGGGGGGGGGGCTGTTTGTTTGTTTCTTTCTTTCTTTCTCTGTTTGTTTGTTTTTTTGTTTGCTTTTTGTTTTTTTATTGGTTTTTTGTTTTTGTTTTTTTATTGTTTTTGTTTTTTATTTTTTGTTTGTTTTTTGTTTTTGTTTTTGTTTTTTGTTTTTGTTTTTTTGTTTGTTTGTTATTTTTTTTTTCTAAGATTTACCTACTTTTCATCAGAAAGTTGTGGATGTCTATTTTGGTAACAGGACTATTATTATTGCCACAAATGCAAAAAAAAAATGGCAATGAAGTTTCGAGATGTTTTCAAAAATGGAGCTTTAGCTCTAAAATCCTACAAAATTTGCCCAAGTGAGTTCCAAACCTGGCCTCTGGTATTCAGGATGCACTGAGTGTAGTAAGCAAATCAAAAAAAGTCTGGCTGCAGTTGTCTAAATATGCAAAAGCTCAAATCAATTGCCAAAATGTTCAACAAAAAAAAAAAAAAAAAAAAACGCTGCGAGCATAACCTTCATCCAGACATACAATTTGTTCCAAGTTTCCATATGTTTGCACCATAGGCTTGCTTTGTGCACGAGAAAACTGCCACAAGGGACCTGGGATATAATATAGGAAAGGAAAACATCTTTATATTCCATTGAGTTGGAACATAATGAAAGTATATTACCCCCACCCCCTTATTTTCGTTTTGCTTAATTTTCGTTTTTATCCTGCTCTCATTCAACTTTGATTTACACATAGTGTATATGCTTCCACACACCCAAAACTGTAAAAATTGAAGTCTCTCTTAAATAAAATAATTTTGCCTTGATATCTGATTGGCAGAGTAATTTTTTTTTAATTCATCGTTCTCTCGCCATGAAATGAAACTATATATAAGAGCCCATCGCATTAAGATGGTACTCCTGAAAAAAAATGGTACTATGCCTATGTTCTGTTCCTTTCTGTGGCATAGTCAAGGTATATGTACGGGCATCACAGCTGCATTCATGTGCTCCATATTAACAGTTACCCAAGCAGGTTATGGAAATGGCATGTGTAATCAAACAACTAGGATTGTCGACGGTGGGATATATATATATATTATATACATATATACATATATATATATTATATATTTCATACTGTGATAATGATATCGTGCTGCTTATTAGCATATAAATTAAATGTAATTATAAATATAAAGATATATGAATTATGCAATTTTTGCATATAAAATATGTATATAAGTCAAAACATCGTGATAACAAACAATATTTTAAAAAATACATATATTTATATATCGAGGGTTTTGGTTTTGACAGGGACATGTAAGTCTGAATCCACCTCCCTAGTTCTGATAAACGTCCCATACATTATGGCATTGATGCACATGACTTAATATGGATCAACAAGACCTCTATGGGTACTCTTACAATGTATTTGTGCCTTAAACGCACGAGTTTAGCCTCTACTCCATACTAAATACTTAAATACTCAAACATAACACTACTCAATTAATTTATATAAATAGAATGCTCACGCACAGAGATGGTTTATTCAGCAGAAAATACAAATGGCTGAGAAATAACGCCGAATCATAGAAGTCAGCAGCATACATCAAAGTATAACCATACTTAAACAAAAACTTACTCCAGACACTTATGAACCTTCTCAGCTTTACGTCACCAACATAACCCCCGCACCAAAACCAGAGATAAAACATCATCCCGTACGACGACAAAAACTCTGGAAAGCGTAGGGTAAATTAAAAAAAAAAAAAAATCCATTTAGGAGACGACCAACTAATTTGTGAGCGTGGAATGTTGCGTTCATTACACTCACCCTATATATACTACCCCAAGATTCTCACAAGGACCAATCAGTATTGGACTTTATTCCCGCCAAACCGCTCATCCAATCAGAACCCTGCACTCTATATACCCCATTTCCCACCAAATCGCAATTGTATTGCGTACCAGCTAAACAATATTTTCCGTCTATACTACATGTACCGACAGAAAATCATAGAGTAGTGGCCATGAACGAGCCATGGTATGTTATCTAATAACGACCTTTCATTTTTTAAGTCCCGGCAACGAAAACACCTGCCTGCCTTTTAAACCTTGGGGGGGGGGGGGGGGGCAGGTTTTTAGAGGTGTTGGGAGCTCTACATGCGAATGTTAAAAGTACGGCGAGTTATGGGAAAATCGGAGGGGAAGGATTAGAGCTGTGCATTGGGTTACAACAAGGCTGTGTTCTAATCACTATTTTTTTTCACATTATATCTATGTGAGTTATGTAAACAGTTGCTAGAGAGTGAAAAAGGTGCCAAGGAAGGAGATGAGAGGATATCAGGTTTTTTTTTTTTTTTTTTTTTTTGCAGATGACATTTTTCATAAGGGTAACAGGAAAGAGGAAATACAAAATTTACACAGAATAGCACAGAACTACAAGGCAAAGTCAATGAGGAGTGGAAAAGGGGGACTGAAGAGAAGAGAACATTGAAGCTCACCAAGCATTAAAGATACCAGTAAATGGAAGGTATTGCGATGGAAGTAAGGGTCCAAGATAACAATTCCAATGCAGAGCAGTTAATCTTGAGAATCGGGAGCAAAAGTGCACAGAAGGAAGTGATTGGAAGTGAAAAATATGTAGGGAAGATGTAGACAGAACTGTGGACTATTTGCTGTTATGGTGTTCAGAATGCAAGGACTTCAGAGATAGACTGTTTGTGGGTTGCCTGAAAAAGATGAGGCATGTACACACATAGAACAAGTTCGAAGTATGACAGAAAGTGATAGATTAGGGGGCTGAAAAGGGGAACACCAGAAGGTACAATAAGGGTAGACTTATGGAAGGGCTGTCTGCTGGGGTGCTGGGAAAGGAGATGTGGTGCCTTCGGTTTTAAAGGGAGATGGAAACCAGAGTGGGCAACTGAAGTAATGGAAGGCAGAAGGTAGTCCTTGTAAGGGCTCCCATGACTCTGGCCGTGGCAACATGGACTGGGACTATGGGTATCCCGAGGGTGAGATGCAGCACTGGGGAAGTGTTTGCTTGTTTGTTTAAAGGCTTCCTCTTCACATGACCAAGCGGCACGCCACAGAGGGTGGAGCCCGTGAGGGTTAACACCACCTTCCGTTTTCATACATGGCGTCATGGAAACATACATTATTTCACATATAACATGAATACAGTAACCATAGAAAGACCACCTATTCATGTTTAAACAAATATCTAATTGACTTAAAATGAAATTTTTTAAGGGGATGGATGTGTATTTGAGCTGATTTGGTTAGAATTATATCCACGCCAGAAATAATTAGAGATAAAGCTGTGGACATGGGACATTGCCTCAAATCCGCCTTGGTTTTGGCACCTATTTGAGTCACGATACAAATATTAACGGAAAAAGGTTCCTTCGTTAACAAGTGAAGAGCCGAATATAAATCGTTCAGGTAATAAATCAGCAAGTACGTGTTTAAATGAACTGTAAATATCAACACTCTGGCTCGGGTCAAGCCAATTTACGTTCTAATATCATATGGTTTCATCTGCATGCTGCAATTTCATCTGCTATTGTTGATTAAGGCCAGAAATCTGCTATCTCGCTATCTCGGAAACTGAGTTAAACATGTCATGGTGTGTAATAATAAAGTACCTCAACCAACGGTGCTTTCAATAATATATATATGCTGCACCACTGCTGCATCAAAGCTTTGTACAATATGGTATCCAGTTTACAAACATTATGACAATCCCGGCATAAGACCTGTTCGGGCACCCTTCCCCATGTTAGAACATGCCAAAATCCATTTTTGAAAGATTAGTCAATTTGACATTGGAAAATGATGGTGGTGCTTGTTCATTGTGGGGGTAGGTATGTTTTATAGCCACAAATAAGAAGAATCGGCTGGTGTATATTGTGTAAAATCCAAATACTTATTTTTGGCGAATAACCGACCCAAAGTATGCTCAGGAAACACTTGCCTGCTAAACATCCGTTCTTGGCGGTCTACTACCCCCCAGCGAACGTCTGGCTTTCTTTGGCAGCGTCACTGTCTGGAAGCAGGCAGCGCCGTCCTGGCATCGCAGCCAGCGAGTGGCCAGGTGTGGGGATGCGCGCAGTGGATTGTGGGATAGGGACTCGATCTGTGAGCGCCAATTTGTTTCTAGGCTATTACACGGCCCAGTGGGTATTGACCACACGCCGCTCAATTAACTGTTTGGGTTCACCTGCTGGGAAGGTGCGAACAACATAATGGGGGTAACGGGATTAACATCTCTGCTGTGCGATATCCAGCAGGGGTCACATTAAGGATTTTTCAGTGTGGGTCCGTTGGACCCATCTTTCTCCATTTTCAGGAAAAATAGTGGGTCCATGAACTGAATCTATGAGTATGGGTCCAGTCTGAAATTGTGCAAACTGGACTTCATTTGATGTAATTTGATTAATTGATTTTATTTGGTATAATTAACATATATCACAATGATAAATATATAAAACATGCATGTAACTTAAGCCTAGAAACGGACATAACATAGGGTCTGTATGCTCACGTAGGTAACTCATTATTATAAAATTTAAGATTGAATAAAAAGTTACCAATATGCCAACTTGATGTAAAAGGGTCTAAAAGTTGTTGACGGTACCATGGATGGATTCAATCTACCCAAGAACCTGCTATTACGACTAAGTCTGTATAGCACATCCCTGGTCTACCAAAAAATTGGTTGTGAACGGGGCTTAACCCCTAGCACGCTGCTACTGTGCCAGTATCTGGTGTTGTACACCATGTGCCACCGGACAGTTTTTTAAGTTAAACTCGCTCGCACAACAAGCGGCATGCGTGATTGAACATGCCTGGGCTCTGTTATTTTTGCGATTGATTCCACGTGACGAAATTGTCAGAAATTATATGATTTATATTTCTGTGCACTTTCTATTTCAATATACCTGAAAAATTTGATACCGTAGGCGGTGTTAAGAGTCTGATCTTAATTGCGGTCACTTAATTCACCAAGCAACACGGCAGGCCCACAAGCCGTGCAACACACAAGCGAGTGTACACAGCCTGTCACGGGCATGCACCCAGGTATGGTTTTCCGCTACACATTTTTCCGGCCTTCGATCATAATTTTTTTTAATTCCTACAGATTTGTTCCATTCAAACATTTCAATGAAATCAAAACAACCAAATTTTGTTTCAAAAACACCAATAACCACGTGAACCAACGGAGACAGTGATGAACAACATCGTGTTACGCTGTTAGGCCGGCTAATGCAAAATTTCTCTTCGTTCACGTGTAACCTTGCGATGACTAATCTGCGTATTTTCCTTGCCATCCGTAATGAATTTTCACTCGTGCCTTTATCTGGGTCTAGTTCGATGGAACTCTTCTTGGTGAAAATGTGATTTGAAAATTTAACATCTTAGTCCAATAATCTTTGCGTGATACGACTTGTGCCTTCCCAACATTGCGGACATGAGACAAGCACATGGGGAACAACGAATTTTATTGGACAGTGAGCGGCACGTGATCAAATCCACCCAATGAGGAGCCTGGAAGTGCTCTCAGCATTTATAATGAGGTGAAGTGACGTCCATCCGTTCCCATTCTGGCAAATTTTTGGAGGGATACCCCACGAATATTTTTTCTTAGCAAATAAGAGAGCTTGTTACATAGAAAGACGCACATCAGAGGATTCCATCAGTATAATAAATAATCACGAGATTGATAATGGTCGATACAAAACACCGTGACCGCTTGGGGTAATTTTTGCAGTTGTATCTTTCAAAAATGCATCGCGTTTTTATGCGTGCGTCCACAGAGACGCAAAATGACAATGTTTTATTAATTTCCAGGCGTCATTTCTTTATTTTTTGCGTCTATGACGCAGGACGCAAGCTTAATGTGACCCCTGAAGCCAGCTACTGTTCTGCCATGTACGGCAACTGTGTTACGCACTCAGCCCAGTTGTAATTACTAAATTAGCTGCCTACGAACAGCGTCAGTGTCACGGGAAAAAAGAAAAAAATGGATGAGAAAAAATTCCGGGAAGTTCTTGAGGATTGTTGGCAAGAGATGGGAGTAAATTATCAGGCGATCAAACACCAGGAGCAAGCATTATTTAAATTTTAATGTTATTGTTGAGAAGAAAGACACTTTTGTAATTTTACCAACAGGCAGTGGAAAAAGCCGAATATTCCAACTAATACCAGACCTGGTGAAACGGAAAACGCCTATTCCAGCCAAACCTGTAGTAATCTTAGTTTGCCCGCTCGGAAGTCTAATGAAATCTCATCAGCAAGAACTGAGCAAGTTAGGGGTGTCGTCTTGTATTCTGGGTGAAGGTGACACCGGGAACATTTCCCGTCGCAATACACAGCACCCTGTTCCATTCTAACATCTTTTACTCCAGTAAGTCACAGATACACAAGCAGGTAAACCACGTTTGAGAAGGTGTCAATTGGATTACTCCCTTGGGTCCTCGACCTCGTGGAGTTAT
Organism: Hermodice carunculata; assembly: GCA_964020975.1. Classification (NCBI taxonomy): domain Eukaryota; kingdom Metazoa; phylum Annelida; class Polychaeta; order Eunicida; family Amphinomidae; genus Hermodice; species Hermodice carunculata. The sequence goes on along the minus strand of OZ026616.1, from coordinate 62,702,945 downwards.
TTTGACTGCTGTGTGGGAAGTGACGTGTTGCTCGCATCTGATTGGACGACGCACAGCTCATTAATAATGCAGTAGGCAACTTTCACTATAAGCGAAGTACAATTCATTGGCCCAGCGGCGCCTGACAACGTTATCGCCAGATCTGCTAATTGCCTCTTGAAATGGTATTGCGACACGGCCGGGCAGACTTTCGCTGGGGGCCAACATAGTGTATCACCCCAAGAAAGTCTGCTTAGGAGGCAAAGGAAACACAAAATATTGTTGAAACTAAAGTAAATTAATCAGAAAATCTACCTAATTTATACCAGTTACATTGTTTGACTCCTTCATGTAAAAAACGTGAAAAATCCATCAAATTCGAGCATTTTTTTTCGGCTTGGACTTTTTGAGGCACATAAAATGCAACATAAATGAAGAAATAATTTGAAAACATGTTCTTCTTTGGTACCAAAAACTTTCTGTTTTAATCTGTCTTTAAAGCCATTTGCCAAAAAATGTCGTGTCTTTTATAATTTAATGAACGCATTACGATAGTCAATGTGACCCATGGTGTCGGGTTAGAAGTTTATGACAACAAATATGAAGTCAAAATTAACAAGGATTACTACATTCTGTTCTCTAAAGAAGGAAACTTTTTTTATCTAAGGGTCTGTTTTCTTTTTTTAAAAAAGGGGGAAACACTAGGGGATCAGCCACATGTGACTGCTTTACTAGACTATTTACAAAGATGGAACCCAATATACAATTCAAGTGTGGATGCTTAGAGGTCCTTTCTGTAGCTATTTATGTGTATTAGGTGACTATGTTGCATTGTCGGTTAGGAATGTTCATGATTTATAACATGCTTTTTTAATCATAATATCCACATTTTAGTGCTGTGTAAAAACCTTAGTCATTATAAATTTCTGTACTTCACAATCCATAAGCAGCATTTTATGCTGTTCGAAGGAAAATAAAACATAAAATAGAAAATCAATATGCTTCACTTGCTCTAACACTAGTTGTACTTCTATTCAAAAGCTCTAATAAAGCCTGTATTTTTTTCAAATTTTATATTCATAGGTGCTCTTTGCATAATGCTCCACAAACCACATATATATATTATAGCATGGTGTGTTGTCGATAAGAAGAATATCAACAAGCACTGGGTGCCATGCCATATATGCAGAACAAGTAAGCAAAGCAAAAGAGTTCCCTATATGGTATCTAGTGCCAGTTGATATTCTTCGTATCGACAACAAACCATGCTATGACTTGTTAATCTCATGTTTGCCTATTTCGGTAAGTTGTGCCAGAGATTGAGCAGTCCCACTGACAGCACAGGACACCATTGTTACCCATGAAGTAACTTTATAATAGCATATCGTATATTGGTAATTTCTGTCATAGGTTGTTACAATGTTCACTTTCTGAATATTCTAGATTGCAGCAAAACTCAACAAAGATTGACAACAATGACATAACTTCAACAATAACAATATATGATAACAATAAAAAAAAATTAGTACAAAGTAGGTAAATGAAATTAAACACTTAGTTATATATTCTAATAGTAAAACAGTCTGTAGGTCAAACCAAATTCCTGGTGAGAGATTATCGACAGGTACTTTCCCAAAGTTCCAAGTCCTATGGCAGGTACCAACTAGTCTGGTACAAATCCCACAGAGGTACAGTTCGGTTCCAAGGTGGTAAAACTAAATGCCAGATATACCAGTCCACTCAAACACACTGTCCACACTCCACAGGTACGATGTATAAGTGGATATCTCCTTGGCAATAACAATGGCTCACAGACCCACTGGCTTGGAGTCACACAGCTTCTGTCAGATCTCAGAATTCTCCTCTCAGTTATGAAGAGTGCTGCTTTATATATCTAGGCTTAGAAATCTCGCCAGTATTCCAGAGTTTCCCAATTAGTCCCACACCCCACTCCACTGGATGACAGCTGTATGGACCACATATGAATGTGGGTCATCATTCTAGCTTATTCTAATTGTTCACAAAAATCATGAGAGTCACACCAACAAAGCAGGCCAATTCAGTGACTCTGCACACACTCAATGTGTAGAGTGACCTCTTCAAACCAAAGCAAACAATCATATCCAATTCCATAACAAAGGTACTCTTCCAGTTATAGGTTCTGTGCCGAACAGTAGGCCTATTATAGCACTTTCTAATGACCTTATTATAGGGCCCATACTGGTCCGGCCTGTATGATATTTATACATATGCTTTATAGTATTATAAACGACCCAAACGTGATCTATACACATAAACACATATGTTTGTATATATATATATATATATATATATATATATATATATATATATATATATATATATATATATATATATATATATATATATATATATATATATATGAGATGTAATCACGCATGTGTAAAAATATCATATGAACGAATCTTATCTTGTTTAGCTCTATTTGCAATACCAATGTAATCACTTGGTATCAATAGTTCCTCTATGTATCTAAAAGTTGTAGCATTAAGTGCTCACGTCAAACTTATTGCAAACATCAACGGGTCACCCACCATATCTTTTCTCTCCTGAAACACCCTTTGAAAGATTCTCTGTTGCTTATATTTGACCAGTACGTCCAAGAAAGGAAAGCCATGTTCTGCCAAACACACATCATTTACCGTGGTCTCTCTCACACCCAAAAAAAGCTTTACATGCACCAGGGTTTATCAGATATCTTACCTGTCCAGTTAAAAGACTTCACTGGATTTTATCATCCTTGGAGTGGAAACTCTTCTGCAACCTATTATCGCTTGTTCTATTTGTCAGCCGTTTAGTACATTATCACTATTCTTACTTCTGCTTTCAGACACATGAGTATATGGCATGGCAGAAAACTGATATACAGCTTCCTGAGGATTGCTATTTAAGTCTATTATCTCTGATATATCACACTCTTCACGTTTTCTCTTAAGTTGTTTGCTGTCAACTTGACTGAACTTAATGGGGCGTTTATGTAGGTGCTTATGTACACTATTTCCAGGTGGGGTATTACGTAATACTACGTGGTCACCAAGCTGTTCAGCACGTTTATAGAGATCACTGGTCACAGTTGTTTTTACGAGAGCATGATCCATTGATACCGAGACCACGGCATGGTCAGAGGGCAGGGTCACACATTGATTCACATATAAGTTTTTAACAGACTACAGTGCGTTTTTTGATGTTAAACATAACGTCCAGACACCCACATATACTTTTCTCGATATGTGCTCCTCGGTTTTCCACTTTGATTAAAATCAGTAAAACTCGCTTAGACTCAATTCGCGACGCCATACGTCCACTCAATGACTTTTACTATTCACTTGTAAATTCGAGCACTGTTTGGACCGCACTCCAGCATTGTACACAGTCATGGTCCTCTTTAAGGGCTAAGTGGACACTCTGAATATATGACATTGACCTAATCCCAGAGGTCAGGACGATGGTTAGGACTTGGTTAAATTGTGCATGATGATGGCGTTCATGGTGGTTCTGTACAGTTCAAACTGAGACAGGTTCCAAAACTACCGATTTGTCGGTACATTTACAGAAGTTTTCATGTTTAGAAGTTACAAATATATTAGAGGCTACCGAATTTGTGATAATGTTCGCCATTATATAAGTAAATGGAACTTTTAGAATCTAACGAAATTAGAGCATTAATTTTCCTTGAATTTCCCCCAGATTTTGGTACAGAACCAACTGGATTGCATATGAATGAACTTCACCTTCACTGGGCCACCTTGGTCTGTGCTTGAAAGGTCACCTGAGTCCATGAACCCCACAGTCCTCTTATGTTAAAAATTGCACGATTCCGTGGTGGTCTTGGATGCAAGAAAGAATGAACAAATTAACCAGGTAGTAATAGGGACGAATATACAACAATAATGAACGACTCGAATAAAGTCTACACTTTTATAACTTAATATAAATCACATGCTCTGTTAGTTTTCTGTAGGATATTTGCATGTGTATGTGGAATAGCCCTATTTTGGGGTCACATTTGATCATTTATCTGGCGCACTTTTTGTATAATGTGGACCAAAATGAGGCAACATACTGTTAGCTAACGAATGTTGCTTCTCCTTGCACAAAGATGATGGGCGAGTCCGGGTGGATGACCAGCCAACGGCAAGATTGACCAAGTCAAATGGCACCATGACTGCCAAACGCTACATCACCTTGCCGCCGCATGCACCACCATATGCTGGGACTATTGGTGACAACTTCATCCTGATGCTGGACAACGCAAGACTACATGTTGCTGCTGAACTGGACGTCCTAGACAGGGAAACAGTGGCGGTAATATACTGGCCAGCCTGTTTTCCTGACCTCAATCTGCTACAAGATTACGAATGGGCTCATCTGCAAGAAAACGCTGCTGACACCGATTTTGCCCACCCACGACGCTTTTATTCCTAGCAGTGGGACAGGGTACCTCAGTTGCTGATCAAAAAGTTGGTACACAGCATGAGGAAGTGCTGCCAGCATTGTATTGACAGTTAATTTATGGAGGGTACACATCCACTTAAAATAAGCCTTTACAGTCACAGGACTTTCCACTGACCAGTTCACTCGGTCAACTGTTATTTCCTGAAAAAGTGACTTTCATTAACCGCGGTCTGTGATAAACCTAACAGAACCAATTAATTTCACCTTGAACGCTGCTGTTCCCTAATGGACATTCACCCCTGTGATACAATCTTTGCGTGATAATTTACCTGGTGCAATGAAGCGTATTCTTGTTTATTTACAAATTGTGTTACAGTTCAAATCCAAGGTACATTCACAATATAATAAAGTCCAAATATGGCACAATATGCGTGGGTTTGTTTTTAATGTTTACGTGACTAACTGGAGACTTCTTGAGTAGTTTGTATGGAAATCAGAAAGAAGACGAAAATGTACTAACAAAACATAGAAAACAGGAAAGTAAACTCGGCGCAAATATGAGGTGCTTGAACGCAATATTTTGTTTGTCTTTATTTGTTTTCACACTGTGTCAGCATATATATATATATATATATATATATATATATATATATATATATATATATATATATATATATATATATATATATATATATATATATATATATATATATATATATATATATATATATATATACTGCCTGTCAATTTGTCTCCAAGCAAGTAATGGAGATGTTTTGCTGTTTCTATCATACATCACTTGCTGTTCAGTGAAGCCATGTGTTAAGGCTATACAGCATGTAACAAAAGATTGGACTTTTGAAAGGGCACTTAGCACAGGCACATAATGTTACTGTTTTTAGTTGCCCAACGTGTTAACTTTTTCATTGCCAAGGTTTGACTGAGTTAACAACCTTTCGTGTCGCGCAATGGGCACCATGTGCCCATGGGGCGCTAAGAAGAGCATCTGCAACTGATGGCATGCTTGTATACCTGAATGATATGGGTCAATTAACAATGGATATGAAACTGATATCGCTTTGTCAATTCAGTGCATTTCGACTTTTGTCAAAATTGGCAATGCACAAGTTAAATATAGTTGAAATGTTATTGATCCAGCAATCCTTGCAGCCGGCCGCCCAAAGCCAGAGTATACTCATAGGAGAGTGCCAGGTGCTTACTTTTAGGGTTGGACTCAATTCGTGACAGAGTGCCATCGAAGGAGCACTGAACTGGGAGTGCACTTCAGGGGGCTAGGGGATGTGTATAACAAGGGTCTATCGCTCCAATACTGGACAAAGACATGTGCAGATATAAAAGACTTAAATTTGACCAGTTCAGTGTAAACACAAAACTATGTTAAGCTTTTTGATATGTTGCAGATGTTCTACGTCAAGCACGGATCTGGGTCCGATACATGAGCATTTATAATGCGACGGAATTTCCCAGAGCCAGCCAGTTTCTCACAACTGCCTGACATTAATAATCGTTGCGGGGGTGCACACATAGGGAAATGCAAATTAATCATACTAAATAGCCAGATAAAAAAGAGGTGAATTATGGCTATTAACACTTAAATTATCTTGTATTTAAAAGTAAGTTTATCAACACCAGCATTGTTTTGAACGCTTTGATTTAGTGCTGTTGGGGAACAGTGAAATAAACGGTACGGTTCTAGGAGGTTTCAATTAAAAGCTTGCTGTGAATAGAAGAGTCTGACATTTCTATTGTACAAATAGGTAGCTACAAGGGACAGCTGCTGAGACGCATTTGAAGATTTCGGTATTGGGCATTTAAATGAAGCTTACAGCCACTTTATGCAAACACTGGACTATATTTTCTAGTTTCATGTACTGTTGCTATTGGAAACTTGATAAACACACAGTACAGTGACGGTGAAAACATACGCGTGTATGCATTTGATTTTACTATACAATCGCATAATTCATTTTAATTGGCATTAGTATTAAATGAACATTTCATTTGCTACAAAGTCATGATGCATTTGTCAATAAAGGATATCTATGCTGTCAACATCGTAATTTAGGTTGCTCATGTGACGCTCAACAATACAAACGTGGATTGATTGAAGGACAATGGCATAGTTTTTCTTGCTACTTCACAAAAATATTTAGAACGCCTGGGTAAGTGTTTTTTCTTCCGCCTGGTTTAAAATTTACCAAAACACACTGGATTTCTAACTGGCTGTCACAAAGTGCAACTTTTATGTTCAAACAGCTGCCAGGTCCCACATACACGAGGAGAAGCAAATTTGAATATAACTACTAACTGTCAATAACTTTGTAACACCTTAAAAATTTGAGTACATTTGGACAGTATGAATTTTTGTCTCATGATATTACATCATGGAAGCAGGATCGTATTTTTATACACACATGCAATGTTGAATGAAAATCCAAGGGCAAAGTTCCGGCAGAAACGTTACTGACAAGGTCAGATGTTGTCTCCAAGAATAGTCTTTATTCCATTCGTTTGTTAATTCCCTGTGTGTAATATAACTGTTATTCAGTTGGCATTGTATTTTCCTTCTCCATTTTAGCCGAGCTTATCTATGATTTCTGTAATTCGACTTTTTAAGGGATGCTCCAGACTGTCTGTGTTTAAAGTAGACAGTTTATGGAAAATGCAGAGTCAAGCAAGCTAGCAAAGGGGGTTTCACGACCCAGTGCAGGTAAGAAAGCATCTGTACACGGTGGCGCCACCTGTGCAGCAAAATCCTGACTGCGAATCATAATTCGACCTTTTGAGGGTTACTCCAGACTGTCGGTGTTTAAAGTAGACAGCCTATGTAAAATGCACTGTCAAGCAAGCCAGCAAAAGGGGTTTCACGATGCAGTGATGGCGAGAAAGCAGCTGTACACGGTGGCGCCACCTGTGCTGAAAAATCCTGATTCAGAATCGTGTAAGGTTTCTAAATCTTGTATTAACTGAATGTTAGACCAGAAGAACTTATACAAATGAAGGTAAAATGGGCTTTTACTCGGAATTTCGCCTTTTCAGTGTGGGGATATTAAGAAAAACAGCGCATTATCTTGATATGCCTCGATTGTCATATTAACGATATAGATATGCGATGCACTCTAAGGAAATCTGACTGTTCTTATCGTCCGATATTTCGTTCACATACATGAAAAAAAAAAAAGCCAATGCGGAAAACCAGAAATCAGAGATGTCACACTGTTCCGATATATTTTACCATAAACATAGCGTATTTATAAAGAAGTAATTGAAAACATATAAAACCATAACGATCTGGACCTACTTTTGTGGTCTTGGCCTACATCTAAACTATCATATTTTTGCGCATGGCTAAAAACGAATCTGCTGATTCTTCAGTATTGTCGAGATATTTGAATGGACTGACCCAAAGCCAACTTATTCTACACACATAAAATCCCAAACTGCAACGTTTGCGGTCATGGAGGTAGCAAGATACAGTTTTTATCTTTTCCTGACGTAACACTTCACCAGTAAGACCATATAACATGAGATTGCTGGCGCGAGAGGTCTCTTGTACATATCACTTTCCGATTTGAGATACTCATTTTGTGTTGATTTTCTTTTAATTTGGTGCAATGAACTAATTGTGAAAGTATTAGAAAGTGAAATTCAACAAAGCTGCGTTTAGGATGATGCAAAAAAAATTATCTCTGTGTATATGCTGCAAAAATAAAAAATAAAAAAAGAAAACAGTCTGTTTTCTATGTAAGATCGTGTTATATGTATCAAAAGACCATTTTTTGGTAAAACTGTAGACGAATACCTCCATTACCTCAAGGAATCAAATACAAATAAGAAGAGCCAATTCATCGGCATTGACATATCATACATTGTTCCATATTTGTTGTAACCGTTATTCTGCCCCTTTTATTTTGGTATTTTTGCTGGTATCATGAAAAATGGTACCATTTAGTTGCTTTGTGCGTCTATCAAATTTATGTAGGTTAGTTTTGCTCATTCAATATTGTTTTGTTTGATTTGTATTATTATTATTATTATTATTATTATTATTATTATTATTATTATTATTATTATTATTATTATTATTATTATTATTATTATTATTATTATTATTATTTGTCAGCTGGGTGACGTATGGTTATGTGGCTAAGAATATTGTCCTCACCCCCACCCCCCACCCCTCTCTCTGGTGGCAATATATGTATGTATGGGGATGGCACAATTCGGAAAAGCACTTTTCAGAAAACCAGACGGTATCTAATTTTTGAAACGTACTGATCGCGCCTGTATACATGACAACCTTCTGTTGGATTTCAGGACGAGTTTCTTGGGGAGCATGACCTGACCAACAGAAGTCAATTAAATCAATAATTATATAGTTAGTTGAATAGAGTGTATGGTAGTATAATACGTGTGGTTTACATCTTACATACCCAGCAAGCTGCTGGAAGCAATATACGCACATGTCAGCGATATACATGTGCGAAGTGTTCATTGACACTGCAAATAATAACAATGAGGGACAGTAATGGCACTGTTAAAACAAAATACTGAAAATTCAAGGCACCCTTCTAGTTATAGCACACAGCCTCCACCAAACATTTTTGACTTTGCCATCACATGCTTGTCACTTGAAACACAAATACAACTATAAACAAGGACACCTGTGTAATGACTTTCACTGCACCTAAGTCGTGGTTAGACTTGCACAAATCCCTGGTGCGTGTCCCTATTGCCACCCCCCCCCCCCCCCCCGAAGTGCGATACACTTCCCCCTCCACAAAGTTGCATGTATAATGTTATGCAAACTACCCTTATACAGTATACTGTTATTAAGTACTGTCAATGTTTTTTAACTGGTCGAGACTGCCGCCGTGTCGGTGTTAACGCTGGCAGCTATTGAGTCCTAGTCAGTTTACATTCAATCCTATTTTCATTGTGATAAGGCTATGTGGCAAGTGGACTTGGATGAATGTTTGATTATTTTAACCACTGACCACTCAAACGAGACAAAACCTGAGCGTCTCCCTGCGACTGCCGGCACCACTCTTACTTGCTAAAATCGTTGTATCTATACACTGCATGGACCTTGGTGATTCGTAAATGATATCTTTATATAGGAATATTAATAAGATCCAATCCCCAATCTGAAATGTGAATGATTGTTTCCTACATTCTTACATCTCGGCTGGTAAACTATTCCTGAAACTCTGGTTGGACGAATTTTAAGCTCCGGAGTTTCTGTGTCAAAACATTTGTCTGGCCTGGGAACCGAGCCTCATAAGATAGCGTGTACATTGGTTGATGAAAACATTGCTGTGGATCCTCTCACCACTCTGGTTGACTCACAAAACGTTACAAAGGCTTATGGTGAGGAAAAGTTATTAGAAAAATTACTGACTGAATCTGTTAAGTACAATTTACGCAGCACTCATATGGTGATAGTCTTCAGAATATGTTTTCATGGTATTCTTATTTGCTTCACATATTCGTGGTGTTCTTGCACATAACTTCATGCCTTGCTATGAACTCTTACAATTCCCACTGTGTACAATGGGAAATTCTCCCCTTTTGCATACTATGCAAAAGTCCCTGTCACATTTGGAAGACTACTGATCTCTGGTGACAGAAACCAGAATGAGGCTGTGGTGGACACCAATTCAAGTTCTCATTCACGTACATAATAAATTGCTTACTTTGCTAGCTCATATTTATAACTAAAAGCACATTTGAATATTAACCATTGTGGTACTCTGTTAGGAAATCTCTACGACTATAACATCAGGCGAAAAATTTTTCGGTTTAGATTTTTCCTAATTGCCGCTGACATACATCTATCTGCAATTTTGATACCCTGTACAGTTGGACCTAAAAGCCAAAATGACTGGGCTGACTCTTTATAATATCTAGGCATTTCTAGCAGCAACAGTCTAACGGAATATGGGTCTTTAAGGATATATATGTAATTAGCCGTCACCGGTATATTTATTATAAAGCTCAATTGGCCTGTTAATGGAGCACACCGATCGCAGCAGACCAAATTTTTAAATCAGGACGAAAAAATATTCCGATGAAATGTGAGTATGGGACCATGTTATACATACGCACACACACACACACACACACACGCATATATATATATATATATATATATATATATATATATATATATATATATATATATATATATATATATATATATATATATATATATAAGTACAAATTACACACCCAAATGGATGACTGTTTTTAAAATATCAATTTAACCAATTATGTTTTGCAATAAGATGACATAAAACATGTTGCCATAAAAACTTATTTCATATTAAGAAGGAACATCACAGTAGCTTTTGCAACAATGGGTCAAACACTGAAGACCTGCTTTTCCTTCACTGTTGTAGTCATAGAGCTGTCCTAACAGGATAAAACAAGTTGTAGTCATAGAGCTGTCCTAACAGGATAAAACAATGGGTGTACTCAAAAGCGTTTTAAATGATAGATATGGGCCAGAAAAGTAAACAAATTTGATATGCAAGTGAATGAGGACTTGATATGGTTTCCACCCCAGCCTCATTCTGGTTTCTGTCACCAGAGAGCAGCAGTGTTCCAAATATGGCGGGGACTTTTGAATAGGGTGTATACTAAGTTCACATGAGGCTTAAGTTACTAAGGGGCATGTGCAGCATGCACCGCACTCCAAATGGACTTGCATTTGGAATGTACACCCCATAGTGCAATTATGCCTTTTGTACATTAAAATTGTATATACAAAGGCTAAATATAGTGACGTCGGGCAGCACATGCCACCCTCCCACAGGACGTATGTATAAACCTTATGTGCGTTCATCGCATTCATGACTTTCAGTCTGTGCTGTTTTAGATGCGTATGTTGTAATATCATTTGTACTGTATATCATATTTGTATATCTCGATGTACTAACTGTTAATCCAGATGTGTGAATTTCGGTTTTTATGACCCTTCCTAGTATGTGCGTTTAGTAGGGGAGTGCTACTGTATCTTATGCATGTTCCTGTGCAAGTACTTTTATAATATTTTTTTTTTCTGTCACTGCTTATTATTCATTCATGTATACCCAATATTTCTATGTCACGCCCGTGTTGATGCTATGGCTCAATATTTGTTCAGAAGTGGAAGCATCGATATTGGTTATGCTTGATGGACATATGTACTTGCACTCGTCATAGCGGGTCAAGCTGGATATTTGAAGCGTGAATACAAAATGGCTCTTATAAAGACATTGACAGGGCTTTGATGATCTTGTGGTCAGCAGGCTTGGAAATCATTCAGACCAGCTTAAATGAAGTATAATATATGGAGGTCACGAAAGCACCCTCTGCATTTACATGTATTGTGCACAGCAAATGCCGTCACAAACATTGATATCCATGTTCAAGAGAGGTCCATTGATTATAAGCCTATATAAATATGTGGTTTCTACGTAAAATATGATAATTATGAGCCTATATAAATAAGTAATTCAAAACGATACCCCATATGGAGTTTAACACATATATATTCAAAACTAGCGAATCGCTAATCTATTCCACCTCTATTTTTTATATATAAAGATTATTCGTGTCATGACCGAGAGCAATGTTTTCTATTGAAAAAATGTCAACTTCCCTTAATAAATGTATTTAATACACGTGCGGTCGAATCTCCGTAAAAAGACAACCTGAGGGACAAGAAAATTAACAGCAAATATAACTTAATTACAGTTGAAGAAAATGGGATTATAAATTGGTGGTCTTAATATAGAAATATTCTTCTTATGCAGGCGGTCTTAATTTGTGATATATATATATATATATATATATATATATATATATATATATATATATATATATATATATATATATATATATATATATATATATATAAGTCATTCCAAAATAAATTGTCCATTCCATTCGGACAATTTTGCCCTATCATTATATCTCCAGTTCTACTCATGGTAGAAGCACCAAATTTGGACAGTGTGTAAAGATGGGTTCTTGTAGTACATTGGCACAATCTTATCAATATAACTACACTCATAATTGAGTTATGGCATTATGAATATTAATAAATTCTCAGGAATTTAGGCAATTTCCTGGGGTTTTAGGCAATATCCTGGGAATTTAGACAATTTCCTGGGAATATAAGCCGAGTTATATATATATATATATATATATATATATATATATATATATATATAAGTCATTCCAAAATAAATTGTCCATTCCATTCGGACAATTTTGCCCTATCATTATATCTCCAGTTCTACTCATGGTAGAAGCACCAAATTTGGACAGTGTGTAAAGATGGGTTCTTGTAGTACATTGGCACAATCTTACCAATATAACTACACTCATAATTGAGTTATGGCATTATGAATATTAATAAATTCTCAGGAATTTAGGCAATTTCCTGGGGTTTTAGGCAATATCCTGGGAATTTAGACAATTTCCTGGGAATATAAGCCGAGTTATATATATATATATATATATATATATATATATATATATATATATATATATATATATATATATATATATATATATACATATATATATATATATAAGTCATTCCAAAATAAATTGTCCATTCCATTCGGACAATTTTGCCCTATCATTATATCTCCAGTTCTACTCATGGTAGAAGCACCAAATTTGGACAGTGTGTAAAGATGGGTTCTTGTAGTACATTGGCACAATCTTATCAATATAACTACACTCATAATTGAGTTATGGCATTATGAATATTAATAAATTCTCAGGAATTTAGGCAATTTCCTGGGGTTTTAGGCAATATCCTGGGAATTTAGACAATTTTCCTGGGAACATAAGGCCGGTCCTGGGAATGTAACGAAGTCCCAGGAACATAGTGGTAAATTCCAAGGAACATAGTGGCAAGTTCCCAGGAACATATTAAAACGTCCTGGGAATGTAGTTATAAATTCCTAGGAATATAACTTAAGTCCCAGGAATTGAGACTAAAGTTCCTGGGAGCCTTACTCAGAGTCCCAGGAATTTTAAAATAACAGGTAACGTATGAGGAGTACATGCGCACATGCAGTAAGTATAACTTTAATGTTTCTTCACATCAAATTCATTTCCCGCAAATTTTCCTTTGCTAGATTTTGCGCAAAATTAGACTATCCGTCTAAGCTAAACCAATTTTATCGAACACTGTCTTGAAAACAAGAAGAGAAAAAAAAAGAAAGAAAACAAACCTCGCCAAATTGAAACCTGTATTTAGTGCCTGGGTTATTATCAATACCCCCCCCCCCTCCCCTGGCCATACTCATGGATTCTTTTGGAGTTCTGAAAGCTATACAGAGGAACCTTTGGGAGGCCTATATAGTCTGTACAGCCATCCTAGGACAGCCATGCATGACCATAGTGGAAACTGAAAAATTATATGAAAATGAAACAAAGGTCCCGCTTTACTATCCTAGATTGTAGGCCTAGGTCTATACAGAGCGTATGTTCCCTGCCCTCTCTCGCCCTCCCCCCCCCCCCCCCGCCTCCACCTCAAACTCTCATCAAAATGCAGCCTCAAAAAAGGGTAAGTGGGTCCTAAACTCCAGGATCAAAGGAAAAATGTTTCATACATGTAGGCCTAGGTCGAAGTCTACAGGGCCGAGCTATGTTTTTTCCCAGGCGGTAACAAAGGTGGGTGGCCATACATACTGATTCAAAATTTGTTAAACATTGGTAACAAGGCCTATGCATACATCTTTTGATGTATACACGATGTACCAGTTCTCTTTAAGCTGAGCCGTGCGGTGTGTGAAATGCAGCACAATACGTCACTGACCACAGATAGGAAAATGATTGCTTTAAATCAGAAACTTCTTGTTCTAATCTGTACTTCCATGGTAAAACTGGAAAAAAGTTGTCTTTTCTTGACGAACGGAGGTAGTCTGCGCAAGCCATGTCACTTCAGCCCTACCGACGATCTTGTAAAAGCCGTGTACCTCTTTAAAGAAACTGAAAATTCCTCATTGATATTGATCCAAGTTTGGAGCGAGTCAGTGGGGCAAACTTTTTTTTTTTTTTTTTTGTATAAGTATAAAAAAACATGAATTCAGTTTATGAAAAATCTAAAAAGCTAGGGTCTCTGCTATTATTAAAATGTGTGCGTTCTCTCAAAGGTCTGCTTTTTGCTTAGCATAAAGAACCCAAATATGAGTTTACCCTCGCAACAGAGACGCAGGGAAGGGAGCTATAGACACCGTTGCACCAAATTTCACAGTTCAAAGACCGGCAACTCATCACATATAAAGAAAGATTAGCAGGTGATAATGACAGTGTTTTTGCCCACCCAATCAACAGTAGGCCTAATTTGTATTTTGTTCAAAACATTATGGTCGAATAAAGGATTTCTGAGTCTGAAAAGGACCAAATCGAGTTGTACATCAACTATATACCCTTGGTAGATCTATTAATTTAATAATTTCATAATAATAGGCTAAACCCTATAATAATGTTTAGTCAAATTCTTTGGAAATTCATTCTGATTAAAAGTCCACTGGATCTTCAGATCAAACCATAACCTGATTGAGGAAACACTATCCGGTAGGCCTATTCGTGATCTATGAATCATGGATAGGGCTGGCTGCATTGTTGATGCTGAAGTGCCGTCACTTGTGTACGTTACCTCATGGGCGTGTAATTTACATGCAATACATAGCAAGTCATACATAGCAAATCATTCATAGCAATACAGCAAACACATGGCATAACAACACATACCTTCAACGTTCATGCAGCGTAGAATGCAAGTAGCAGTAGAATAAGCAATACAATATATGGCAAGCGGCGATAATATGAATGCAGGCAAAAGTATGGTTCATCCAACTTGGGAGTCTCAGCTTCGGGAAGAACCCACGCCCTGTGCGCTGGGGTTTTATCCACACGTGCCGGCTCGTGACGTCGGCTGCTCCAGGCCGGAACCTCCGGTCAGTGTTGCAGTATTTTCTGCCGGCACTACACTCTCCCCAGTTTTATTTAAAAGGAATGCCTTTTATCTCAAAATTATCCCCAAATACAATTTTGAACTGGGATTTCCTAAATCATAATTTGGAATTTGGCTCTGAAATGCAACTGTTCTGTCATTGTTGTTTAGAGGCATGCACTTGTGCTGTGTTATTCTACAGATATGAAAGAAAGACATAAGGGTTAGACCTCATGCAGCATGATATGTTTCTTTGTTTTTGTGTATCACCAGACATGTACATGCATTTATACATGCAAGACGTTATTAACTCTGATACATCCGTGGTGCCAGGTAAGTTCAAACAGTTGTTACAGTGCCGTCTCCAAGGATTCTGGAAATGAAATACAGATTTTATAAACCATCGTAGAAATAATAGCAAAGTGCACTTGTTATCTATTATTTACATGTACATGCAAGTTATGATCATTGCTGACTATCTACGCCAGCAGCTGGGCAATTTCCATAATGAACCAATAATAAGTCAGATATTTCCGACCTTAGAGAGATCAAATGTAATTTTTGATCTTTCAGGAGCATTTAAATAATAAATCAAACTAAAGTATGATTTCCAGTCAGAGCAAAATCAGACCAGTAAATCATATAAATTAAGAAATACACCAAAATAAGACCTACCGGTCCTGGAGATCAGAATAATTTTCCGACCCTTTGTCAAAAATTGAAATAAAAGAGTATTGGCCAAAATAAGTTCTTTTCTTTTCTGGCGCCAAAAGATATATGCTTCCAAACAGAATGGGCCAACGTACATTTTCGGCACATCCTCAAGTTATATTTATGCGAAAATAGTCAGTACCGTTCCGACCATCTTTGGATATACATGCACAACTACTGAAGTAACATAGGATGATATACATGATAATAGTCAGAACAAATCCGACTAATATTAATTCATGGACATATATGGCAAAGTATAATGCAGTATAATATACAAGATAAGTCAGAATAAATCCGACCAATCGCGATATACATGTGGATACTGGCATTATAGCTTATAAAAGCTCTTGGACACTGCCCTGGTCATATTGCATATGTAGGTCATAGGGAGATTCTTGGCAAGTGCCACTGCTCTGGCAGACTCCATGATCATGCCTGGGTTTGAGTAACGGGCCAGATCCTTGAAGGAAGTAGGGAGCTGATACGGTGCGTCCGTCTCCAGTACCATTCTCTGCAGGGGAATCTGTCTGATGACTCGCTCGTTATCTTGTACCATGCGGGATGTTACTCCCACAATGAGGTTTGGAAATGCGCTCAGAAAGGCATGGTATAACTGAATATCCCCATGAAAACAATGCAGGTGTACTGGTTGCTGTGGGGGCAGTGACCTCTTCATGATTTCCAGGCATCTATATGCAGCATCTTGCCCACTCTCATCCCTGCAGTGGATTACAACTGGGATGTGAAACTTTGTAGCCAAGGGTAAACATCGTTCCAGGGCCCATTGTTGCCGTCTAATCACCTGGTCTGTTACCTCTGTCCCAGTGAAGTCTAGGCCAACCTCGCCTAACCCCACAACCTTTGGAGCTGCCAGTAAGACTTCTAGTTTTCGAATGATGTTCAGTATATCTTCCCTACTGTGCCCCCCCAAGAACCTTGGGTGCATCCCAATACAAAAACGGGTTCTGGGATCCTGTGCAAGCTGTTGGATCCTTTCAGGGGTTTTCCACATGTTTTCGAAAACCTGGTTGGACACCACATATTCCAGGCTACACTCCTCTCTACTCACTGGCTGCTGTGCTAGCACCTCTGCCAACTCGGCAGCCTTGAGGCGGAATAGCAGTTCCCCTACGTGACAGTGGGCATCAATAACAGTGTATGGCTGACCCACGATACCAATAATAGGCTGATCTGCAACAAGAGACTGAGCCATTCTCATCCGACCCTTTATTTCAGTTGCCACTTCCCCTGGCAATGTGGAGATGATGGAGGCTAGGACCCGCCAATGCAGCAGTGCAGCAACACAATTTGGAGGCGACACGGAGATCCTGGTAGTTATCTCTTGCCCTAGTGCCCTATGACCAAAGTCAATGAATAATATCTCCTCCACTTCCGTCATTGCACTCTCCACCCCATATAAAGAGTTATCCAAGACATGTTGAAACAGTTCCTGGACCGTACCTAACTGGAGTTCCTCTGTAAGTGAAAGAAGAAGTCCGGCCATGAGTGCACACCATGCCCCCAAATAATCATCCTTGAAGCGGTAGTTCTCCACTTGGTGTATCTGGAAATGGTGCTCCAAGAGGCTCGTTACCTGGGTGGCTTGGAACCCGCACTCCCAACATGCTGTATTGGGTGAGCAGTACCAGGGGAGGTGCTCCTTTAATACATGTCTTTTAGCATGCGAAGAAGTATCAGTACAAATTGGGCAGGGATGGCCCCTCCTCTTATTTGCCTTTGCCTTGACCTCAATTTGTAAGGTGCCCTCTACTTCTTCAACATTCCTCTTCAGTTGAGACCTCGCAGCCTGAAAAATTCCTTGACCATCCACATCTACTATACCAGTTATTTTGGGACCATCAGATTCTAATACGACGGTGATATTTTCTTTCTCTCCGTCTTTTGTTTTCAGTTGTTCCAAGAGAACTTTGTCTTCCCAGACGTCCATGATTGCCCATTCTTCTGGCCATTCCATTTCGGTTTGGTCTGCCATTCTGACAAAAGATAGGTGATCATGTATGTGGTTATCAAGTTACAACATGAACTTCCTAATTATTAATATTATGTTACAGTCCAAGCATAAAAACAAACAGACAAACCTTTTGCCTATTCTATTCATGTAATATATACAAGAGCCAGAAAATATCCGGCAACTGAAAAAGATCGGCTGTAACAGAATAGACACAATTAGTCAGACAATGTTTCATTTGACCAAAATGAATATTTCCTCCAACTTGATTGTATAAGACTTTTTTTTCTTTCTTAAATGACCAAATTTTCTAGTCTAGAGTGAATTGGTCTAAATATGAGGGACGCCGGACCTTCCTGCCTCTTTTAGTCACTCTAGGTTCAGATGCCGGTTTAGATTGTGGAGAATCTGATGCAGCAGTTTGTACAGGATCTGATGCAGCAGTTTGTACAGGATCTGGTGCAGTCGATTGGGGAGACTCTGATGCAAACGGCTCTAAAATTTCGGCTATACCGGTAGTAGGAATAGGAGTGCTACTCAGAAGAGAATCTAGGTCGAAATCGATTATGGGATCATATGGTGGAGAAGGGACTTGCCCTGGAGGAAGATTAGAGTGTGCTAGCTCTTGATCCTCAGCTTCTGTTTCATCTTCTGCTTGATGTTCAGAATTAGTGGGCTGCTGATCTGTGGCTTCTGCTTCAGAGAATAATTCCCCAAAAACATCCGCCAGCAAAGATTCTTCTTGTTCCTCCTCGTCATAGGCGATAGTGGCATCTAGGTCAAGGAAGGCATGCCTCTTTCGACGCATCCACATAGGGATAAATCTGTCTTTGCAAATTTTGAGCCGATCATGATGAACTACATGCTCTTTGCATCTTCCTTGGATCCTATATAGCACAGGTGATAGCACTTTGATAACAAGGAAAGGCCCACTCCATATCTTATTTAACTTTCTGGACTGACCTGGTTTACTTGCTGTCTCCAAGCGATAAACAAGATCTCCCTCTTCATATGTCCTTGCACAGAGTTTGGCATCATATGTTCGCTTCTGGCGATTTTGAGCCACTCGCAGATGTTTCCGTGCAATTTCATGTGTTTTGGAGAGGATGTCCAAAAGTTGTCTGACATACAGTGGGGAATCCGTTCTACTTGTCTCATCCACTAGCCTAAATAAAATATCTTTAGGAGTGAACACTTCTCTTCCCAGCATCATGAGATTTGCCGAAAATCCCGTATTTCTATTAGGCATAGCACGTATGGCAGCTGCCAACTGAGGAAGATGTTTATCCCAATTTCGGTTGGAACCTTGAATGCAACACCGAATCATTTGTAACAGTATGCGATTGTACCTTTCCACCTGACCATTTCCCCGAGGTCGATATGGGGTCGTCCTGGTTTTTGTTACTTCCAACAATTCACAGATGGAATGTATCAAATTCCCATCTACATTTTTCCCTTGGTCGCTGTGGATTTGTAAAGGACATCCAAATCTAGAGATGAACTCATCTACAATTTTCTCTACAATTGACTCGGCCCTCTGATCAGGCAGTGGATAGCATTCTATCCATTTGGTAAATTGGTCAACCAGCATCAGTATATACACATTTCCCCGGGAACTGGGTGTAAAAGGCCCTAATATGTCAATATGGATGCGTTCCATGGGTGCTCCAGCATGGTAACTGCCCAAGCCTGCTCTTGGCCATGTCTTGGGCTTCTTGTTCAAGCTACATGTGGAACATGAATCGACATAGATTTGGCTGTCTTGCCGCATGTTATGCCAGAAAAATCCTTGTTTGAGGATCTGTAGGGTTTTTTTCTGCCCCAGATGTCCAGCCAGCCGGACATCATGGCAATATTTCAGAACCTCATCCCTCAGTGATTTTGGCACTACCAAGCAGTTCCGTGCAATAACATCTTCCCACCGGTAGAACAGAACTCCATTATCCAGCACCAGCTGTGACTTACACAACCAAAGGTGTTTAACAGCCGGACTATGGAGTTGTAAAATGTCAGATGTCGGAGTGTCATTGGCTTCTAGCCAAGAAATTACTGGGGAGATATCAGTATCTCTTATCTGGCTGTCACGCAATTCCTGGTGTGAATATGTCTGCATCCAGTCCCTTGAGCTCTCTTCAGAAGAACTGTCCGGAACGCTTATGGTCACTTCCTTAATGGTTAAAGGAAGAACATCATCCACCTCTTCCTCGAACCTGCGCCATTGTGTATGGGCACGGGTGCAATACTTGCACCCCCCACAAGGAAGTAGGTCAACATCTGCCCCAGCTTGATAGCAGTGACAAAAGGCTTCTCTATCCGGTATCCTACTTAAGCCATCAGCGTTCTGATGTTTCTTACCAGCCCTGTGAATAATATCCATGTCATATTGGCTGAGCTCTTCCAGCCACCTAGCCAATTGACCTTCAATATATTTAAAACGCATCAGCCAGGCCAGACTATTATGATCTGTGCGGACCACAAATTTCCGACCTAGCAGATAATGTCGATATTGTCTGGTAAACCGTACGACCGCAAGGAGTTCTTTGCGGGTGGTACAGTATTTGCGTTGGGCTGGAGTCAAGGAGAAGCTTCCGTAAGATATAACCCTCATTTTCCCATCTTGTAACTGTGACAGCTCAGCTGCCACAGCTGTGTCTGAGGCATCACAATCTAGGAAGAATTGTCCTTCCCTTTCTGGAAACCCTAGCACTGGTGCACAGATCAAGGTAGACTTTAACTTCTCAAAGGCTTCCTGATGGATCTCCTGCCAAGTGAACTTGTTCTTGGGACCGGTCAGCTCATACAGAGGTGCAGCAATTTCAGCAAAATTGGGAACGTGCTCACGATGGTAATTCACAAATCCCAAGAATGACTCCACCTCCTTGGTGTTCTGTGGTTCTGACCAAGTGGTTACTGCCTTCGTTTTGTCAGGATCCACCCCAATCCCTTTTGAGGAAACGATCTTTCCCAGAAACTTGACCTCCTTCTGGAACAAAGTACATTTCTTTGGTTTCAACTTGATTTCGTTCTGACAAAACCTTTGGAGTACTTTCTGCAGATTTTCCAGGTGTTCCATAAATGTTTTTCCCATTATAAGAACGTCATCAAGGAACGCGAGAACACAAGACCAGGTTAATCCCCTCAGTACTAGGTTCATGGCCCTCATAAAGGTCGCTGGCGCATTACAGAGACCAAATGCCATTCTTCGATGTTCAAAGAGCCCATACTTGGTTATGAAAGCTGTTTTATGGCAATCAGAAGGCTTTATTGGAATTTGCCAATATGAACTGGCCATATCCAGGGAAGAATAGAAGATGTTACCCCCTAGAGTGTCTAAACATTCTTCAATTAATGGTAGGGGATACGCATCCTTAACTGTCACTTTGTTCAGTTCACGGTAATCTATGCACCAACGGACACCGCCATCTTTCTTGCGAACTAGAACTGGAGCTGATGCCCATTCTGAGGAACTGGGTTGAATAACACCTATATTCAGCATTTGTTGAAGGTGCTTCTCCTCTTCCCCTTCAAAACCAAGTGGAACCCTTCTCATGTGTTGTTTGATGGGTCTTGTACCCTGTGTATCAATCTTGTGAGTGACACCAATAAAACAGCCAAGATCAAAATCACTTTTAGAGAAAACATCAGAGTATTCAGTTAGCAGCTCAGATACTAACACAAGTTCCTCTGACGTTAAAGTAGACACCAGTTTGTCCACTAATGGCTTTACATGTTCTGGTATTTTACTCACATGATCACAATCAGTGGATGACTCTTTACTAGAGCTCAGACTTCTCACTGAATGTTGGGCTTGCAGATTGTCTGTATTGACCTGACTATCCATCAAAGTTAACGAACTGCCAGGAGACTCATGTAGGTTTGGTGATGATTTCCGTGAAACTTCAAGGAAATTATCCATCTCAAAAGACGAACTATTTCCATGTTGGCTTTCCTTGATTGAACTTGAAGTTGTAAGGAAATTATCCATCTCAAAGGACGAACCATTTCCTTGTTGGCTTTCTTTGATTGAGTCAGAATAAATAGCAGAAGACAGAATATAATCTACAGGGGTAGCACATCCTACTAATTTCCCTGGTTTCAGTGTGACAAAAGTGTCACCAAGGTTAATTAGTTCAATGGGTGTGCTTTTCCGTCCTCTTACTACTATGGCCGGTGTAACTAAGTTAGGATTAACAGGGACAGGTGTAATAACATAGTCTCCCTGTTGAACACCTGCGATTGATGCCATTCCACATATCTTGCTGTTAGGGGGCACCACAAGTCTTTGATCCAAAACGACTTTACATACAGTGTGCTGTGTCTCCCCATTACGAATTAGTGTAGCTGGTACAACAATATCTCCTACCACTATGATGTTGTTCTTCAAGTCAACAACACAATCATGCGATAAGAGGAAATCCAGCCCAAGGATGACAGAGTCAGTAATGGGAGCCACATAAGCATCACATGTGAATGTCGTCTTTCCCAATCCAATTTTGATGTTTTTTGCACAGTACGCTGTCATGCAGCTCCCTTTAGCTGCACAGTTCAGATTAACTGTTTCCAGGTTCTTGAGGTCCAGATTAATACTTCTGGCAACTTTCATACTAAGTACTGTAACCTGTGCTGCAGTATCGATGACAGCTTCTGTCTGTTGTGAATTGATCAGTACTGGAACAATGATGTTATAGCCTTGGTTTTGTTGAAATGACACCTCTCTAAGATTAGTATTATGTGCACTATTTACAAGTGAAGACTGGCCCTTGTTGTTGGTGAGGGTTGCCGATTGACCAGCCTCTACAACCCTTGTTTGTTTAACTCCTTCTTTTGTGGAGAGGGAGTTTGTGACTTGTACCGGTTTGGTGATCTTGGGGATTTAGGTGACCCCGGTGAGCGTTGAGGACACTCCCTAGCAAAATGGGAAGTGCTCTGGCAGATAAAACAAGCACCCTTGTTTTTATTTTCCTCTAAAGATGTAACAATCTTAGGAGAGGAGATAGGCTTTGGACTGCCTGACTTGTCTTTTGATTGGTCGTTGTTGTTCACCAACTGTTTCAATAACCCAGCCATACTCTTCATTCCTTCCTGAATTCCCAGTTGAACCGCTGAAGAGATTGGTTTCTCCATCATTGCAGCGAATCTTTGCTCCAATGGTGCCTTCTTGTCGGGAGATTTTCCGGTAGCTCTTACAATAAACTCTTCAATTGGGTCATCAAAGGATACAGCCTTAACACTCTTCCTGGTAGACATCATTTCAAAGTTCTGCTGATGAACTTTCATTTGATGGAGTGCAGTTTGCAGATCTTCAGGCTCCTTATTCAATACTAAAAGTGCAGCCCTCTGGTGCTGGCAGCCTTTAAGAAAGGCTTCCATTGCCATATTTCTGACAATATGTATGGCTGCCCCCTCAGCATCAGGGTAGCTGTCTTGTGCCAATTTTTGGGCACGTTCTGCAAACTCTTCTAAAGATTCTTCGGTTTTTTGTTTGAGGTTGGCTAGTTGTCGGCGTATGCTAGCTGGTGGATCCTTCCTACCAAAGCGATGGTCCATTTTTTCTGTCAGTTGGTCATAATTGTCTCTCACTTGAGGGTCTAAACTTCCAAAGAAGTCTAGGGCTCTCCCCCGCAAGTTATCTGTGAGACGATCCAACTTTTCCATTTGATCCCAACCATACCTTTGAGCCCTTTTCTCAAACTGAAGTATGTAGGGACGCCAATCCATTTTGCCATCATAAGTGGCCATTTTTGCGGCTGGTGGTTCCCGTATAGGCATCCTGCGCACAGGCATTGGCCGTACATCATTCTGCCCGGGATCCAATTGATTTCCATGTGCAGCCCCCCTGTGAGGAAGGCGATTCCCATTCTCGGGCCATTGAGGTGCAGGGAGCATCCCGAGGGATGCAGGCGGTACATCTGGTACATGACTTGGAGGTACCGGCGGTATACCTGGCATTTGGGGTATATGCCTGGACTGCAGGTTACAAATGGATATATCTGCAGGGGGTGGCAAAACCTCTGGTGGCCTCACATGTGATAATGGCAGGTGCTGGGGTGTCATACCTCTAGGTGGCATCACTGGTCCTCTCAACTGGTCATACCTACCACTGGGAGTCAAGGGTGCTCCTCGATTTAACCCGGCTGGTTCTGCAGGCTGCCCATACAGTGTACTAGCAAATTGCCGTACAATGGGTGGCCTATTGGTTGGTGGCACTTTATTAGAATGCGTGAAAGGCACATTGTTCTGCATAGTAAATGCAGTATTTGGCTGTGGAGCAGTAGGCCGGATGTTTACATTTACACGAGGTGCAGCAGTATGCCGTACCTGTGCATAAGTCGCAGTATCTGACTGCATTGGTGGCCTATTACCAGGTGGTTGTACAATAATTGGCTGTCCTTGTGCCTCATTGGCTAAATATGGCACAGTAGTCAACTGTGCTTGAGGCTCATTGTGTGGCACAGTAGTCAGCTGTGCTAATGAATCATCGGCAGGATAAGGCACAGTGGTCAGCTGTGCTGCCGACCTATTGACCATGTATGGCTCAGTAGTCAACTGTGCCATAAACTCACCTTGTAAATTTCCGTCTGGGTTGTCATCCCCATCACCGGAAAAGGGTGCAGTCTGTGGTGTCTGTATTTGGGTAAATCTGGGGAAAAGTGGGGACGAGGTTCCCTGAAATGTCAAGGAAGGCATCCTGGGATCTGGATCTGAAGTCCTGTACAGTGGTTGCTCCCGTGTCTTGTAACCTAGCGGGGGACCTGTGTATCCTGGTGGAGGATATATAAATCCAGGGGGCGCTCTCTCTACTCCAGGGGGTACATCTGGTAGACCAAGGTTAGTCATCCTTGACCCTGCTGCCCTACCTACTTGGATGGGAGAGATAGTACGTGTGACTGGGGGCGGATCCCTCAAGGATAAATTATGTGCTATCTGTCCTGTCTCCCTTGGATTGGACTTTCCAGGATCGGTTGCCGCTTTTCTCACTCTTGGTGTACATATTGGTGTGGAAGACCTTATCTGCGTCTCAGTGGATACTTGCTGCAGCATCTCCACTTGTGGCTGAATTAGCTGTTGTTGACTTTGAAGCAACTGTTGCTGTTGTTGATACCTCCTTTCAAATGATGTATCCATCTGCCATAACATGTAATCAGTCATGGCTTGCATTTGTTGAAGATAGCCTTTTTTTGAAGACAAATCTGCAGTTGGGGTAGTAACCTGTAGAAAGGGGTATGCTGCAGCTCCCTCTGGCTCAATGGTTACCCATTTCTCCCTAAACATGAGCTCCCATGATGTTGTTGGCAGAAGTCCAAGGTGATATAGCGCATCCTTTGTAAGGAATTCACCTTTTCTAGACAAATCATTGCGCAATTGAATGATTGCTCTTGCTATGTGTGTATTAACCCCTGGTAGTGTTACCAGAAGTTTTTCAGTGGCAATACAAAGATTGACTGGAGCCATTTTGAATTTCAAATTCAATACACCAATAGGACCGATGTGAAATCCCTTCACTACTGAAATGTTGGCAAATTCAGTAACTGTTCTTGAAATTCCAAATATTGAAAAAGAATTCAATGAAATTCCACTGTAAATTTCTCAAAATTCCACAAAATTCAAATGCAAGTCTCACTACATTCAATGAAATTTAAATGTAAATTTCTCAAAATTTCATTAAGTTCAGTGAAAATCAAATGCAAATCTCATCACATTTAATAAAATTTCAATTCAAGGGAAATCAAATTCAATAAAATTTCAATACAAGTCTATCAACTTGAATGAAATTTCAATTCAGGTTCAAATAAGTTCAATAAAATTCCAATGCGAGTCCCATTGGAATTTTGTGTGCTACCCGTAAATTCCTAATTTAATTCAAAATCCGGAGCAGGGATTTAATAATTAGAATTTTCAAAATGTATGCATGTATTGAACTGCTATCAGTAAATTTACAATACAAACATATTCTCCTTCAAGCAAACATGAAAATATTCTATCCTAGAAAGAAGCTCAAAATGCACAACTGTAGGCTTATTATCTTTTTTCTCTGTAAAAATATTTTCGAAACTGGAAAGTCAATTTCCAAAATTCATTTCCAGTTGAAATTCAAGGGAAAAATAATTTGGAAGCAATGTCAAGAAAATTTTCAAACTTTTACTCCAAATGAATCAATGAATTTGCAATTTGTCAAGGCAATATGTCAGCCAGATAAATGTGTGTTAAGGTCCCCACAGGGATTAACTGATTCACACTGTGACCTGGTGGTTTGGACCAGGGACTCAGCTTTTGGGTACACATTCAATGATACATGTGCATAGCAACTAACATTTCAATTTGAACATGAACACTGTTTGCAAGTGTATATATACATACATACAATCAAATCAGTACAATATATCAATGGTGTATGCAAAAAAGGTGTGCAAGTTTGCATTCATGTGGACCGGGAAGTAACTTTAAACACAGGGCTGACACAGTGTATGTGGTTCCCTAATAAAAATTCCACACTATTTTCTCACAAAATGAGAAATGCTACTCTGATTACAACACCCAAGTTGAAAACAGAGCTTCACACTTTACAATTTAGAAATTCACCCAAAAATTTTTGAAGAGAAAAGGAGTCCTTACTCTCTCTCCCCTTTTATTAAAAAAAAAACAACAACAAAAAAACAAATATATCGAAAATTTCTTCACAGAAAAAGAAAAAATGCTCAATATATGTGAAAGTATGCGGTCCAAAAATGCACAAAATTTAGGTAAAAGAATAGGCCTAAATTTGGAACTGGTTTGACAAGATTGAATATGGAGTGCACGAAAATTATCTGGTGACCTCTAGGCTCTAGGTGCAAGAAGCCACAAAAAATAAATCATGAGCATAAACTTTCTTACAACTTGTATGCAACAAAATTACTTGGTGAAGTTATGGTGCAAAATACAATAGAACAAAGGAAAAAACAACAAAATTTATCTTCTATTTAGATGGATATTTTCAATTTTCTGGCTCCTTTATATTGTTCAAGATCAAATCCGAACAATATGTCAATCAAATCCACATTCAACAGCAAAGATGGGCATCCTCACTGTTCAGACGTGAAACATGCATTGCAAAAATTTACAAAAAGCATGGCAGGCAAAAAGGTAGCCATAAACCAGTCAAGACAAAATCCTTACTGATTTACAAAGCAACAAGCAAAATCCATGTGTCAAAATTCCAGAATGGCAGTAATTTAGAATAAGAAATGCCCGCAGGGTGACCATTTATCGGTACCAAATGAAGTGCCGTCACTTGTGTACGTTACCTCATGGGCGTGTAATTTACATGCAATACATAGCAAGTCATACATAGCAAATCATTCATAGCAATACAGCAAACACATGGCATAACAACACATACCTTCAACGTTCATGCAGCGTAGAATGCAAGTAGCAGTAGAATAAGCAATACAATATATGGCAAGCGGCGATAATATGAATGCAGGCAAAAGTATGGTTCATCCAACTTGGGAGTCTCAGCTTCGGGAAGAACCCACGCCCTGTGCGCTGGGGTTTTATCCACACGTGCCGGCTCGTGACGTCGGCTGCTCCAGGCCGGAACCTCCGGTCAGTGTTGCAGTATTTTCTGCCGGCACTACAATGCAGACAGCCAGGTGCCTTTACTTTTGGCCAATCAGAACACACGTAGCAGCGTCGCCACGGCTACAGTCACTAGAGCCGACATGTTGCCGTCCACTGATCAAATCCATGGACCATGCAAGAGGAGCGAGGCAGAGAAAACTGCAACAGTTAGGCCAAGGAGGGCCGAGTCGGCCGCTGATAACGATTTCAGTAATTACTCAACTGATCAAGTAAGGTCAAAGCAAAACACCAATTAATTGGATTAATACTTTTTATTCCAAACAAAGTTGTTTGAAACCCAGAGACTTCCCTCCTCTCGAGTCTCTGTCCTCCATGGTTGGACCAAGGAGCCTATATTTTATTAGCCTCATTGGTTAGACACGGGAATCCATTCCAAATCACGAAATACCCCTGTACTAGGCAAAAGTGAGAGGTCATTTGGAAACAAGTGGCCTACATGTAGATTAGATGAGCAAAATAATGGTGAAATTATGACATTGCCCCGATTCTTTCCCGGGTACTTGAAAAGGGGTGGGGGCGGGAGGTAAGGGGCTCCCGTACTAGCGTACTGGGCATTTTTATTTGCTTTACGCACAAACTGGAATCCATTTTAATTTATGTACTTCGTAGCAACCATTATTTGTACATATTCTCATTTTCTGTACCTTGTACTAGGGCAAAATTATTTGTATCAGCGCCAGACCCCCCCCCCCCCCCACACACACACACATGAAAACGTGTAGTGATTTTTCCAATTTAAGCAACTTTGCAACTCGCTGCTGACTGCTTTTTTTTTGTTGTTGCTTTTTTTTAGTTTTTTTTTCTTTTTTGTTTTTTTTGTTTTTTGTTTTTTGTTTTGTTTTGTTTTGTTTTTATAGTCTTGTTTGGCAGGTCATTTGGCCAATCACAATGAATCGGTTGAGCAGGAGGTCAGTCACCATGGCAAGTTTCGTGGTTTTTGGAAAATAGTGTTTGAGAGAAACTCCAGACAAACATGGTTTGAGAGAGAGAGAGAGAGAGAGAGAGAGAGAGAGAGAGAGAGAGAGAGAGAGAGAGCCAGCCAGCCAGCCAGCCAGCCAGCCAGCCAGCGAGAGAGAGAGAGAGAGAGAGAGAGAGAGAGAGAGAGAGAGAGAGAGGGAGAGGGAGAGATTGGAAAAACAAAATTCTATGATTTAGTCATAGTGAACACGTTGAAGTTCTAGAACTGTAATTATGATCTTGATTGAAAAAAAAAATGTCATAGATGTAATGAAAGAGTGATGATAGACCGATATCCTCACTCATTAAGTACATCTATGAACTCTTAAAGGCAGTTTGAATGGATATATTGCAAAGTTCCTTCTGGTGTGGTTTAAACATGTTTTATTTGGAGAATTACAATTGGGAAGGAAGGCGTAGCCCTATATAAATCCCTCTTGTGGATACCTTCTGGTATGCATAGAGGCAGAGCAGCATGTCAATAAGTGTGTGTGTTGGGGGGGGGGGGTAAGGGTATTACCTTGCTAGCGCCGGCATGCAGGGGTAATGTGTTTCCCATGCCAGTGAACTGAAGGCCCTCTTTTGTCTGTATTTCTGATCATCATATATGTTCATACTGGTCATTATGTTGGAATATTCTATTTTTCTGTGCTTTGCTATGGCAAAATTATTTCCTGTGCTGGTGTACTGTCACATCCCCCTCCCTCCTCCCTTTTCCTGGGTACAGTCTATCCAGTTTATCTGAGTGATCTTTACTACAAGTTGAGCCACTGCATAAACAGGCCAACCATTCTTAATTGCATGGAGGTGTAAATGGTAAATTGGGTCATTGGTTCTGTTGTTGTATTGTATTGACAGAGCTAGTCAAAAGCTGCCTCAACCTGGTAATGGGGGGGGGGATATGTGACCACTTTTGGTTGCCTGATAGGGTGGTCTAAACAGCAGGTACTATGTAATGTAATATTATTCAGCAGGCAACTTTTTATATGGGTGCCTGCTGATCTGACTCTGAGGTCGTTTTTGTGGCTGGTGGCCTGTTTTGAAGCTATTCAAGATTAAAGTTTTACACATTCACCTAATTTGCATAAATTAAAATCCTAGAACTTTGGTCTGTGATTCATTGGATGTGGCTTTGCCACAAACATATAATTTGAAGTTGGAATGACATTAGTTTTATTTTTTATCTGGCTGGTGGCCTGTGAGGGCATGAGCGCCCCAGTCCACCAGTCAAAGGTCCCAGGTCTCCTAAGCAGACAACAGCTTAGCAAAGCACTTAATTATGATAGGGCCAAGTGTGATAAATGACCAATTGTGTTTGCTTTCATTTTATTTCATTATTGTTTTTCAATAAAATATGCTTCAACCAATTATTTAAGGGAGATGCTATTGAAAATGATCATGGACCTCCCTTCAGACCAGATATCAACAAGCCAAATTAACCACATTTTACACCATGGACCTTTTCTTGTTGATGGGTCCACGTTTACATTCACCCATCTATCACTGCCCAATATGCCATCCCTCCCCTCATCCCACTTGGTACTGTGACCAGGTCCAGGGGCCATCAACAATGCTTTTTTGCCCCATTCACCTGTTTATCAGCATATTTGATTATCTCATTTTCCAGTGGATCTTATTTTTTAAACTGATCAGAGCTTCTAATTTGGCAGCCTGTGGAGTGGGCACACATGCACCCATGGGTGACACTTCAGAGCAGCTCCCTGCAAGGAGCAAAGTTGGTTATTTCAGTGATTACATCATACCAGAGTGAGTGGGTGGACACCAGCTGTTTTCAGCCATGGTCATTGTTGCTTTTACATCCAGAGGGAGTGTTTTACAGTACATGTCAATGCCATATAAATTGCCTGTTTAGCAGACCTAGGGTTTTTGACTGATTTCATGACAGGGGGCCACCAGCCACACAAATGGCCAGACATACAGCTATTAAAGCAGGCAACCATACAAAAAGTTGTCTGCTGAATATTACTGTACCAGATCACCCCTTATGCCAACCTAAAGTGGTCACATGCATCAGGTGGTCTTAAATTCCAGGTAAATTTGCAAACAAGTTAGACTGTTGTGCCATCAGAAATATGATTACAAGTCAGTTGTTCCATCACCATAGTGGTCATAAATTGCAAGTTCTACTGTACCTCTGAGACCAGGACTTGCACAGTCTTGATCCCTGTTGAACTTGGGAGAGGGTGGGGTTGGGGGGCGACGGGTGTTCATTATGTTTTAAAGTGCATGACATTAGCCACAAAGTTGTGGACACCCCAAAGTTAACCCAAGTGAGCAATATAAATCGCATTGCATATTGTATTGAGCACAAAACTGAGTAGTCAGCACTGCCCTGGAAGCAGAGGGTATAACGTAATATGGGGGGGGGGGGTCTAATATGTGCTGGCTGATTTTAAACAACATGGTTTACCAGTCGTATGAGTCTGTTTAAGAGAAATACATGCATATGCAGCATGTACATCAAACCCGAGAAATATGTGGTCTCAGATTTTGTTTGTCAATAAAATGTTAAAATTGAAACTCTTGAAGCTTAAAATCTTGATCTCTGACCAGGATGTATTTGATGTATGCCTTGTAGTCAGTTACAACATAAGTGCTGATAATTGAGACAGTAATTTGCATAGGGTTGTTTTGATGACTCCATCCACCCCTCACTCCACATGGTTTTCATTTTAGTCCATGATCATGCACAGTATACCAGTACCATCTCCTACTAGCTGCATTGGCCCCCCATTACCAGGTTGAGGCAGCTTTTGACTAGCTCTGTCAATTTTGTTTTTTCCCATATTCTTTCTTTCTCTTTCTTTCTTTCTTTCTTTCTTTCTTTCTTTCTTTCTTTCTTTCTTTCTTTCTTTCTTTCTTTCTTTCTTTCTTTCTTTCTTTCTTTCTTTCTTTCTTTCTTTCTTTCTTCCTTCTTCCTTCCTTTCCTTCCTTCCTTCCTTCCTTCCTTCCTCCTTCTTCCTCTTCCTTTCCTTCCTTCTTTCTTCTTCTTCCTCTTCTCTTCTTTCTTTCTTTCTTCTTTCTTTCTTTCTTTCTCTTTTCTTTCTTTCTTTCTTTATTCTTTCTTCTTTCTTCTTTCTTCTTTTCTTTCTCTTTCTTTCTTTCTTTCTTCCTTCCTTCCTTCCCAGGGCTAGAAATAGGGGCTTATCCCATTGTCCGTACTAAGTGAAACTTGTGACGGGGACGAAGTAAAGTTGGCAATGCACTTGTCCAAAATTTACATACAGTTCAATTAGAATAAGATTCCAGTTGGTTGGCAGACAAGTGAAAATTTTTTTCCCTTATTTGTAGCACCTGCTTCCTTCCTTCCTTCCTTCCTTCTTCCTTCCTTCCTTCCTTTCCTTCCTTCCTATCCTTCCTTCCTCTTCCTCCCTTCCTTCCTCCCTCCCTCCCTCCCCTTCACTCCTTCTCTCTCTCTCTCTCTCTCATCTCTCTCTCTCTCTCTCTTTCTTTCTTTCTCTTTTCTTTCTTTCTTTCTTTCCCAGTGAATTTGTCCAACATTTTTCTAAGTTGTTCCTTTTTATACGGGGAATGAAGATGTTTAAAATTATGCAAATGAAGGGCGTTTGAAATTTTAAATCTTGAATATCTTCACAAGTATGGATGGTGATGTCATTCCAACTTTTACCAGGGGGTTATTGACCATTGAGCATCTAATGAATTTAAAGCAAAAGTTGTACCAATTTAAATTATGCTAATTAGCAGCATTTCAAACTTTAAATCTTGAATACCTTCAAAAATGTTATAGATAGAGATGTGATTTCAACTTGTACTAGGGGGTTATTGACCATTGCACATGTGATGAATCTAAAAAAAAAAAAAGATGTGGAAATTTAAATTATGCTAATTAGCAGTATTTGAAATTTCAAAACTTGAATATCTTCAAAACTATTATAGATAGAGATGTCATTTCAACTTCTATCAGGGGGTTATTAACCATTGCACATGTAATGAATCTAAAACAAAAGTTGTAGCAATTTATATAATGCTAATCAGTGGTACTCAAAATTTTCAATTTTGATTATCTTCAACACTATAATAGAAAGAGATGTATTTCCAACTTGTACTATCGGGTTGTTGACCATTGCACACGTAATGAATTAAAAACAAAAGTTGTAGCAATTTAAATTATGGTAAGTAGCACCATTAGAAATTTTAAATCTTGAATAACTTCAAATCTTTAATAGATGGAGATGCCATTGCAACTTCAATTCCTGAGTTATGGAAGACTTGTACATTGCCATACCAATATGCTTTGTAAACACACACACTGATTTGCTATGTAGCAAATCATCTTTTCTAGTTTCAATTTTGTATCTGAAGGCCTAGTTGAAGGTCATACCATTTTACGATGTGACTATTGAGATGCGTCATAATCGTTATAAACATAGATTTGGCATACAGATTTATTACAGATGATTTTAATCCAATAGGCTTTGAAATTACCATTTTTCCATATGCATACTGTTAAGGTTGTTTTGTCTCAAATCTGTATGTTTTTTGTTTGTTAGTTTTTTTCCTTTTTTCCTCATTTTTCAGCCTAGAGTGCCATGCAGTAATTTGTGTGTGATGTATATTTGGAAATTTACACTAGACTATTTCCACAATCATTTCTAATATAACCTGTACCAGCAATTTGCTCTCAATTCCTGGGACTTGAATAATGTTCCTAGGAGGTGA
>OZ026616.1:62653886-62669386 GCA_964020975.1 Hermodice carunculata | reverse complement strand
CCTCTATGTTCCTGGGAATTGAGTAATATATTCCAGGGATTATAGATATGTTCCCAGGAACTTGCCATTATATTCCCAGGAACTTGCCACTATGTTCCTGGGACTTCTGTTAAATTCCCAGGACTGGCATTATATGTTCCTAGGAACTCGCTTATATTCTCAGGAAATTGCCCAAATTCCCAGGATATTGCCTAAAATCCCAGGAAATTGCCTAAATTCCTGAGAATTTATTAATATTCATAATACCATAACTCAATTATGAGTAAAGTAGTATTGATAAAATTGTGCCAATTTACTACTAGAACCCATCTCCACACACTGTGAAAATTTGGTGCTTCTACCATGAGTCGAACTGACTTATATATATAATATACGTGGCATACAATTACATACATGTATATGCAGTAAGAGAGAGAGAGAGAGAGAGAGAGAGAGAGAGAGAGAGAGAGAGAGAGAGAGAGAGAGAGAGAGAGAGAGAGAGAGAGAGAGAGAGAGAGAGAGAGAGAGAGAGAGAGAGAGAGAGAGAGAGAGAGAGAGAGAGATAGATCAGCTCACAAGTCCAAGAACTGAAGCCGGGAGTCACAAAATACAGAAGTACCAGCTAGACCAATACTACAAGTGCCATATTATGATGGCACATGGTAAGATATCAGTTTGAGAGCTACTTTCTATGCAAAAATTTAATTTACTGAAAAGCATTTGAATGGCAATACATCAAATTACAATAATATAATTTCAATGTAAAAAAAAAGTACAGAGACATAAAATCATAGCAAAATTAGGATGTCTCCTGGACCACACAAATTTGGGTTTACATCTAGTTTTTACGTCGAGGATATTATTTTACCTTCAATGCAAATATCTTTAAAGACAAAATTCTTGAAGGACAGAAAAATCACAACGAAAGTTTCAAAATATCAGAAATGTATTGCTTAGGTATCCAATGGAGAACATCTTTGTAATGTCCACCATCAAAATTGCGATGCTAACACGCCCATAGATGACCCAAGCACAGTGACGAATAAATACCAAAGTGATGAACGACCGCAAGCCATTCTGTCGCTATGAGTTCGGCTGATTACCGAACGTGCACACTTTATATCAAATAAATTGCAAGTAAAGTAATGTTTTTGGACCTCCTCGACGTGTTGTACCGGACATGTTTGTGACCAGTGGTCAAGCTTCCGATGTTAAGTAGGCCCTTCTTTGTGGTTTGGTCGGAACGGGAAATCAGAAAAGTGCCATTTACCCGACACCGGAATCTCTAATGTAAAGTGCATTAAGTAAATGCATTAAAAGGTTTGTGTTTGATTTTAATTACGGTCACTTATATATCTTATAACTTCTACCGACACGCAACATTAAGGTATTCCGAAGGAACGTCATATCAAATACAGATGTATCGTTTTTGCGCTATGCTTTTTTTTTTTGCCATCATTACTTGCATTCAGTGAACAGAAGTATCAACCTTTTCAACATTTTTTTTTCAGAGCAGAAAACCATGATGGAAACAATCGCCGTGTGTCTGTTCTTGTTTGTTGTTGGCTATCGGAGGCTGAAGTTATAATAACGGGTGTTGCTATGAGAGAGAACGGTGTTCATTTTGTGGAGCTTTACACTGTAAAAGCACTGGATCAGCCCTGGAACCTGGTGCTTCGTATGGCACACACCAAGTGGAAGTTTCACAAGTACGGACTTCTTTTACTTAAGTATCACCAGTGTAATACCGAAAGGTCAGTACATATATGTAAGTAAAAACGACAGATTTGAAATGCAAGATTATTTCGGAAAAAGCCTAACATACTATGAAAAAAACATAATGTTAGATATTCCAACTGGCGACGCAACTTTTTCCGTTCAGGAATTGGGTACAACAGTTGATATCTTTGGAGTAGAAGATTTTACTTCAAGTACCCACGTTACATGGAACTACAAAAATGGTTGGGCAAAACGTATTAACCGGAAATCGACTTCAAGTGGTAATTATGAACCCGCCGTGTGGATGTTCAGTGGTGCTGGCTCGTTTATGGCTCCTTACTTAAACAAAAATAACCTCAACCTTTTCATTGGGGGCACAAGATATATCGTCCACCAGTGTCTACCCCAGGGACCACTGAGTCAAGCAACTTGCCAATAAGTACAACCGTTGCTACAAGTACAATGAGCCATACAAGTACCCCAACCTACAAGTAAAGTGAGCCATACAAGTACCCAACCAACAAGCTCAGTGAGCCATACAAGCTACCCAGCCAACAAGTACAGTGAGCCATACAAGTACCCAACCTACAGGTACAGTGAGCCACAACAAGCCCCCAACCTACAAGTACAGTGAGCTATACAAGTCCCCAACCTACAAGTACAATGAGCCATACAAGTACCCAACCTACAGGTGCAGTGAGCCACACAAAGCCCCCAACCTACAAGTACAGTGAGCCATACAAGTACCCAACCTACAAGTACAGTGAGCCATACAAGTACCCAACCAACAAGGCTCAGTGAGCCATACAAGTACCCAGCCAACAAGTACAGTGAGCCATACAAGTACCCAACCTACAGGTACAGTGAGCCACACAAGCCCCAACCTACAAGTACAGTGAGCCATACAAGTCCCCAACCTACAAGTACAATGAGCCATACAAGTACCCAACCTACAGGTGCAGTGAGCCACACAAGCCCCCAACCTACAAGTACAGTGAGCCATACAAGTACCAACCTACAAGTACAGTGAGCCATACAAGTACCCAACCTACAGGTACAGTGAGCCACACAAGCCCCCAACCTACAAGTACAGTGAGCCATACAAGTCCCCAACCTATAGGTACAGTGAGCCATACAAGTACCCAACCTACAAGTACAGTGAGCCACACAAGTCCCCAACCTACAAGTACAGTGAGCCATACAAGTCCCCAACCTACAAGTACAACAAATCTTACGGGTATAAAAAATATTAATGTAGTAAGTCACACAAGTACTACCTCTGCAAGCACCGAGAGTCACCAAAGTAGTCTGCCCGCCAGTACTATGAGCCATTCTTCTGGGACGGTGAGTTACTCAAGTGCACAGGAAATGACAACAGTAACTCACACAAAAGCCCAGTTTAACACCACGGTGAGTCAGACAAGTAGTCAGGATACGACTACGATGAGTCAGCCAAACTCCAAACCAACGAGCACAGTGACTTACGCTAGCGTCCAAAATTCAAGCATGCTGAGTCACGCAAGCGTCCAGTCTTCCACCTCAGCGAGGCACACAACTACCCAAGGTACGAACAGTCATGTGACGAGTCATACAAGTGGCCAGGAAACGCCTGCGGCTAGTCACACAGACACCAAACCTACCAACAAGGTGAGTCATATGAACTCTCAACATACAAGCATGTTGAGTCACTCAAGTGCCCAATTTACTACTCCAGTGAAACACACAAGTGCCCAACGTACCATTGGCCCTGTGACTAGTCCCACAAGTAAACAGAATAGGACTACAACGAATCACACAAGCACAAAATCTAGCAGCACATTGATTCAGACGAATACATACAACACGAGCATGGTGGGTCACATCAGTGCCCAGTCCTCCACTCCAGTGATGTATACAAGTGCCCAGAGTACGATTGGGTCTGTGGCGAGTCATACAAGTAGCCAAGATGTGACTACAAAGAATCACGCAAGCAGCAAACCCAGCAGCACGGTGACTCACACGACCGTACACCACATGAGCATGCTCAGTCACATCAGCACCCAGTCCGCTACTACAGTGACACCCAAAAGTGCCCAATCTAAAAGAGGACAGGTGGTGAGTCAAACAAATAATCCAACTACTAGCACTACTTTTTCCACCTACCATGCAAACGTTAGCACTATTGAAAAAAATGTTACTCAAACGGGTGGAGCCTTACACATGAACACTAACTCAAGTCCCTCTGGATACATTGAAAGTTCTTCCTTGGCCACGATTCATGATACACTTGAACCTCAAAATGTTTCTGAAGCAGTGTCTATGGCTGCGGCATTGTCAAGACACCAGTTCGCTGTGGAGGAGGCTCCAAACGCACAAGAGATTGGCTCTGTTATGCTAATATTAATGGCGAGTCTAATAGCCTCTGTTATTTTGTTTGATGCGTCTACTTTAGTAAGGCATTTGCTTTTTGCTAAGAAAAACATACTATCTTGCTGCAAGCGGCGTCGAGTCCGGCTGATTCGCATAAACGCTTATGGATTAAACGGTGCATCAGCAGCCCAACAAATGCAATCACACTGACGTAATTCCCATATTCAAATCTTGGTATGCTCATTTTGTATATAACAGGGCATTGCTCTACATGCCCACTATCGATTTCTATTGGTGATTGCATAAATGGGTCAGTGTTTCAGACGTAAGAAATATCTGAGCATTCAGTGAGAACTCTGAATAATTAAAGACATTGCAAAATAGTAAGATACATCGCAAAAATTGGTAGTCTCAGTAAATATTAATATCGCCAAGCGATTTGAAGACGTTACCAAACATAAACCAAAACTATGTCCAAGAGACAGTACACCATTTGCATTATTTTCTACATTCAAAACAGTCGTACTACCTTTTGTGGTTGCAATCACAAAATATTTGGAATTGAAACCGGATTGGAATACCCTCCCATTTTGAATACCAATATATTCATTGTACTACAGGTTCTAGGCCATTGAAAGCATGAAAGACGAAAGAAGTTATTTTGCACAGTATTCAGAGAGGGCACAAATCATCAAGAGTCCAACCCACAGGAGTAAAAAAAAATCGTGTGGGCAGTACCAGTGTATATAACGTATGACAACTTCGTGGGGTGGGGAGGGCGATGCGACAGCCAGTGTATTTGACGTACATATCCCCTCCTCCGCCGCAAGGTTTTCATACGCCTGTGGTCCAACCATAAATGGTTACCCCCCCGCCCCCCCCCCCCCCCCCGACGAATTACGACTGAAGTGAAGTCTGAGCCTATAGCATTGTTTTTCGTGGGTTGGGCGCCAATCGAAGCTGCTGCCACTGTCATTGTGATTGATCTCATCCTGTAAAACCGCCACAAATCGGTTTGATCACAAGCCGGTTAAACACAAGGAGCTAAGCCACGTAAAATGTAATATGTCCTGTTATTGTTCAAGATATTGGAACGATATGGAGCTACAACTGGGAAAGAGGAGCCTGTTTAATCACAGGGGTGAGTCCTTATGCCACCTCCACCGCCTCAGGAAAATTGGCGGATAACTAACTCCACAAGCTATATCACCAGTTTATGTTCCCATGTGAATAAACAGGTTTTGAAGCCAAAAAGGTTAATGCAGAAATAATATTAGCCACCTGAACAGCGAATTTCTTTTTGCTCGAAACAAGGCGCCTAACCAAGGAAAAGGGAGAGTATTTAGATTGTGGTATTTGAAAGGCCGAGCACGATTCGTTTCTTTTGTGCTGATCCTTATTGTTGAAACTGTTAACACTGTCGATTCTAAAGGTTATAACCCGTGTATTTGGTTTAAATTAAGTGGAGAATTGCATCAAGTGGGCAGTTATAATTCAGCATAGCTTGTGTGGAAGATGCTTTATGGGACGAAGTATATGCAAAATGTGATTGACTAACATAAAATTGATGTATGTTTATTTGCCCAACAATGATTTCGGAGCAAATAGTGTCCTGTGTGGGAAGGTGTCGGCTTTGATTTTAGTAAAGCGTAATTCATCAGTAAAGCTTTCAGCCAAGCAGACCTCAAAATAATTCATAGCGGTAAGTAAAGTAGAGGCAAAAAACAACTTTAAAATAATAATTGAATGATCAATTTGAAGTCCAGCGCACGTAGCAATATCTTACTTATTTCGAGTTTTAACCACCGCGAAACCACTTCCTAGTAGACGTTTGCCTATTTCGTTGTCCGAACTCTTTACACTCCATAAGCTAACCTGTATCTGTCTAACCTATATAGATATGAAAGTACTGGTGTCCATATTGCACACGTTCGGCTGCACGGTTCTGCCATAGGGTGCATTAGCCCAAATAAATGAAAGCGTCTTCACTCGGACATGTTTTGGAGCCTATACCCGTACATGTCTCTCTGAGTAGCGGCTCCCTGTCCGGGCTAAATATTCAGCAAAGGCAACTCGCATAATAATGAAAAAAATATAAA
The DNA here is from genome assembly GCA_964020975.1 of Hermodice carunculata. Classification (NCBI taxonomy): domain Eukaryota; kingdom Metazoa; phylum Annelida; class Polychaeta; order Eunicida; family Amphinomidae; genus Hermodice; species Hermodice carunculata. The sequence goes on along the minus strand of OZ026616.1, from coordinate 62,663,240 downwards.
CTTGTTAAATGATGACTACCTAAAGGAGCGATGCTTTGCTTATAAATGCAGAGTTTTAATATGAATAAAGAATACCTGTCAAACCAAACACAATTACTAAATTTGCATAGTACAAGTAAAGATGAGAATAATTTGACTTACCCCTGAACCAGTATGTACCTTTTCTAGATAAAAAAAGCTTACCTTCGTTTTAACTCCTGCTTGTGTACAACGGAAGTAGAAACAAACTGGGGCATCATGTTCAGTCTCGGTGATTATAGAATAAACAATTACAGCTAGACCACATGTACAAGTATTTGAGTAAATACTGTCAAATTTGGGTAATTTTGACCTTGAGTAAATGTGTACTTAGGCATGTCAGAAAAGAATGAAAATCATTAGCATTAAGGTCAAGAGCATGTTATCAAAATATGACTTTTCTAAAGCAGATTCTATGTACAATGAGCAAACTTGTAACTGCCGTGGGCAACTGCTTGGAAAGACAAAATTAAGTAGCAAAACAGGCAAGCCTAAAATCCCTTAAGTACTTACACCCAAGCTGTCTAACAATGCCTGGTAAACAGCAAAATTTGTATTGAATGTCAGAAAAGAATGTAGGCCATTAGCGTTTAAGTCAAGAAAATATTATCAAAAATTTAATATTTTCTTTAACCAGATTCCAAGTACAATAAGGCAAGCTTGTTACTATCGTCGGCGGCTGCTTGCTACCGATAACCCCTGCGGGTTTGACGTGACAGAAAACATGCTAGCCTAAAATATCTGCAAAATAAATATTAAAACAGACTGATGCCAAAAGATAAAATTAAGTAGCAAAACAGGCAAACCTAAAATCTCTAAAGTTATTGAAGCTAAACTTCCTAACATTCTATGAATATTTTCAACAACATCTGTAGAAATATTTGATCAAAAGTAGGTTTTAAATCCTCTTGACTCAAGTTTATTGTAAATAAGTGTGGTTCTAGATAAAAAGTACTGAAATTTAGAACAAGTACGACCAAATCTCAAAATTTGTGTCAAAATGTATTATATCCAATAGCTTCCGAAATATTACTGTCAGGGAAAAGATAGTTACCTGCTTAAACTGATCAATTCTGTGATAGACCTTAACGCAAAACCTGTCATTAGTGACCCATATATCCAAGGCCCGAAACACATCACTGAGACCATCTGCATTGTCACCTTCTAAAGGGAAATTTTTTGAGTAAATTTATTTAACAATTTCACTAAATGTTGTACACTTACACAAGCAATGTTATCAATATATCTTGCATTGGTTGATAATTTAGAAGCAGTCCTTTTCCATCAATGTATCCATATTCCTAAATTCAAGCCAGCTTATATATAAATCAGGAAGTAATGGGGAGCAGTTGCCCCCCCCCCCCCACTGGGATGCCTTTTATCTGTTGATAAGCCAATGGTCCACATTAAACAAAAGTATTATCCAAAAGATTTTTATAGCATCTATCAAAGTTTTAACAGTGTAATATTTAATGTTACATTTTGATTTTTTACTATGCGACGAATACGCTTTCTTTGAATGTGAATTAAAATTTATGTATGGTTTGCCATTATGTTCAAGCATTCTGTTGTTTAATTCTTAAAGAGAACTTTTGACGTTATCTATGGGTAGATTTGTCTACAACATAGGAAATCGAAACATCTTATTTTATTTTTTTGTTTTTTGCCTTTAAATCTTTCATTTTAGATACAAACTCGGAATAATTGCTAAAACTCCAAAAGCGATCTATTTCACAGCGTCTAGAAATTGCATGATATCATTTACGAAAATGATTCCTAATTGCAGTGAAACACAGTGCTACCTCCTTTGATAGTTGTTTGGTTGTACACTTGGAAGAACCAGCTGTAAGTCTTGATTTAAACAGTTTTTTTGTTTGTTTTTCTTTATGTAATAACGGCCATTCGGAACAAAAGTGGAATAGAGGAGTCTTCTCCAGAAATTTTCATATCAAAAGTTCTTTGCATCTTATTTTTATGTGTATCTTTCAAATTAAAAGTGGATTGATTGTGTAAATTATATACATCATTTCCTCTCATGTCTGAAATATTGTTTATCCCAAGTTCATTTTTCAAAACATCCAAGATAATAATTTTTGCAGATAATCCCAAAACTGTTTATCTGGCTTATCAATGTTACCGATTAAAATCTCTCTTGCAGTTCTTTAACTGCTTTTGAAATTTAAAGCTGATTTAACTTTACCCTGCTGAAATTCTTTGGGATTTGAAACGGTAAATTATATTTCTAAAGACCTTTTTCAAGTTTGATAACCGTGCTTAAAATTTCTGAAATTATATATACATGCTATGCTTAGGACATTGTCATGAAGGTCTTCATATACATGGTTGAAGCTTTACATGTTGTAGCTCTATACGTAATGCACAAGGCACAAGCAATCAGCTGTGAGAGAATTTTGTTGCACGTAGGAAGACATATAATATCAGGAAACATGTATAAGATGTCTTTCTATGCGTGTTGAATTTCAAATATACACAATGTACATTAGGACATAACATATACTGAATGAATATTTAGTAAAGACTATTTCTCACTTAATGAGGAAATTTAGTGTTTAAAATGCATCGGATATACAATGTACTAAAGTTACCTTTTAAAATGAGACTTGTATAACAACAACCAAGATTAATTGCGTAATGTATACATTCATATTGTATAACACATCTGAACCTACAGTGACATCTGAACCTACAGTGACGGATAACATTAGGAAGGATGTGGCACATAGCAAAGCAAAACAGAATAAGAAAATTGCTTTGAGGAATGATGGGATGCCTTCAATATATATATATATATATATATATATATATAGTTATGTCTTGGGTGGTTTATGGGCAGAATTGTAATCCTCAGACCGTCTTGTGGGCAGTTGTTTGATTTATCGGCAGTTGAAAAATGCCCATAAACCATGTATGCCTAAAATTCAATGCGCTACCTAGGGGGTTTCAGAAAAGTACAAATAAGCAAATCTGCCCAGATATTATGGGAAGCTATAAATGCCCAGATATTGTGGTAAGCTATACATGGTATATACTGCCCATGGTCCGGTTTGAGGATCATAATTGACCTGCAGACAATGGGCATGAATCACAAAGCGGCTGTAGGACCTATTCCATTGTTATTTATTTTTTTTTTGTGGGCAGTGTATAATTGCCCATAACCCACCCAAGACATGTGCGTGTATGTATATATATATATATATATATATATATATATATATATATATATATATATATATATATATATATATATATATATATATATATATATATATATATATATATATATATACATATATATATATACATATATATATATATATATATATATATATATATATATATATATATATATATATATATATATATATATATATATATATATATATATATACATATAATGTTTGGGTCGATTTTAGGACTATAACAAGCTTGTATAAATACCGTATCATAGGCCTAAAAGCTACAGTGCCGCGCAATGATGTATCGCTACTCTTCTGGTGTTATCGGCACTTTGTTGATGAGGAGTAAAACTTTCTACAAATGTCGTTCCTGTTTTTGCTTTGTGTATTGTAATGTACAAATCGACCCAAATATGAGATAAAAATTTTAAAGCATGCTTTATAGACGATATGAAGTAATGACTCGCACTGGATACCATATAGCAGAACTCGTTTGCTTTTGTCACTCATTCTGCTATATGGCATCCAGTGCTCGTTGCCATACTTCGTATCGTCAACAAAGCATGCTATAATCTATACTATATATATATATATATACACGTGTAATAATTGCACATCCTCTAATTTTACTGCATGATGTTTTTAGCCAGCTTTATGTGGTTGTATGTGTGTGCATCTGAAAATGATTCTACTTTTCAGTCGTTCAAGAACCATTGGTAACAAGAGATCGCTTTAGAGTGGGTCTCATAAGTGAGCAAAGGTTATAGACCAAGATTTTGTATACATGTATTTTTATATATTCTGTCACATATAAATATCATATGAAAAATACAAATAGCGTGCATTTTTGTACACATGTAATCACAAAGTATGAGGTTAAAAAGCAAAAATAAACCCCCTCATGATAAAGATCACAATAATACCCTGGGTGACAATTCAAAGTAACTTAACCCTAGAAATGAATATCTAAACACACAGAACATTTTTCGATCTTGGATTACGAGCAATCAAAAGTCAGTCTTGCCTTCAAAATAAACTACTCAAAACTTATAACTCTCCACTTATTTACTTGTATATAATTAAATAATGAACAAATATTTTGGAATTTCAGTATCATATATTTTATCTTCATACTCTTGGTACAGCGTTAACAGAAAAATGACCATCTTAAGGAGTCCATGCTTCACTGCACATGACTGGTTTTAAGTGAAAGTCAAAATTTGAAGTTCGGAACATTAGTTTCAATGAAACATAAAGTGGGTAATCAAGATTTTTGTTTATCACAGAAGACTTGTCTCAATGATTTGATCATCAATGCATCACAGTATGCTTGTTGAACCATGGTAAAGTCAATATTCTGTGTAACCACCTCGGTTGCTATGGCACTGCTGGCACCTTCTCCTCATGCTGTATACAAGCTTACGAAGGTAAGCCTGAAGCAAATTGTCCCATTCCTGCTGAACTAAACGGCGCAGATCATCAATAGTTGAAGCAGCGTTCATCTGAGGGTATACCTTCTGCTTCAGCTGACTCCAGACATGCTCTATCGGATTCAGATCCGGGGAACAGGCTGGCCACTCCATCACCTCAACACCCTCATAAGCAAGGCAGCCCTGGACATCATGGGACACATGTGGTCTGGCGTTGTCTTGCATTAGCACGAACTCATCCCCGATGGCACCAGCATTCTGGATACGTGAGGTTGTAGGATGTCAGTAATGTACCTCCTGGAATTCAGGGTTCCATCAATGAACACCAGCTTTGTCTTTCCGTCTGCTGATATGCCTCCCCACACCATGATGCTGCCTCCTCCGAATGGGACAGTGGGCTTGACGCAGCATTCAGCATGTCTTTCTCCTGTTCTTCTCCAAGCCCTCACTCGCCCGTCTTTATTGTGGACACAGAGGCGATATTCATCTGTAAACAAGACATTAGCCCACTCTGCTCTGGATTTGCGAAGGTGACTTCTTGACCAATCCATCCTGGCTTCTCTGTGTCGAGGCAAGAGGCTCTGCTTCTGGACCATGCATCTGCATCTGAGACCTTGGCGATGTAGCCTATTTCGTATGGTTTGATCAGATATTCTTCTTTGATGTGGATAAGCAGCATGGAGCATGTCTCGAATATCAGTGCTCGTAGTTGTTCGAGACCTAAGAGCTGTTGTGACGATAAAATGGTCTTGGCGCCTGGTTGTCACTTTTGATCTTGCCTGCCTTTGCAAGTTGGCTACATCATTAGTGCGTTGGAATTTCTGCCACACGTCATTTATGGTGCGATGGTTTACACCAAGGGCCCTTGCCACAGAACGACAGCTTTCTCCAGCCTCAATTCGGCCATAAGCTCTAGCCCAGTCTACAGTTGAGAGTCTTGGCATGTTTCGTCCAGCAGGTTTGCAAGCTGATGGGGAACCCATGCCTGATCTCAAACTCTGATACAATTTATACTCTTAACTGTCCCTGTTCTGGTCCAAATCATCTACTCGTCTCATTGTAAAGTGAATAAACAATGTTAGGAAGAACTTAAATGGGGACAAGGAAACCACACACGTAATGCACTGCAAAACACTTCTTTGCAAAGTCATTTTTCAGCTTTGTTTTAGAATAAGTGCATGTGTAGCCAAGCATGAATCGGAAATCAAGTGAATACTCATGGATTATGTGCTAGGGTACTTGCAATTTACAAATACATTGTGTTTTTAAATATTTTATTAAAAAAGTGGGTGCTTTATTTTCAGTTAAAAAGGTGGAGAGTTATAAGTTTTGAGTGGTTTAGATGTTCCAGATTGCATGTATTTGATTCCAACACTACGTTGCAAGAAAGGATAAAGATATGTGTCAGTGTCTCAGTGCTACTAAACTATACCAGGGGCTTGAATACGTTGTATTATATAAAAATCCCAAGTTAATGGTCCTTTGGCGAGTAATAAAAAGTGTTTGGATTATTTTGCAAGCATCATGCAATGAAAAATATCGGTGGTCAAATGCTACAACTACTTGTGCTGACATTTCACATTGCTGTTATGTCTGTCTGCTAGTTAGATTAAAGATTCATTTTAGGACGAGATATAAGAAATAAAGGTTCGCTTTTCGAAAATGAAAAACAATAAGTCTCCAAAGGCAGGTTCATTGGAACAAAATAGAACACTGTCTTTACACTGGCTTCGCTTTCATCCTGGAGGTGCCATGACACAATTTTATGCTGTACGAAAGAAGTTTGAATTTGTGGACATCGTTATCAAAGCTGTTCGGCAGAGTCCAATATTCAACTTATAACTGTCCTGGTACAAGATGGTATCCTTCAACTCATGTCCAAGGCGGTCATCGACGCATTCAGTCCACCACAAACCGCCACTGAATTACACTGAATCGTTGGACGGATTTTGGAGAAACAAAGTGAATGGATCACACCACCCTGCCAATGGGACATGTGAATGTAAGTTGACTTTCATCCGCGTATCTAACTGAATGGTACAGATGTGGGTCATTTTCATGGTAAACATTTCCAAGTTCCATTAGTTTTGTGAGCCAATACAACTGACATACGACAATGAAGTGTAGCCTTTATTCCGCCTGGGGTACTGTCAAGATGATACTGTTCAAGACATCGTAAGAATTCTGCATGCTATTTCACTGAAACGTCAAAAGATAAAGTTCTAGTCACTCATATAAGAGTACAATCCTTGAAATCTTTTTTTCAAATCAGTTAATATAATTAGGCATATCTTTTGAACTATTTCAGTGTCACATTTTTAACAGAGTCAACGGCTTTCCTATTGGCCTGGACTATTATATTCTAAGCAATTACTGACATGCTGGTACTTGAATAAGAGATCTTTTACAAGAAAAGTGAAGCACCCTCAATGTAAGTCAGAGCAGTTCATTTCAAGTAGCTCTACTTTAGTCGCGATTGGCATTAAGAGAGTCAATTAAATGGCACATGGACAGTTACATATTGATCACAATTTTATTTTTTGCTGGAACAACCTCTTTCAATGGATCAACGAATTTGAAAAATATTGTTCAGCCATCAACATATTTGTGCAGAATGGCGTGTTATCCTTCCAAAACTACGAAGAGTTTGAAGAGTTGAAGAGTTGTTTTGGCAATCCCTTTTCACAATAAAATTATCTTAAGGCATTGAGGGCCTTAACAATATACATGTATAAAAGTACCAAGTACAGATGAGTTAAAACATAAAACATAGATAGATGGCATGAGCAAATACAATAAGACACGTGATTGTTGATAAAGGGCCTAGAAGCGTTCAACACGTCCAAAAATATATGTCAAAATATTCTTTTTAAAACTGTAAAGGGAGCCCGCATCACGAACATGCTGGGGGATGGCGTTCCATATTGTAGGTGCTAGAAAACCTAAAGATGTGGGGTTAGTAGATTGATGTATTATTGAACCAGTAGAGGTAAATCTAGTATTCTAGTTGTGTGATTGAGATGCAGATGAACTGGTTAGATAAATACTCTGGGGGTTTTCCATCTAAAATTTTCCAAATAAGAATACAGTAATTGTAGTGGAATCGTCGTTTAATGCTCGCCCAACCCAAAGTATCCAGTATGTCCATAATGTGGGTTCTTGCAGGGCATTTCAAAATAATTTTCATAGCTCGATTTCGGCTTTTCTGCAGTCTCACAAGATTTTTTTCCGTAGACTGGCACTCCAGACAGTGCTACAATATTCAACATATGGTAATATGAAAGTGTTATTTAGGGTGACACAAGTATTTTGAGGAATGAACTTCGCCGCTCTAAAATATGACAAGTGCCTTGTTGAGTTTTTTTGAGAATTTCATCAAATTGATCTATGAAAGTCAATTTATAATCTAAAGTGATACCAAGGTATGCGCAAGAACTTTCTTGGTTATTTTTTTCTTCGTCAAGGCTTAATCCAAGGTCTGTGGTATGAGTAAGAAGCTTGCTATTCATAACCATACTATCAGTTTTGCCAATATGAAGGCTTAGTTTATTGGCTGTCAGCCATGAAGAGATATTGGTCAGGTCATGGCTTAGAGCATGTGAGACAACTATAGTATTAGGGTCTGAGAAGTAAAATCAAGTATCATTGGCTTATAAATTGATCAAGGCATATTCAAAAAAGGCCCCCGGTGTCATTTACATAAATGATGGACAACAGTGGACCCAGAATTGACCCCTGGGGAACGCCGGTTGTAATCGTTCTCGGTTCAGAAAAGTTACCATTAATGCAGGCGACTAGTTGTCTGTTATCAAGGTGACCATGGAACCAAGCGAAAGAAATATCTCTAAGTCCATAATATGACAGTTTGTTGAGAAGGATAAAATGTTGCAAGAAAGGATAAAGATATGTGCAGTAAAACGTGTGTAATTTTCTCCAGGATAGTATGCGCTATAGAATTAAAGCTCGTGAAAGGCAATCCTCGGTGTCTGCACTAAGATGGCGGCCTGCCCTGCATAAAGGCTCTTTCATTACCTATGAAATGTATAGCGTGCCTGGACATTTGGTTCCACTTGCAACTGTATTTATTTCTTTTCCGTCTGTTTTTCTCCATAACTGTTTATTGTACATTATCAGATTCATCCATCTAATATATATAAATATCCTCTCTTTAGTGTTATCTTGCCCTCGTCAGATACTCTAGATTATGGTAGCACTTTGAAATGGTTAGCGCAATTTGTTACAAATTTAACTAGCCTGGAGGTTCTCTGGACAAAAAGACACAAATCATGTATATATATATATATATATATATATATATATATATATATATATATATATATATATATATATATATATATATATATCACAACAAACATCAACTATAATTCTAGGAATGAGAAACTACAGATTATAAGCTCCAGCTAGTATTACATATGGTCTAAATTGCACAGCACACATTGCAAAATTCAGTCTTGTTAGAAAAAATAGTCACCAGGTTCCAGGTGAACAGAACAAAATAATGTGCCTAGCTGAAAATAATGTGGGGGTTTTTTTTGTTTGTTTTTTTTTTTTTTTTTTTTTGTTTTGTTTGTTTTTTTTTTTTTTTGTTTTTTTGTTTTTTTTTGTTTTTTTTCTTTGTTTGTTGGTTTGTTTGTTTTTTTTCCATGTAGAATCAAGATCCAAAAAGCACAATTTCTATTTGACATTTG
>OZ026616.1:62641386-62648886 GCA_964020975.1 Hermodice carunculata | reverse complement strand
TATATAGTATTCCAGAAGCAAACGCTTCATAAATCGTAAATATATACAATCATGTATGCTATATACGTCTGGTTAACACAGAGTGGTCTATGTTTATTTTGAAGGAATTCGCGGATGTACACCATCATGTTTCATCGGAAATAATGGACACCAATCTGATTTATACAGTGCAAAGCTAACAGCAGTATTTATAGTAGATTCTGTGAGAGTACCTATTACCGGCTAGATCTACTTCTATTCTGGCAAAGGTAAGAAGTCAATTATCACGGGCGTGTCAAGTGAAGACATCACAATGCCACCGGTGCGCAAGTCCACAAGACGAATGAAATACGTAGGTGGCTTAACCGAATTTGTTAGCTCACCATGTACGAACAGCGTAGACTGTACCTCTTACAAAATGAGCATGGCGAACGGTAGTGCCCTGATAGATGGGGCCGGAGAAAGCACATCTGACAGGATTAGCTTCCATGGCCCAGCGGTTACTGACCGCATGCCATTCCAACAGTACGAATTTTGGTTTTCTGCATTGGAGTGCGATAACTATGTTATGGTAGACACCATTCTCAGAGAAAGGTCAATTGAAGAACGCAGACTTCTACTTAACGGTCGATTTGAATATGACGTCAAATCTGCGAGGTATCATACAAAGAGTGACGTCCACTTGCCGTGCGCGTTTGAAAGACCATTGACCTTGGCTGCAACGTTCCGTGCCGTCAAATCATTGCGTTCACTTATGGACGCCGGGGCGGATGTTTTCAACACCGATATCCGAGATGGAACCGTCATTCATGCCATAATTTGGGCTTCGGCACTGGAGCCTCACCTGGAGGACGACTACTGTCAAGTATACGACGAAGTAGTTAAAAAGCTTGAAAAGGAAGACAGGCGGAAGCTACTCTTCCTTGATGACTCGGCTGGTTGGCGGGCTTTGGAGCTGGCCGCACGAGTCGGTACATTTGGGTTGTATCAAAGGATATTTAACACAGAAGGGGTGTATCTCGTCATTAAAGGCAGGCAAGGTGCACACACCTGCACGTGGTATGATTTAACGGATTACGAAAGCTGGGGGCCGAACGCCAGGAGGCATAGATCACCGCTAAAAATGCTGACCTTTGTGGCAAAGGAGCGTGTACACCATAATAATAAAGCATTTTTGTTGTTTGCTCATCCAGCCATGGATCTATGGATTGCTAAAAAAATCAAAGCCAATATACCATATTTAGTATTTTGGTTTCTCATTCGCATCGTATACACTGCTTTGTTCTTCGTTTGCGCTGTCACAGATTTCAAGGTCAATGGTTCAACATCAGCAAATGCTACGACAGGAGCACTTGATAATTTGTATTTGTCTACGTCACATCCATTTACATCTTCTCCAAACACCACCGGTGCCTCTGTTTCTAGTAACACTCATGTACTTAATGCAAACACTACTCACAGGCAATGTCCACAGCCAATGTTTGCCCTACCCTATACGGAGCTGAAGAAAGTAATGAATTATATCGTCATGGTATACTCGGCCATTGTTATTGTGTTTGACGCCAAAGATTTAGCATACCACTATCTCTGTTTGCGCCATAGAGAACGTCTATCCTATAACGGCTTCGGAACAAAAAATTTCTTGGTGCGTACAAGGTTCTATCGAGTCTGCAATTTCATGTTGGCTTTATTTGTCCTGTATTTTCTTATAAGTCGAAACTGGTATCCGAATTTTCTCATGAACAAAGCTTACATATTTGCTAATATTCTGAATATTTGGTCCCTGTTATTTTTCCTGCAGCTGCTTCCGGCCCTCGGGTATTTCGTGACTATAATTCACCGTATGCTTAAGGATATGTTTCACTTCCTTGTCGTTTACATGGTGCTTTTCTTTTCTTTCTCTCAGACATTTTACAATCTGTTCTACATCAGCAAAAAATGTACGGAGGAATTTAATAGTTTCACCATGAGTATTTACAGTACGTTTCGTATCATGTTAAACATGCTGGAGCTGACTAATTACAAGTTAGATGATTTGACAGACATCGCCATCTTACATGCTACCTACGTCATATGTGTGCCTATTTTGTTAGTCAACTTTCTCATAGCACTGATGTCAAACTCAGTTTCGGAGGTTGCGGAAAATCGCTACGTCATAATGACACTTCAGAGATTGGCTGCTTCCCTACTGGTTGAAGACAGATTTGAAACCATCTTTGGTTCGATATACCGTAAACATCAAGAGAAGCTTTTTGTTGTATCGAATGAAAGGGTGTATGTAGAGTGCTTTTTGTTCCGACACGTCAAGATAACCTGAAGGAAATAATTGAATGAACAAACATATCTGGAAAGAACATAGCTACATAAGATATAACATTTTAGAAATATTTGTACTTATGTTGATAAGTTTGTACAAAGAGCTAAACACATGATACTAACATGTAAATGTGTCTCGTTTCACAACTCGAAGGGCAAAACTATGTGCATCTTCGATACTCATGCAGCAACTGCTCCGATATATGTATATATATATATATATATATACTAATTGCCAAAAAAATGTACATTTGCTGCAACATTTTTTCTGTTGAATCAAGCAGCCTTCAGTATGTACGCTTCTGGGCTGGTTCAACAAGCGCTCCTGAAAATGTTTAGCTGACCACTGAAACGCAAAATATCGGTCTAAAGCGAGTTCTGTAACCTGTTAGTAATCCAGGTGTTACATCAACTTTCGTTTTTAGCAGACAAAGGAATCCAACGTTTCTTGTACGGGTACTTGCAATTATAATTGCGTTTTGTGTGTTTAGGTCGTAAGGTGCAGTAGGCTCTCGTCAGTGCAAAGTAGAGACAGACAAATGGAAATAATTCATTCTTTTACAAAGAAAACCAGATGGTATGTTAACACGTCTTTCCATTGATCAATGCAGGCCTATAATGGTATGATTTGAGTATCTAGATAGTTGTTTACGTGTGAATGAGATCCAAAATTGCACCGAGAGAGTACCTGGATCGGACTCTCTTATTCATAACAGCAAAGTAATTTAATTTACTTTTTATTAGTTTAAACTGCTTTTTATTTAGAATAGTAAGCAGAGGTATGCATGTCCGGTGAGATGCAACAAGACCTGCATCGACATTTAGTCTTACGGTGTGGGACCAGTGATATGCAATGGGATATTTCGTATCCCTGATAGGACCCTGAGTCTTTTTGGCCATGTACATGTCGATGACCAACCTCGACCTATTTTCGTAAAGTTCCTATTTGTAAATGCGGGGCATTGTAAAGAGGCATTGGTTCAAATGACATCGTTCTAAGATTTTCATTTCAAAATACAATGCTGATTCCACTGCTTGTCGTCCAACTCCTTAACTTTATCTTCAGCAGGCTCTATATGACTAGGGGACTGAATGACTAACTTCTGGCTGAAAACAAAAGAAAAGTATTCAGAGTATAGTCACTCCACAAACATACATATTTCATTATACATGTACTTTAGGGCTTAACCATACGAGATTAAATTTAGAAAATAGCTGTGGACTTTCAATATAATGTAATTCACACCAGCCATGATGTTCTCCGGTTTCTTAGCCATATGTTATTCCTGTGTATTTTTTTAGATGTATTGGTCACGTGCCGCAATGACTCGAAATGTAGACTCTGTGATATGTGTCCTCCGCCATTTTGTTAAAGCGCCAGGGTGGTAGATGTAGATTGTGCAAGACATGTTGATTGGCTTGAGTAGCACAATTCCTAGCTTTGGTGGTATCAGCCTTGTAGTATATGAACTGACTATATCAACTGCCATTATCTATAACATTTTTACACCAAATGACACGTTGTTGATGCTTAATATGGAGAGGTGTTTGCCGAAACGTCCCGCAGCACTGACTTTTTGTTAGCCGGGACCTAATCGGCTTGTCCTGAGAGAACTTCAAAGCCCTTTTGTTCACAATTGTCATTTCGCCTGTTTCTTGTAGTTGAATTGAACGCTCATATTGACTTGGTGGATTTTTGTAAGTAACAGTCAGGGAGGTTTGTCCAATGAAGTAAGTTGTCATATATTACCATATTAAGGGCAATTGTTTCATATATGTATCCATGGGTAATTCACGTAGTGTGTATAAAAAGATTTTTTAAAAAAAAACTAAATATTTTATAACTTGAACGTCACTTACCAAGTTCGACTAATACATATGCAGTGTAGCTATTGTCCAAAGGCAAACGCAGTCTGCCAATAACACGACACCAAACTCAGATGCCACCGCATATGCACGTGGATTCTACAATCTACCACTTGACTTATGTTTTGCTAAGTCATTTAAACGAATGGTCCCATCGATATGCTGATGTTACCTAATACTGTGGAGTCAGTTTTGAAAGAGAACCTTGCTAACCCCTCATGTTAGACTCCCAAACACAATACCTCCTTTTCAAGGGTATTCAAAACTGTAAATTCCTTTTGAGCACTATTTTGTTCCTTCAAAAGCCTTATTCAACAGCAACCAATCACTAGGTTACTAACATCGGTTGGTCTCGCCAGCACTTCTTTTGATTTGATTAGACTGATGAAGTTATATTTATGTCCCGACCCACAAAATTCCAATTTTGCCTGACGTCAATTGTGCACTGTTTGAATCTCACAACTCTTTCCAAGTACATCAAAACTTCTCTCAGCAAAGGGACCAAAAACTATCTAAATTATACCGATGCTGTCATCTAACCAACTGTTCATGTCCAAAATGACTACCCATGCTGTCTGCATATAGATGTGTGGCCAAAAGATGGAAAATAGCTCAAAAGAACACTGGGTCTAACTTTAAGACCGCCAATCACATTGTCTTCAAACTTGGTAGCTTGGGTAGGTGTCTAGCACGACTGACCAAAAGCAAAGCTCAAAACATTCAGAGTTTTGTGATTTTGTTAAAAGAAACACTTCTGGTGGACCCCTGAACCTGGATTTATTTACCAGGTGACGCTGCAATTTTGTTTTCTATTGTTAACATTTTTTGCGTATTTGCACTATTTTCAAGTTTTCTACAAAACCGTCGCGCACAATGTGCTGAAACATGCTGAAAATGTACTTTGTGGAAGGGTCAAGCAAAGGTGTACACTTGGTGAGGGTACAGTGGTTCCCTGATTTTTGCAGGTGTTTTGTTCAATTCGGGCAATGTTCAGATCATGTATACATTTCTATTGATTCAGTGTATTAGTCAATGCGAGTTCCAAGGGCAAACATACTTATTTTGACTTCTCCAAACTGGTAACCAGATTCACTTAAAAGTTTGTGGAAATATACCTCGGGTAAGTTTCTACTTAGTGTTTTCAAATTGGCATGTGATTTTTTTATTCTGTTTTTGGGATGGGGTGGGGTGGGGTTTTGGGGGATGCATTTTTTCCCCAAAAATTTATAATGAAAATACTCAAAACCGCTAGGACAGTTGCTTCAAAATTGCACAGAAACGCTTCTGAGAACTCCTAAAACCACGGTAGAACCTACATGCTGAATGTCGAGGTCAGCTAAGGATGGGTTCTGTCGGATTATGTTTTAAATATGAAAATACATGTATTAGAAAAAAGTCAATGGTGAGTTATTTACTTATTTAACGCAACAGCTTTAAGTATCAAAAAAAAAAAAGAAAAGAAAAAAAGAACAACAAAAGGTAACTGAAAAAATGTTATTTGACCGTTAAGTGTCTAGTGGCACTAGGCCGTCAAAGCTGTCGCTGACGCAATTCAAGGTCTCAGCATTCATATTTCACAGGCATTTGTGCTGTAAATTATGCATTTGTTCCGTCATACCAGGGACGTGTCTATAACACGTCTCTGGTCATACGTACATGAACTGGCTAACATGAGCGAACTGCACAAAAGAAAAAAATATGTCTTTCAGATCGGACAAGTTATACATTCGCATACGCACACACACACACACACACACACATATATATATATACACATATATATATATAGATATATATATATATGTGTGTGTGTGTGTGTGTGTTTATTTTTGTCAACATGATAAAGTCACTGTACATGCAAAGTTAAGGAAAGAGTCGGGAGAGCAACTTAGGTTTAGCTTCTCTCTGGAATAATAGCTTTATATCAACTGCCAAGCTACAAGAAAAATCTATGAAATCACAAACAAAACATTGAAGCCTTCGGAAAATATAAGCCAGTAAGTCATAAAAACTTAATTTTTTTTTGTTGGAATACAGTATAAAAATTTGAAAAATCGAAACTATAGCATTTCACAAATAAGAATGCCTTTGATAGCCTCCATCCACTCACTCACCCAACCACATCAAAGTTATGACTGTATCACCCTTCTGCACTTAGACCATGTTCACTTTCTTCACTGCCTTTTGTGTTTGGAATCAAAGCGGGAATTTTTTTTTTCTCAGAGGTAGCTGACATGTATTTTTGCTGTTGGTAGTGATAAGCACAGATATAATTTGCATATCGCTGTTCATCTCCCAATTTTGGGTCAGTATTCGATCAGTTAATGATCAAAGGTGATAGGATATTCATGATGTGTATAAAAACGTATTATGACCATGTCTCTTTAAAGTATGTATGCATGACACATATATATATATATATATATATATATATATATATATATATATATATATATATATATATCGTTGTATGTCCTTCATAAACATACTAAAACTTTTCAGCCCTCGACTTCCAGAATCGAGAAAATCTAATAATTTCAAACGTAATATAATTGTGTTAAAGTTTTGCTGGGCACAAAAAGAAGACGAGGGTAAATACGACATTCACCGATGTTTGGATGCATATCTTAAACATTATTTTTAAAACCACAAAGTATTTCACAGTATCTTAACCTTTGCAAAATATTCAGAGAAAAGGACTAGTGGATCGTTGCTATAATAGAATACATGTACAAGGGGCACCAAGTTTAGAAGCTCCAAAATACAGTGTCTCCATAGTTGCTTGACTGCATCTGCCGTATGAACGAAAGTTGCAGAAAAACAAAACGAAAAACGACAAAAAGAAAAACAAACACACAAGAGTTGTTACTTTTTTGGTCTCCAGACGTGTTTTTGTTTTTTTGTTTTTTTGTTTTTTATTTTGCTATTTTGCTATTTATACCTACCATTAACTGGTCACATGATCCATTCATCACTTGGCTAAAGTTTATTTTTCAATTATTTCGTCGACCTATATCAGGAAGAGAACATTCCCGTTTTGACAAATGATTAGTAACATGCATGTGTATCAAAGCTTCTGGTAATGTTAAAAAGACAAAACTCGCTGGCTTTGAATTAGCACTAACTTAAGAGGTTAGAGTGAAATGATGACGTTTAAAATGTGGTCTGACATAGTCAGTACGTCCAAGGAATCCCTTCTTCACTCCCTGGTATCCTCAATGGGCACTTGTTGTCATGTGCTATATTACCATATTCAATACTCAGAATAGTTTCAATTAGCAAATTTAGATACTTTGTAACATTTGACAGCTATGTGTAATTTATCTAAGCACTACTATA
>OZ026616.1:62593686-62641186 GCA_964020975.1 Hermodice carunculata | reverse complement strand
GGGTTATATCCAAAGATCTTTTATTCCAGTTGAGGGATAACAGATATACTGTCCTTGTCATGTACTGGTTGTTTTCATTTTTAATTATTTAGTAGTTCGTTCTGGAGGGGGACATATTAGTTGTCGTAGCTAGCTAATGACGATATAAATTCATGGTGCAACATTTTGATATACCGGTGGCCCCAGGTACATTTTTCTGTAGGTTAAAGGTGGGCAATTTGAACTTTTAACCTATTTGCATCCAAAGGATTGATGTGGCGGTAAACTTCCGGCTGCCACAGTTGCAAAATAAAGTCATGATGACAACGTTTTATACTTCATGTTCAAATAACATATTCCAGCCAAACAAAATGTATTTTGGACCTGTATATTAGAAACCATATTAGTTCCTGTTATGAAAGTATTTGAACAAAGATTGGAATATATAACGTGACTGAACCTTTCATTAAAAAATCCATAAGCCTACACTATGTGAGCCATTTTCTGTATTTCAGTCCTTTTAAACCTGATATCTGAACTGTGTTACATATAGGTCAATACATAACATTTAGTTTAAATAAACATTGCAGCCCATAACATTTGCGAAAAACATAACATAATAAATATGATATATTCCTTACATTTGGGATCATTTACTCAATATACTGTCGTTGGATATTTTTACTACATATAATTAGGTACAGATATAAGATATGTCATGGTTTTAAGGCAGCATTTGATAAGTTATTGGTTTTATATCTTCAAATCATAAATAGGTTATCAGCACTGAGGCCCTTTACCTTAAAATATTACTCATTTAGCACACAAACGGTTTTGGGGGCCTGTGACAAAATCATGCTATATATGATAAATTGTGACCTTTAGACAACATAATTTCTATTATAGGTGAATGTATAAGTTATCAAATGAAATCCGTAATTTTAAAAGATCAAAAATCTTACGAAGCGTACAAAAGAATCTGACTGGGTCTCCCAGTGTCCAGATGATTTTCTGTATAAAGTAGATGCGCTGCCTGATAGCTCCATGATGACAAACGAAAATATATTAATCACAAGCGGTTCTAACATGCAAGAATACACCAGCTTTGCTACCGACTGGTTTCTGTGCGATAGTCATAGCTTCCAGGGGCGTGTCTGTGTAAAACTTGAAGGACAAGCCCATTACTGATATTAGGTGATCTGGCACATTAGGCATTAGAAAGAGACGTTGAGGCTGCCAAACCCGGGTGCAGCCTGTAGTGAATGAATTGATTGACATCTCCATGCCCAACGAGAGTCAACAACGTTCTCAGAGTGTGCACAAAAGTATGTCTTGGTGATAGAGTACATTTAGACATGCAAACCAAAGGTTCCTGCTGTCATTCCAGCATTTATTCTGAACACTTGCGAATTTGGTAAGTGTGCTATAAGGATATGGGGAAATATCTGTTTCAAACAACTTCATCAGGACGCCCCTGCCAAATGGTCAGAACAGATTTGTACCACAAGTGTCCCAATAGGCTCTGAAGTTCACTTTTTTGCTTTTACTTTGTCCTGCAGTTCACGTTGGCGTATAATATGCAAAGAAATGCCGTGGTATTGCGGCAGGACTCCGTTAAAACTCGCAGTCTTATGGTAACAGACGAATATTCATAGACCACTGAATAACATATTTATGCTGGCCATTGAACGTTGGGCGTCCAGCATTGTTCTATGCATTGTGAAGGAGTAGTGGAATAAATGTAATAAATATGAAGTCCATGATGTCCGTAAGGATAAAGTACACTGATTTGAAAAGTCTTAAGTGTGGTTAGAACTATGACTTTCCATTCCACTGTGGTCAATGGAAATGCTTTAGTTCAGGGGTTACTGCAAGATTTTTGAACACCTCACGGACATCTTACAGTTACTAGAGTGCCCATACCGAGACGGGATTTTTGAAAGGGCATCATCTGTTAGTTAATATAATACAGCATGCGCTTGTTTTAGAATTAAAAAAAATAAATACTAGTATGTTTGGATATCTTATGCTGGCTGTGTAAAGCTAGAATATAACTCCCCCAAGCATATTTTCCTATCACATACTCTATGTGGTTATTTCGACATACAGGAAAACTAAAGTGTCGGCGTTACAAGTACCGGACCTATCAAATATTTTCATCCAGGTCGTGCTAGATAACAGTTATGACTTAACTTTGCATTTGCAATTGTATGACAAAAAGGGCAATTCCGAAATGCCTGTGTTAAAACCAGTTTTGTGATATATCTAAAAATCTATCAGCGATCTTTGTGGGTGTTTTCTAAGGTAGCTTTTTTTATTCTTTGAATGTTTATGAGGGCATTTGCACTAAACCTATTCATCGTCGTCAGCATTTTTTCTTTTTAATGCAGACGCCTCTCCGTGCTTGGATTCCTCGAATGTTCAACAGCATTAACCTGAAGCTTGGCTGTTGTAACGTGAACTGTTTGGCATTTGAAAACACTGCATCCTAACATTTGATGCAGATGTGCAAAGGACCAAGCCGCAGAACCGCTCTTAATTGGACCTGTTACTTATTTGCTTTTTAGTTTAGATGAACATAGTATCCATGGTTGGTTTTACGAAATTATTATTGTTTTCATTGAGTGTATGACAACAAAAAGGACATTTGAAATGTCTTTACAAATGTAACAGTGCATAGTTGACTGAGCAACATCAGGCTCGTCTTTTAAATCCGCGGTTTCAATTCTCAGCCTGGGGAGCATGTGGCAAGTGCTTCTACCACTATGACAGTGCACAATGGTTTTCTCCCAACCCTTACTTTTCTTGTGACTAACAATAAAGTAGGAAGTAAACGCTAACATCTTTGCTATGGATATAATCAAAATATGCGTGGCTTGCAATGCAGTCCCTGTAAAACATATGGGTGTATAATAATGTCATAAACACTTTCTTTGTGATCTGATATGATTAAAGTTCGGTAAAATCAGCAGCGTGTATGTGTTGAGTAAAACACCGCAACTTCCTGTGTTAATATATCTGGTGTATGAGTGAGACTTATCTGCTTTGGCATCATCAATATATAGTCCATTTATATAGGTATGTCCTTATGGTCCCTCGTTTTACCAGAGTACAGGCCAATAATAATAATTTAGAATTATATAGTCAACATTATATAAGATTCAAAAGTTTTATATGCCATTATGGTGGGCAGTGTCACGAGATATCGTGATTGGCACATTGGGTCACATTGCTTTTATCACTCTGAGTTAAACCATTATGCATTTTCTTGTGACATGGGAATCGTCAACTTATGGCCCGTTTCCAGTACCTGAGGAGCTGGGTTCATTGTATCACAGGATTTCTGGTAGAATTACAGGTTCTGGAATATCAGGTTCACTTTGACATATGTCAAGTCTCTTATTGGATTGAAATAAGATAACGGTGGTTTTTGCAATAATGAGTATCATCTTGACTGTGGACGTAATATGGATGCTGGCCTCGTTTATATGTCATAACACACGGTTTCCAGAATGCCCCCAATTGAACTGTAATTTCAACTCGTCTTAAGGATTTAAGATCGCATCGTGGTCTCCTTTTCACTTAAACTGTTAGTCATTCATACTTTTCCAGGTTGTGTCATGAAAAAGTTTGTGATTGCAGTTGCTCAGTAGTTAGGCAAGATTAGCCTGAGTCTCTGCTCGTAGGTAGTTCTAAAAGTGGTTTACCGGTACTTAACAAGGTTGTATGTTACTCAAGCATATCCAAGTACGGATATTTCCCACCTGACTTTGCAAGAACTTTCTCTCAGTCTGAACAGTTTTCTTTTTGAGACCATTATTTTGGAGATAGTATGGGTCTGATGTCATAAGTTCATAGTACCATGCAAGGACAATGACCATTTCATGTAGAAAACAGCAGAGGCCATTGTTGGAGATGCACCTCTCAGGAATCCCGTGGCATTAAAAAGATGCCTTTGAGAGTGTTGATTACGTTGGTACCTCTGGGATTTCAGAGCTAATTAAGGTCAGACAAGCTACTGATATTTTCTAGAACGGCTTTAAAAACAGATCATTTTAGGTGAGCAGGTCAGTTGATATAGTTTTATACGGATAATCTGGTAGTTCATATACCACCAATTCTTTTTTGGCAGAGGTGTGGCCCTAAAGCAAATGCTGCAATTAAGAACCATGTCAGTAATGGCGTGTGTCATTTTTTGGCATTAGAGCACATCATTGGCTTTTTAACCCACATGTTTCAAGTATGAATACTTTGCAGTGTTATTGATTGCAGAGTTTTAGGCAACACAATTCTATGCCTTATCAATCCAATTGTGACTGACAGCTGGTATCCCAGTACTGGTTGCAGGAAGTTTTTCTGTAAATCGGGCCATCCATCAAAGATTGAAACTCTTATGCTTTCGTTTTTACATTGTGTTCACTTTCTTTACACAATTTGGTAAGTCTTGTCGCCACGCTGTCTTACAGAAATATTTGGCACAATTCCGTCATGAACATAAGTATCAATACCTGCAGATTTGTCTAATTGGGTATCCAGTAACAACATTGGGCATAACAAGACTGCCACCAGAATTTGTTTGTGGCTTTGAAAAGAACAGGATTGATAGCATATCAGGGTGACTGGATCAGCATGCATTGAAGTCTTGAAAGAGCTGCACATAACGGCTTCTTTATGGTTACCAGGACTTGTAGCCTGTTAAACTTTCGGCCTTTCTGCCATTTCTGTGTTGATAGTGATATTTACTGCCAAAAAGGGTAGCATACATCTCTTGGTAGATTTGCATTTGATTGACTGCAGTGCTTGTTCATGACTTTGATCCAACTATAATGGCTCTGTCCTCTCAGGAAATCGATGCTCCAAAGCCAAATTTAATGAATCTGTTCATTGTGTGACCTCTTTCTGCAGGCCAAAAAATGTAGTACTAAGGCCAGGGGTCTGTGTAATAATTCTGCTTACTTCTCTGAATGCTTACTTCTCAGGTTGGTCACAGCAGAATTTGCCTTTCTTAGTGAGGAGTCCGCGTAGTGGCCTGATTATCTCTACGAGGCTTGGTGTCATATTCGTCATGCAAAAAGAGGCTTCAGATCAAATTTGTCATCTAGCTTCTCCAATACGTTGATAGCCCTCGCAGGGTCATGCTTCCGCCATTTGTAAAAAGCAAATAGCAAAAGCACAGGTTTTCGTGGACTCGTCTTTCACTTTATCATTAATCAGTTTTTCACTGTTTTCAAATTCAAATATTTTCTTAAGGTTGGCATCGTGCTTAGCATATGTGGGGCGATAGGTCAAAATATCATCAACTAGTATAATGACACTCCTCATGCCTTCAAAACATACCTCAGTCTAGTAGCAGAAGTCATTTTGTGTAAATGAGGCCAAAACGGAGACAGCAAATCCTTTATTGGATGAAAGGGTGTATTGAGTGTTGTTAGGTTTGAAGAGACTCGAGATTGATGCTCCAGTATTCCAGATTAGGCATCTACACAAGTGAAATAAGCAACTTCTGACAAATGTTGAAGAACACTCTTTTTGAGTTGACATTGCGTTGTGCCTACGTAAGATAGGGATCCAGGGACATCTGTATCCGTTCACACTCAAGAATTACAAGTGAATTTACCCAGTCTGTAAGCTCTGTAACCTTTGCAATACCCTCATCATGTGACAGGAATACACCCAAGCGAGTGCACCACCTGCTTGGGTCTAGGTTAATTCTGATGTTATACTTGCCAGGAAGGTTCCATATTCCTTTGTAAACATGGAAAAACTCCTTCAACATAATTTCTACGCCTATGGCCTTGCGGTTGGTCTGTGAAATGGGGGAGTTGACTCTGTAAACATGTTTGCTCAGACCACAGGTCTTGTCAAATTCAATACCAAACATCTATTTGTTTTCTTGTTTTAAATATTTGTGTGTATTTGGTACTACTTTAAAATATCTCCAAACATTACATTTCTTTTTTCTGTCCTATTAGCAAGCTAGGCGGACGGCATTGGATACAAAATGCTTCTTAGGATTGAATGAGCTGCTTATTTTGTAGTCAGTGGTAAAATGTGAACTATCGGTATGTCGTCCTTCACAAAATTAAAACGGTTTGGGCAAACTTATAGGATAATGGGTGCAATAATTTGGTCTAAATCAAAACAGCATTTTTTTTAAATTTATGTTTCACATACAATTTTTGATACTCTACTGAAATTCGATAACGCTACACCCAGAAACAAAGAGTTATACAGTGAAGATCAACATAATGCTGGCCAAGCATTTCCATTGTGTCTGTTAACTTGAACTGCGTTTGCAATCGTCAAATATTGCAGTGCCTCAGGTTTGCCTTTACCCAGAGCTTGCATAATTGTCTTTCCTTAGTGGTCCAGATCCCTGAGTAGCTTAACCAATACACAATGTGTTTGCCCAATAGGTACACCTAGGGATATTTTAATTTTGCTATATATCGGTTTCAGTGATTCAGTATTCACAATGATACTCTTTAAAAGCTTGATATAATACAGGAAACATGATCTTGAACAGTAATAATATGTACACCAGATAACATGGCGATGTAAATGAACAACAGTGCGTTGTAAAAGATATTAAATAGTTAGAGTATGGTATAAACCAGGAAGTATGACCTTGAACATGCTGCAGTATAATGTAAACTAAAAACATGATATTGAATAAGCAGCATTGTTGCGAAAACTAAGAAACAATCTTCAATGAGTAACATAATGACATAAACAAGGAAAACATGATCCAGAATAAAAATACTTTCCTATTTTGATTCGGAAATGTAATGTTAAATATAAGTTATGGTGTCATGTAAACTGAGAAGACAAGATGTGCGATAATATGAGGTAAGTTAGAAAACATCATGATCATGATTAAGCACCCTGTAGTGTGAACTAGAAAACATACTAGTTTGAAATGTATCAGAGTAAGATATAGCCCGACAAGCCTACCTTTATTTTTTAAAGTGTTCAATTATATAACTAGAAAAGAAGATTTGTTTCAAAGCAAATCTGTCTGTGTACAGTGTTATAATACCACAATTTAAGCCCAACATGAACCAAATCAGATGAAAATTGACCAAGTTATGGCAAGATTAAACTGTCAAAGGACCCAATGACCTTGATCTTTGCCCTTTAGAGGTCACATGCTCGACAAAAAAAAAGTGCAGTGTTGCAATATGTACAATTTAAGTCCAACATGATTAGAATTGGGTGGAAATTGGCCGAGTTGTGGCTGCGTGAAACTTTCAAAGGTCTAAATGACGTTGACCTTTGACCTTTAGAGGTCATATTTTAGTTTGAAAAATGTGCAGTGTTACAAGAGCTACAATATGAGCCCAACATGATCAAACTTGGATGATAATAATACCCCCAAGATATGGCTAGACGAAAGCCACCATCGAAAGTGGCCTTTTACCTTGAAACGACCTTTGACCTTGAGATGACCTCTCCCTCAAGTGAACCTTGACCTTTAAAATAACATTTGACCTAAAATTGACCTTTGAACTTGAAATGACGTTGACACATGAATTGACCTTTGTCTTGCCATGATCAAACTCCTTTACACTCCGAACCACATCTACAGTAGTATGTAAGATATTGAAGATTGAAAACTTTAATTAGCCCTCATTTGCATAATTTGAAAAGCATGACCTTTCATTATAAAAAGGCACCTTCATCGATAGAAGTATAATTGTTGCAAGCTTGAGGTTTCCTTCTGTAATTGTCTCCGAGAATAAGGGAGGACAATTTTGCTGAGAGAGAGAGAGAGAGAGAGAGAGAGAGAGAGAGAGAGAGAGAGAGAGAAAGAAAGAAAGAAAGAAAGAAAGAAAGAAAGAAAGAAAGAAAGAAAGAAAGAAAGAAAGAAAGAAAGAAAGAAAGAAAGAAAGAAAGAAAGAAGGAAATAAAGAATTTCAGGGAAAACAACTATGTCTGTATTAGCACAGAGACAAAGTTATGCAAGGGTGACCACAACAAAACCCATGTGAATATACATATCGTATGCGTCATTCCTAGCAAAATTAACATTGGCTGCTGGTGCTCTCTGCCCTCACAGATATGGACAAAATCGGACAAAAATAGAAAAGAATATTTGCTTCAAAGCAAATCTGTGCTGCCTTCAAAAGTTCGAAATATTGAATGCTACAACTTTGTTCCTTTGGTACTTCACATTCCACTAAACTTATGGCTAGACGGAAATTTCACACTCCAAAAGACCCTCACTTTTTACCTTTACAGGTCACATGTAAATTAAATTAATGTACAGTGTTACAATACCCACATTTTAAGCCCAACATGAAGCAAATCAGATGAAAATTTACCACGTTATGGCCAGATGAAACTTTCAAAGGGCGGAATGACCTTGGCTTTTGACCTTTAAGGGTTAAATGTTAATTAAAAAATCTGCAGTGTTGCAATACCTACCATTTGAGTACAAATGATTAGAATTAGATGGAAATTGGCTGAGTAATGTCTGGATGAAAAATTCCAGGGTCCAAATGACCTTGGCTTTTGCCCTTTAGAGGCCACATATATATTACAAAAAGATGCAGTGTTACAATAGCTACAATTTGAGCCCAACACGATCAAAATTGGATAAAAATTGACCGAGGTTTGGCCAGAAGTAAATATCAAAGGTCCAAACGACCTAGATCTTTAACCTTTGGAAGTCACGTGTAAATTACAAAAAACGTGCAGTGTTACAATGTCTACAATTTGAGCCCAATTTGATGAAAATTGGATAAAAAATTTCTTGAGTTATGGCTAGAACAGTATTTTTCAAGGTCTAAATCACCTTGACTTTTGACCTTTAGAGGTCACGTGTAAATAACAAACATGTGCAGTGTTATAAATATATTAACAGAAGTTAGATTTGTTACCTGTAACTATAATAGTTTTGGAGATACTCAAGATTTAAATTTTCAAATGGCCCTAATTGTAGGTATGGAAATATAATCATGCCCAACTTGGAGTTTCTACGTATAATACTTGTCAAATGAAATATCGGACAAATTTGCCTGGAAAGAAAGAAAGAAAGAAAGAAAGAAAGAAAGAAAGAAAGAAAGAAAGAAAGAAAGAAAGAAAGAAAAATAGAAAGAAAGAAAGAAAGAAAAATAGAAAGAAAGAAAGAAAGAAAGAAAGAAAGAAAGAAAGAAAGAAGGAAAGCAAGCAAGCAAGCAAGCAAGAAAGAAAGAAAGAAAGAAAGAAAGAAAGAAAGAAAGAAAGAAAGAAAGAAAGAAAGAAAGAAAGAAAGAAAGAAAGAAAGAAAGAAAGAAAGAAAGAAGTGTTGGTACACAGACATAAAAATGACTCCTTTGGTTTTGTGATACATCTCTATCTGGAGTTTATTTTCTCTTTCTTGGGCTGCTTGTATGCTTCTGTATAGGGCAAGTAAGATTTTTTTGTACTTTCGCTGCCATCATGCTTTTGTTGAACATCACCTTGTTCGACGGGCTCTCTACATTACCGTAAATAATGTTCTTGTCCGGCAGAATCGGATATTACATCCTTTTGTAGTCCTTTACCAGCCAGTATCCGATTTTTGTGCACCATTGATTTGATACATGGTGTAATGTGATGCATATATATTACCCTAGCTCCACTTAATACAGGTATTTTGCACATAAAATTCCCCATTTGGATCTGCAAACCACTCGCAACCCGATCCAAAATGCAAGATGCTACAGTAAGCTACCATTGTAGTTGGCAAAAAGTAATACCAGAGTGAGAGATACGCAAAATACCAGACGTACCACAATCAATAAATGTTAGGTATAAATATATCCTCTTGAACACTATGCTGTTACATTCTACAGTGATACTTGCGCGGGCGATGAAGATCAATGTTGCTTCAAACATCCATTTATACTTGCTTCCCAATGAATCTCTCAAACGACAGATGCTTTATCAATACATGGGGAAAGGTGAAAGAGTTTCAAATTTCTAGACTTTACACTGTGGCCTCTCAATATGCCGTGAGTCGTGAATTACCCAAAATTTCTTCTTCTTCTTCTTCTTCTTCTTCTTCTTCTTCTTCTTCTTCTTCTTCTTCTTCTTCTTCTTCTTCTTCTTCTTCTTCTTCTTCTTCTTCTTCTTCTTCTTCTTCTTCTTCTTCTTCTTCTTCTTCTTCTTCTTCTTCTTCTTCTTCTTCTTATTTCTTTTTTTTTTTGATCATCAATTTAACATAATATTTTCATGAAGCGTCAAATATACATTGCTTGTGAAGTGTGAATCTCTGTTTCCGTGTATTGAGAAGGATTGCATAATAATTCCGACAAAACACGAACATACATATTTGCACTGAAAATATCGCGAATCATGATCTGTGAAAACATTGCGCAGAGTGAATTGTGCACGGGAACCTTTAACCAACCCGCTGTGGTGATGGTATTGATCCGTTATCAAGGGCAGAAGGATCACTGGAGATATAACGATGAAGGTACGGATTGAGAAGATAGTATTCAGGCTGTTGACCCTACAAGACCCAGATCATATTTGTAGCTCTTTTGTGCTGGGGTGGGGGGGAGGGCAAAAATAGATGAAGACACTAAAATGTCAAATGTCGCGTGCTTAGGTTTTCATCTCCGTTTCAGGGGAATGAAAGTAAATATTAAAAAAGGGTCAACAGCTTTTCACAACACTATAGGATTTTTAATTCCGCGATATAGATTGACTTCATGACAAAATCATAGAAGGGTTAACACATTGTAGTCTGTAACAACTGCTATACATAAGTCAAGATATTTTGATGTCGTT
This sequence comes from Hermodice carunculata, assembly GCA_964020975.1. Lineage (NCBI taxonomy): Eukaryota > Metazoa > Annelida > Polychaeta > Eunicida > Amphinomidae > Hermodice > Hermodice carunculata. Next base: position 62,630,449 of record OZ026616.1, on the reverse strand, counting down.
GGAAATATTATTAGATTAAGGTTTAGTTTGGTTTACAAATACAGAGAAATGTTACGCACATGCATGTTTTCCCTTGAGTCGGATCTGTTAATATATTTTTTCAAAGAGTCAGATATTCATCTAATAGACAGAATACAAGCGGTTAGAAAAAGAGCAAAGGTGCAATGTACAAAGTGCTGGGAAATCGAGTAGACATTTACACATTAGCATACCAAGCACAATCGCCCAGGCAATACAACACGGCCAGAAACCTTTGTGGCGGCACTCTGAGCGCGCCACAGGCTCCTGCATGCAAAATACATATCTATTTGTTTATTTATTTATCTATCTATCTATCTATTTATTTATTTATTTATTTATTTATTTATTTATTTATTTATTTATTTATTTATTTATTTATTTATTTATTTATTTATTTATTTATTTATTTATCTATCTATTTATTTATTTATCTATTTATTTATTTATTTGTTCGTTCGTTTATTTATTTATTTATTTGTTTATTTATTTATTTATTTATTTATTTATTTATTTATTTATTTATTTACTTACTTACTTACTTACTTACTTGTTTGTTTGTTTGTTTGTTTATTTATCTATTTACTAGTTTGTTTGTTTGTTCGTTTGTTTATTTGTTTATTTATTTATTTATTTATTTATCCAAACAATATTTTGCACATCAAAAATATCAACTAGAAGCTGAAGTTATAATTGACGGAAATTTTTCTTATTTGCATGAATGTCGGTGGGATATTGTATTTTTTAATTAGTTGCTCTTGAATCAAGTAGCAATTTGAAATTATGCCTCTAGCACTATTGTCTCAGCCTTGGTGTGAAGGGTGTGCCTTAAAAACGTTATATAACGGGAAAAGTTGTCTAATTAAGCGAAAAATAGTGTATTTCTGTCATCTTACGTTGAGGTTTTACTGTTACCCCTGACCTTTTATTTTGTGCCGGGCTACAGTGAAACCTGCTTTACGTGACCTCCCATGGGTACAGAAAAACTGGCCTTATAACAGGGTGGCTCTTAAGACAGGGTTGCTCCCTGCACAGACTCAGTCTGGTAAAATAGGAACAGGACCCTAGCACAGGTGGGCCCATGGGCAGCTTTGGCTGCATGTTTCGTCAAGTCAACTTCCCTGTGAATATATACTATGTGCTATTCCAGCGTAACATAAATCGATTACCGAATTCTCCAATCGTAAGCGCACGCAACGCATTTAAAACCATCTCAGCATAAATAACAACGCCTTCACAATAAATAACTGCAGTATCTTTCGAATGTATTGCGGAGTTTGTAGGCTTAAAAAATGCGATTTGGGAGCTAATGTGTAAACAGTAAAAAAATAAAGAGAATATACATTATATATGGAACGTAGAAAAAAGAAGAGATATATAACAAATAGCTCCACTATAGGGCCAACACTGCTCCCCCCCTCCGAAACCGCAAATCGACAACTTGAACGCATATGGATATTATTTGGAATTTGTCAATTGTCGCCCCGTTTAATTCAACTTGATACCGTAACAAAGGTTCAATAAATATTTTTACAAGAGGCCTTTTTAAAAGAGGCCCTAATATAGGCAGGTGAACCTGTCGGCCAATTGTATTTACAACTAAAATATGTTCAAACCAAATATTAGCTCTTTGCTCCTGCTTGATATCGGATATCTTGCTCCTGTTCCACGTTGTACGCACTTTCTTGGCTCCACTCCAGTGTATCTTCACCTAAGTTTTTCTTTATTTCATAAAATGACCAAAGTATAATTAATTGTTTTACTCTGTGATCTGTCCAAGTCTCTGCCATGTTGAAATCGCCCAGAGGCAGAAATGTTTGCATGTATACTTTCTTTTGTATTTAGTTTATGTGGCGTGGAGCTTAACTGGGTGATTGGTGTTGAGAGTGCAGAAAAGGTTAGCTATTACCTGTGATATGAGACAAAATAGCAGCTTTGCACGTTGTTATTTTAAATTACATAGGTCTGTAGTCATATCTTCTGTGTTTTGAATATCATACTGTTATGCTTGACACACCAAAGCTGAACATTTTATAATCAGCTAATGCGTGTCGACATAGATGCTAAACATATGCATACATGTAGCTGTTACTGTGTCTGATATGTCACTGTTTTGGGACACATGCATTCTTATTACCATAACATACAACATAACCTACATGAAACAGATCGCATTGAGGTGTTTGTGTCTGATCAGTCCACAGCTCCACAAAAGTAGGCGCTGCAGCGAACAAAATTAACAAATGAAATGCGCCATGCTCGTATACAATGCATGGAAAAACGGTTGAGTCATCAATATTATTTTAGCCGTTCGTAAAAATTCCACAAGTGATACATCTATGGATTTTTGAGGCACAGAGACTTATGTGTACTAACGATCGAAATGTGAACCTTTGATTTAAGGCACCCAAGAGCTAAGCATGCAACACATACGTACTACGGTTGACTTGCCTGAATTGCATCAAAATTTCTTATCCCTGCACCAAAATTCAATTCACATGTAATCGGTGAATCTTGCATCCGTTATTCATGTGATGAGAGATGGATGGATGTGTAACAGGTACAAGGTAGCACGTATCGAGAAAATAATTATACCTGCCTTTGTAGATATGTTGGTAGAATTTGAAAAAGAAGGTAAATGTGAGAAATGAACACCAGAAGTTCTGATATGTTGTCGTTTTGCTTGATGTTCCATGACATCCATAATCTTATCTCATCCACAGATGCTTCTAATGCATTTAATTTTCAATGTCTTATGTAATTGTCCTGACGTTAATAAGTTAATTGAAAAATGATTATCAATGAAATAAAAAGCAAGCACCAAAATAACAACAATAGCAACAACACTAACAACCCAACAAACACACACTAATACCGCAGGTCCTTCAAATGGGCACATATGGTACCAGTGTACACTTTTCAATGTGACTTCTGTAGCAGACAACTGCGTTTAAATGATCGTAATGAATAAATAAGTAAAATAAATGAATGAATGAATGCATAAATAAGTAAATAAATAAATAAATAAATAAATAAATAAATAAATAAATAAATAAATAAATAAATAAATAGATAAATAAATAAATAAGTAAAAAATGAATGAATAAATAAATAAATAAATAAATAAAAAATGAATGAATAAATAAATAAATAAATAAATAGATAGATAAATAAATAAATAAATAAACAAACAAACAAACAAACAAACAAACAAACAAACAAACAAACAAACAAACAAACAAACAAACAAACAAACAAACAAACAAACAAACAAACAAACAAACAAACAAATAAATAAATAAATAAATAAATAAATAAATAAATAAATAAATACCACCCAAAAGGTGACCCTGAAGGGTATTGGTTTTATGATATTTGAGTCCACGGTGGCCTACATACACTATTAATAATAATCCTAATAACAATAATAATACATATATCCTGTTTAAGATTGTTAATTGCACTTTGTACATGTAATTGACGTTTTGACATTTCATCCAACTTCATGTTTATATACTTGGCCCACATCGCCACTGCATGTTGGAATAAAGACGTTGACTTTTCAATGGATGCATGATACACACGATATAAATGGATGCAGGTTATAGTTACGTGTTGTTTCACTGTAACTGAAGTGTTGTATTATGCACCATGCCACCTCTAAGGGGAATCCTAGTGAAGATATTTTATTGTTGCTGGATACTAAGGCAGCAGGCAAGTATTAAACTCTTCGTTTTAATTTACCACAGTCAAGAGTGTTTAAGTATGCTTATTTTTGCATAGCCTTGTGCAGACGACTTGTGAAGCAAACACACCAACACTACTTTCATTCTGGGCACCACTACTTTCATTCTGAAAACAAACAAAAAATGTCACAAGCGAACAGGTGTCCAGATTGGAAACGTTGTCTTTTGCCGAAGAATCAAATTTAGTCAGGTTGCAACGAGTGTAAACATTAATAAGAGGGAATACCAAAGTACACTAAAACATAATGTATAAACATATAATGTTCAGTTAACTTTCGTGATGGCAACTTTGTCTATCTTTGCCAACCCGTTCCTGACTGACATATTCATGTAGCTTTTCCAGTTGACTTCGGGGCTCGACAAATCCGGCAGCACTGCTGCTACTTTGGCTTAAAAATCACACTGGACTACAAAGTTATTAAATTGATTAACTTTTACTTATAGGAGAGGCAGCCTTGTGAAAGCTTTGGAGTGCCAGGTTATTACGAAATTAGCCAAGCCAAATGGACTTTTTTTGGCTGAATGAGCTGAACTATGATGAAAGTCCTTGAACGATGAGTCAATTAGCCCTTGAAAGTAAATTACTGCTCACAACACTGTTGAGGCATCATGATTTCGAATACTGTTAGCTAACTGACACTATAACCAACACATTGATCTCCTATGCTATTTCCTGTGGTCATGTAATAGAATTTATTTGGGGGTTTTTTGGTTTTTTTGTTTTGTTTTTGTGTGTTTTTTTTTTTTTTTGTTTTTTGTTTTTTGTTATTTTATTTTTATTTTGGTCTTTTGTTTTTGTTTTTCCTTTTTTTTTGTTTTTCTTTTTGTTTTTGTTTTTTGTTTTTTGTTGTTTCGTTTATTTATTTTTATTTATTTATTTATTTATTTGTTATTATTATTATTATTATTATTATTATTATTATTATTATTATTATTATTATTATTATTGTTATTGTTATTGTTATTGTTATTGTTATTGTTAATTGTTATTGTTATTGTTATTGTTAGTGTTATTATTGTTATTATTATTATTATTATTATTATTATTATTATTATTATTATTATTATTATTATTATTATTATTATTATTATTATTATTATTATTATTATTATTATTATTATTATTGGATTTGGCATAAAAAGTATCCACAATCCACAATGCCCAAGTATTCTCTCCTAGCATGTGCCATCGATATGAAAATGAGATTCAAACATTCGGTCGTGGGTACAACTGTCAACATTAAGTACATATCCATAACAGGGGGATGACCATAAGGACATCGTTAAAGCCTTGACAAAGTATCTACAAACTTCAAAACAATACTTCGAGGTAATTATTAATTTCCAAATCAACTTGCCTGTTCAAATTGCTGCTAAAAGCTTCTTGACTCTTTGAAGAAAATTACGCCATTAATTAATGTTTTGTTGAGTGTTATTACTCGCAGGTAACACAGTAAGAAACGCAAAATTCGTAACAGCTGAGCGGTTCGGGTTACACATATTCGGGAAAGTTGTGACATTTTTATAGTAATACAATCTGATGATTCCCGAAAATGACAGCAGAAGATTAAATTATAAAAAATTGATTCCCGTAAAGGACAGCAGACTTTTGGATGCCTGTATACTTTGAAAATGAACCGAAAAGTGAATCCCAATCTATGTTTTTTTCGCCCTTTTAATATACCTTTTTCTGAGTGTCAAAAATACTGATAAGTTGCGATAATGATAATAATAATAATAATAATAATAATAATAGTAATAATAATAATAATAATAATAATAATAATAATAATAATAATAATAATAATAATAATAATAATAATAATAATAATAATAATAATAATAATAATAACAATAATAATAATAATAATTGTCTGCTATTCACAACAAATAGGAGACATTCATATTTAACTGCAATCCTGCTCACTTCCTGTGTTGCCGGGGCAACAGACTGATCCACCTACCATGATCAGGGCAGATTTGTATTACATACTACATAAATATCCATAAATAACGCCTTTTCAACCAAAGGAGAGCCCATTTCTAATCAACTTTGGCATCCTGTATGTTTCAAATATATGTTAATACATTTTCTTAAGATTATTCTGTGTTTGTGTTGTTCATTGTGTTGAGAAAGTACTTTTGATCATGCTAAATACATGGATCTGCCCTGATGCAGGTGGCTCCCTCTTTTGCTCAATAGGTGTTAGAGTAGGACCGCATGAAGATATGAATACATACTATTGCACGTCAAAACTAGAAAAGAAAGATTTGCTTGAAAGTAAATCTGTCTGCGTGTGTGAAAAAATTGCTCAATTACAAAAATATGCAGTGTTGCAACACTTACAATTTGGTTCCAACATGAACAAAATTGGATGGAAAGTGACCAACTTATTGCTTGATGAAACATTCAAAAGGCAAAATGACATTGATCTTTAGAGGTCAAATGTAAATGAAAAAAAAAATGTGAAGTGTTACAGTATCTACAGTGTGAGCCCAACATGACCAATATTGGATGAAAATTGACAGAGTTATCGCCAGATGAATATTTCAAACGTCCGAATGACCTTGACCTTTAGAGGGTACATGTGAATTACAAAAATGTGTAGCGTTACAATTTCTACAATTTGAGTCCAACATCATCTAAATCAGATGAATACTTTGGAAGCCAGAGGCAATTGAATTTTTTTAATTGCCCTAATTTGCATAATCTTCAAAATCTTGACTATTCAGAACGATATGCACAACTTCACTGCAGGTGCTATAGCCATGCAAAGTTTGAAGATTTTAGCTTGCTTAGTGTCTAAGTTTAAAACGACACAAAAATCTGGCGGAAAGAAAGAAAGAAAGAAAGAAAGAAAGAATGAAAAATATTGGGTAAAACAATACGTCTGTGCTCACACACAGCCATAAATACACAAATAGCAACGGTAACTTTTCAAGGGGGGGGGGTCAGTTTGCTGAGGCTCATCTACAGTCAGCAAGACTCCCATTAGCTTAACCACTATTCTAACAAATTTCCACCGTAAACGTCTCACTTGATCAGTACATGATTTTTACAATATAAACGATATCCCATTAAAACAGTCGGTCCTTTCTCATATAATGCCAAAACAAACTGACAAATACGCGTACGGTTGTTCCATTCTCCTCAGACCGAGTGTCGCCCCATTAGAAATGGAGACGAAAACCTCCCAATATCACACAGGGGGTCTGCAAGAAATGAAGACGGGCTGACGCCAGTTAGAAGTGACAAAGATCTGTCAGTCCATGATTTGGAAGAGCGGTATATGGATGAGCCGTACACTAACCTGACAATGGACCAGCTCATCTTAAAAGCCATGAAGGGGCAACAAAGTAAGCTCTTTGTGCTTATCCGTTTTGCAATACCCAGTAAGCGTACAGTAAGAACTCCTTAGCCGACTAAATATTAACTGTGAATGTGTCATGATGCCCGATATATTTACATTTTATGATCAATGTTGGCACTACGTGTACAAAAATACGAAACAAGACAGGTAAAAACTAAAATATTCTGAGTAATGAAACACAAATTGAAATACAGGTAGCGGTTCTTTTCTGTTGTTTATCGTAAATATTATCAATTTATATATATATATATATATATATATATATATATATATATATATATATATATATATATATATATTCCAGACACAGCTTAATGAAGACGGTCGGAGCAATTGTCTATTAAAAAGTATATCTTAAACATATGCTTTTAATATGTTGTAAACTTTATGCATACATTTTGCATACAAAAACTAACGTATGGTAGTGTACAAAGAAAGATCTGGTTTTATTTATTCATTTTTAATTTTTTTTTTCATCTTTAGGTTTCCCCAATAATGATACAGTGTTGGCAGAGTTAGACATGGTGCTATCAACAGAACAGTTCAATCGTTTGTACGGAGGCGTACAGTGAGTAATTACCAAAATTAGAAAATTTCCATTTCAATCATTGACAGGCCTTTCCAACTTGGTGATGAGCATTATCTGTGAACAATGCGGGAAATGCCCTCTGGCAATTTTGAACCAAACGTGATAAGTTCAATATTTGAAAAAAAGTAAATATATTTCTAAACTTTTGAAACAACCATTGTCCATAGAAAATATAAGTGGCGGTCTGTGCTTGTCTTTCGCCAATCTGATTTTAATAGCGTGCAGACAAGACAGAAAAGCCATCTGACTGTTGCCAAGCAAAAATACTGGTGTTACAAAGCCACGGTGATTGTTGGCGTATCAGAGAGCCGCTACTTACACCGTAAACTTGAACAAATGTAAATATTTGGTCATTATTAATTATATGAACTGCTTGATAGAAGAACAATCTAAGCTTGAAGATACAAGCTAAGAGACGACTTTCAAATTTACAGATACAAGATGATTGGTTTGGTTTACAATTTGCCTCCAAAGCAGACCAAATTCCATGTCATCTGTATTATACTCGGTCTGTCCTTTTTTGATAACTTGTTAATATAGTAAGGGGAATAAAATTGCGTTGTGACTTTCTCCGAGACTTATGCACCAATCAGGAAGCTGATCATCGTGACCTTCACCATACTCGGTCAATTAGAAACAAAGTCATTTTTACAAAGCTTAAACAGTGACCTTGTCAAATAAGGGCAAACCTCAGCGTTTTAGACATAACACGGATCCTGGGTCTGCTTCGGAGGCAAGTTTAACGTGCACTGTTTTTCTGTACAGAACAAAATAGAACGCTGTGAGGGAAAATAGAAAAAGAGAGGGAAGGAAGGAAAGAAAAAAGAAAGAAAGAAAAGTGAGATATTGTTGTACATGTATGTGACACTCTTGAATGATAATACAGAGTCGTGCGTTTTTACATGTATTCAAGCACATTTCCAGAACTTAAAAGCTGATTTTGTTCTGCTCTCCATTTTCATCATTGGGTACCACATACATCACATATGACGTCATCGTTGACGCATATCAATTTAGGTCGCGATACCCTGACCCTTATTGCCTAGTTCAACTTGTGTGGGAAGCTATGGAAAGTGAATCCCAACATGCATGGGTATTTTGCCAAATTCACGATTTTCTGTGTTTCGCCAGAACAGTCGGTTATCTGGCAATCATACACGGGCTGGCTGACCTCTGGTCGTTCTCAAAATACAGAAGTTTCAAAAACTTATCCCTATAGTGTGATATTCCCCTTCACTATTTGTCTGGATGATAACTGACTTGCTTGCCGCCCCATGTCTTGCAAAGTACCGTGAAGTACCGTAGTACAATAATCTTTGCAACGGATAGAATCAATCATTGGATTTCGGAAGTAAAGCAATAATGGTGGGTCATTTGGATGTCCGCGACAGACGACCTTGTTGCGTAATTGCCTAGGGATTGCCTGACTGGATTCAATATGCATTATAGAGATTAAAGCAAATCCATAATCACCCATGGAGATATCATTACCATGCTGACATGTTAGGGATCAAGTCATACGATCGGCTGGTTTCTATGCTTCGTCTGGCAATGGTCTAATTGAGTAAATAAATGAATAATGGAAAATACAAATGGCAATGGTTTCATCACAGACATTTTTACACCCCTTGAGGTTAGCAGTGGAGGACCTATTCATTTGCACGGTTTAGATCTTTAAAACCACATTACAAGATTAGCAAGAATTTCGTAACTCTGGGCTGACAGTAACAATACAATATTGGGCAGTGTCCAACGTAAAACAACGGAAAATTAAAAGCCCACTTCACTCTTTCCTGGCCAAAATAATACTGCCCTCATATTTCCTTGGTGCGGGTTGTGCCAGACCTGCGCCACCGAGAGCTATTGACCTCGGACGTGCCTTCTTGACAATTTTCTTTGGTTGTTTTTATATCGAAGCAGACGACCATCTGCAGCGAAAATGAGTTAATGTCAGCCATATCTACGGGTTGCATAGGGTACTACTTAGTTTAAAAAGTTCATTTTCAAATTGCATCAAATTTATTATTATATATAGTATAAAAAAAGTCAAAAACAATATTTATTGAAAGAGAGGACAGAGCCTTGTGTACATGAACCCTCTTCTTGTGGAGTAGGAAAAGTAGTGTAGGACGTTATTGCACGCATTGGGATGTAAACAGGTGACAGGGACTTTGACAAAACGGATAGTGGGGCATGGATTTGAACCTTCACAATTTGATGTGCGGTTGTTAGCGTTAGAAGAATTGTGGAATAGTCCAGCCCCCTGGTACATGCAATGAAATTAGTTCAATCATCCACATTGGCGGCCGCCGAAGCGCAGCTGGCGATGAATCTTTGAAAGGTACGTTCTATGGATTGACCATGTTCAAATTTGATACATGGTTGACACATGGGCTGTTCTCATCATACGGTGCAGTTCAAAAATTGGATTTCCGACACCCGCAAAGCGCGAAAGGCTAGTGTCGTCACAAACGTAACACCGCCGGCTGACAGGGCAGACTCCGACCATGCTAGCGAGCTATGGCTGTCAAGTGTCACTTTGTTTAAACTTATTTCATTTACCCTTCATCAGCAGGATTTAAAGATGCATGTAGATATATTCATTTTCGTCCCTGTTTCCGCCCAGGATGGGTCGGTGTGTTGCTGTTAATTGTAGAAATACAAGCTCTACAGCTTGTTTACATGCTCCCGCCCCCCCCCCCCCCCCCTTCCATTTTTTTTTTTTTTTACAGTATTTCCAAATTAATCTCCAGTATGATTCTGATTTCAAAGCTTTCCTTACAGCAAAATATAGCTGAAGTAATTCTACGACTTTAACAATGTATCACATAATAATCAATCGAATGTCACACTGAAAACGCCGGTCTGGGATGTTGTTGCAAAGTAACATGATTGTAACAAACCTAGGGTATGTTTAACCATTTTGGTTAGATTGTTGGAAAAATAGGTAAAATCATGGACAAGCAAGGACCGATCTTCTTCCATAGAGAGCCAGGTCTAGGGTTGAACAGTTTATAACAGGTTAAGTTAGCTGGCCACTGTAGTGCGGATATCTATTTACTGCTGTATATTACGAAGTGTTCAATCCCATAACCAGAAAGCATTTGTTTGTATAGCTACCACATTAACGTATCATGTACGCAGCTGCCAGAACCACTGGGCGACTGGTCTTTCATTTTTTTTTTTATTATTATTATTTTTTTTTTCAGTCATGTACCACTGTTTGTGTCAGCCCATGGCCAGCTCCCAATAATAGGGTGTACAAAATTCCATCTCATTGTACCTTTGTTGTTAATATGGAACCAGAAAATAAGTCAGTCACAAGAAAATATTGACTATTGTTACATAAAGGATTCGATCTGAAAAAGGATATAATTTACACGTGTACTGATGACGATGTACATGTATACGGAGACGCAAATTACTGCACTCCAAGGGTCGCGCGGTTACTGCCGGGTAGAGGTTCTGATATTGAAAGCTATTCATACATGCAAACTTTTATTTAATCATCCATAGACCACACAGATGCGAAGGGCAAATTAACTGTTTGTTCAGACTTTTATATAACATAGGCCTAGGCCGTAGCTGTATCCGTGAATGCTGGAATTTTAAACACCACAAGACCTGGCTTACCCTGAAGCAAATTTCAATATATTGAATTCATGCTTGTTCTTGTCAAATGAATATGAAATCTGGTAATTTTTGATGGGAAATATCATTGCCCAGACCGCAAGTTGGGATCGTCTGGCTGTACCACGGCTGCACTCACTGCAGCACTGGGGACGGTAGGGTTCTAGGCGCCCCCTTATGTGTGTAAGGCTGAATGATCTTTTCTTCTGCTGCTTCAGCTTTGTTATCAATTCTTCTTCATCCTCGTCACACCAGGTAAATAAACAGCATAATTCAGACTCTCCGGAATCACTATGCGCTGTTGTATCTGCCATTATGCTTGACAAACTGAAGGCACCCTGGCTTATAATACATGCACCATAGCCAGCGGGTTGCATTTGTGACGTCGCTAACACTTACCCACATCGGGCCTTGATCGGAGAAAATTCGGACGCTTTCCAGTCGCAAATGTAATACACTTTTGGAGCTAAAAAACACAATTCGAAAATGAAATTTAACATTTTGGTTTTCAGATATTATGTCTAACCACCCTAAACATAAACTTTCTAATTTGTGGTACCCATTCAATCAAGATCACCTTTAACTAAAGGTAGGAGAGATATCATAAGAAAGTTCTTGGCTATTTTTATGTATAGGATCAGGAAGTCAGTCCTTGTACCAGTCCTCATATACATGTCAAATGATAAAGTGTCTAGAGCTATGTGCTCACACGAATAGAGAATGGAGTGTTCAGAAAAATTCGTCATTGTATACAACTACATCTAACCGCACAATAAACTCTTTCTCAATACCAAATATATCTTTATTACTGGTGACACGTATATCCCTGAAAGAAGCTACCTGGCAGTTATGTAACTTTAAAATGTATTCCAGTGAAGGCATATGGTTGGATTAACAGGACAAGTTCATTGAGTCACTTTTTTGTGAAAAAGTGCTAATACTTATATGCAAAGAAACTTTTCAATATCCACCAGAAGTAAATACATACATGTGGTGTATATTCCGAGTGTGGTTCTGAAACGTAAAAACATAATGCTAGAAACAAGTCTTTCCTTTGGACTTTTGTTCGGGGATGGCTGGATGCAGTATGATACGTTACACAAGTTCCAAGCCTGATGGAATTGTGACATGTCCTCGGGTGCTGCATGGGGGCTTTTGTTCTTCCCTCGCGCTATGGGTGTCTGATCCAAGATTTCAGTACTGTCAAAGGGACATAAAGTTTTTAGATTGGCCTTTTGTGTGCCAACCAAGTGAAACGGGTCCCAAGTCTTCTATCTATGGAATACAAAACAATAAAACTGACTTCACGACCAGGTTGGTGATTTATTAAGTATTTGTTGTAACGGACCTGGAACAGCTATTGCCATACTATCTCTCTTGTATTGTTGTTGTTCTTATCATCATCATCATCATCATCATCATCATCATCATCATCATCATCATCATCATCATCATCATCATCATCATCATCACCATCACCACCACCACCACCACCATCATCATCATCATCATCATCATCATCATCATCATCATCATCATCATCATCATCATCATCATTTATCAGGAACTATATCCCCCCAAACCATTTCCCATTAAAAGAAGCAAAACGCTGGGTGAGTGATAACGTTTAAACGATATTAAATATTATACTTGACCGTAATCATCTTATGTTCTCAACCCATTGAAAATTGAGTAACGTTTCACTTGACCTTGTTCCGGATCTACTTATTATCAAATTATGACTCGGACAAAATTGTTGCAACAAGGAATATTTGACATTCAATTAGACAATTATCTTATTGGCAATTTCCATTTCATTGTAGTGTTAATAAGTGTAACTAATTAGGTGGGGGTATATCTACCCAAAATATAGGGGTGAAATAATATGTGCTCACATTGTCAGACACCAGGTCTAAATTTAAATATCACGCAAACAAATATATATTGTATTATATTATATAAATATATATATATATATATATATATATATATATATATATATATATATATATATATATATATATGTGTGTGTGTGTGTGTGTGTGTGTGTGTATGTGTGTGTGTGTCTGTGTGTGTGTCTGTGTGTCTGAGTTTGTGTCCGAAACCGAGGCCACTGCAGAGTAAAAGCATTGGAGGAGAAAAGGAGACATTTATATTTATATATATGCAGAAGACACTTGTTTATAAACCAGTCATATACTGAGCTGCCGTTATCTTTATGGACACGCAATTGCCAGCACATCTTGTGTGTGTTTGTTCGTACATATGTACACTTTTATGGACAGTTCTATAGAAAACTACCATCTAGATTTACATATACCTGTATCCCTGCACTAAATCATCCTTGCATTTACTTCCGTTGCCCATTTGAAATATGTTGCAAATTCGTTAACACTTATTAATAACAAGAAAACCATTTTTTAAACAGCTTTACAAGAAGTGGAATAAACTTACGTCCCACCACGTTTGAAAAGAATTCAGCCAAACTTTGTAGGAAACAAATGAGAAAATTATGAAAGTACAAAAAATAACAAACAAATCTCATGTCAACTGTTGACACATTTAGTTCATTTGGTACCCATAAGTGTTCATGTGTTAATGTATAGTTCGAAAGTACCTGAGCTAGCGGGTACAGATACCCGTGCACTTATTATACTCAAAAGAACCTTCACTTATCATCACAAAATTTAAAACTTAATCGGTTGAAAATCAGAATGACAGATTAGCCACATCCAGTGCGCTACATTAGTGCAAACTCAGGTCAGGTGCTTCCTGGCCAGTTTGAAGAGAGTCAACCATCCGGTTCAGTCGAAAATTTCAAAGGCACTTACAAATTCTTTAAAAGCCGCGGCACCAATGGTCGCGCAAATTAAGTTTCAGGGCCAAATAGGAGCTTTTTTTTTTTTTTTTTGTTTGGTTTGGTTTAATACGTATGTAAATTTGCTTTCTTCATTGCTTTTTCACTTCTTTCTCTTTTCTTATTCGTTATTTCATGGTATGTAATTATTAGATCATTGGTTAAATGTAAGGACAATGCATCTATTTTGGTATCTAATCAAGATTTGATATTTTTGTTTTGGCTTTCAGCAAACAGCAAAATGATCAACCATGCGACAAAAATGGCAAGCGGATAAAGAGAAAGGCCGTCCGCAGCCTCCGACTTCGTTGGGCAAATAACGTAATGCCCTATGAAATATACGCTGGTCACTTCAGTGAGTAATTTTGCTGCAAATTCTGAGTTCTGTGAATCCTAGAACACTAACCATCCTTGGCACCTACTTCAAACTAGCTAAGTATGTTAATAATAGTTCACGCCACTAATACACTTCCAAAAGCTAAGCAACAAAGACAGGTGGAGCCACATGCAAATAAACAAATCTAGTTTCGCTGATTCGTTGCCAACAGTAAGAGGTGCATCATGAAATAATCATTGTGTTTGTAGTGTCGGTGATTTCCGGCGGGCTGTGTGTGTGCTTGAAGAATGTTTTAAAAAAGCAGTGTTTTCGGACACTTGACAATGCTGCATATGCCGTACTGAGTTGGTTTCGATGTCTTAAATAATCTGCAGTTTTGTATTCAAGTTCTCCAATTGCAAGTATGCTGGAGTCGTCCCTAAAACTAGTGCAAGAAAAATTTCATGTTTATATTTTCAGCAATAATACAAGTGATTGACGCAATTTTCAAGCTTACCGAAGATTAAACTTCTTTTTAACCAAAATAAATGGAGAGATTGGTAAAAATAGTTTGGATAGAAAAACCCTGATTAAACTCAAACCCAGTTTGCTACCACTAGTACCATTGATAGGATGGAAAATATGTCTTACAGTCTGGCAAGATCACCTCCCATGTTGATGCGACATTATATATTGTGATGTATGTTTTTAGCCTAGCTGACTTGCCATGGTCTGTCACCGTTAGTAAGACGTTCGTGCGTCCGTCCACAATTTATATTGTCGACTTCACTAAAACTGTTGGCCATGTCCACTTCAAACTTGGTGGAATGTAACTTTGTGTTTGTTCTTGTTTGTCTTTTTTGGGGGGTTAATATAAAATTGTCCAATTTCGTCAAGATTGCAAACGAATATTCGCAATACGCTTTGTTATATTTCAATGTTGTTGATGTGTGATCCTGTGGTCGGAGTATTTATTTTTTGGCCATCCGGATCACCATGATTGAATGTAATTTCGACTTTAGTCTCAATTGGAATATATTTGAAAGGCCTAAAGGCTTACAAGACAACTGAAATATAATCATTTAGATTTTGCAAGCGACTAGCAACTGTGATTCTTCAACATTGTGAAATTTTACTTATGTCTTTTTTTAAGGATGAAAAGGCTCTGTTTTTATTCATATTTATTTATTTGTTATTATAATTATTGTTATTATTATTATTATTATTATTATTATTATTATTATTATTATTATTATTATTATTATTATTATTGTTATTGTTATTATTATTATTATTATTATTATTATTATTATTATAATAATTATCATCATCATTTTCATTATTATTATTATTATTATTATTATTATTATTATTATTATTATTATTATTATTATTATTATTATTATTATTATTATTATTAAATTTGAAATACTTGATGCGTTTGGATACCTATATATTCATATAAATTGCCACGCAAATGTCTTTGGTCATTTAAGATATTTGTGTTGTATTGTATCCTGTCACTATAGGTGCAAATACATTTACTGCGTTTAAGGTGTAGCCACTAGACTCAACCTTTCAGACAGGTTGTTAATGTAAATATTACGACATGTTAATTATACAAAACTTTTTTCAGGAAACCTTGGATATTTGACATAAACACACTTACAAACTTTTTTCAGGAAACCTTGGATATTTGACATAAACACACTTACAGGAATAAAAGTAACAAATCAAATAGACACTTACAGATACAGGAGGCAAATCAAGACATACCGAATCTTAGGGATGTTTCGTGCTAATTTGACAGATAAAAGAGATGGTAAATAGTTGCACGGAAAATATGCAAAAACAACAGCAAAACGTCTAGATGTGCCAGGCGTGATTATCCTTATACACCAACAACAAATACCCTTACAGCAACAGCCATTGTGAGTGTATTCCTGCATGTATTTATGTTATTCATGCACATGACACATAGGAAAATAGTAATTTGACCTTGATCTTATATTTAGATGGCAAGCAAAGTGATATTGATACATTATTATATCGCTACCTGGAGAGTTGACATTCTTTGATATGTCTAGGTCTTCACATACAGGTGCTTGGATTTTTTACTACCGCTGTGGTCTCGTGTTTCGGAATTGCTGCTATATGGCATGAATCATATACCTTGAGTAACTTTTTATTCGATGAATGATACATTATGTGACATTAATCATCCCCTATGACGACGACATCGGATTTATATAGGCTATATATACACCATCGGTATGTAACATTGACATTAACTCTTTAGGTACCAAGGTTTGAACGAAGTCAAGTGCCTTTTCCGTTTTGGTCGTGCACAATGCAAGCTGTCGATCTGCATCATACCTTTCGTGCGAAACTGCAGCGATTAGCGTGAGGCCAAGTGTATTCATGGCCACTCAAACCAGATGGTCTGCCATATGGTGGTTCAGCAGCAGGGCTAAAAGTAGCTCTGGCGATCGGAGGCACGTGGTTTGGCAACAATGGTAACAAACAGCCAAAGGATTTAATATGGTTTGTTATATAAGAAATATGTGTGACTTACCTTGGCACATAGGGACAAACAACAAAGATTTTAGGGTAATAAATTATCTCTGAAATTTTCTCACGCATCGTAGAATGATTTTTATTTTTGAAACATAGAAACGTAACGTCGCCTGCCTGTACATGACTACATCTCTATAAAAAAAATGATGTGGATAGTATTTTCGTTCTCATACAATGGTCTTCGATCGTGTCAAACCGATGGGATAAGCTGGGTTGTTTTTACATTTTTTCATCAAAATCAGTACCGATACAAATCGGTAGCCCAATACCGAGCAGGCTAGCCCAAGTCCAAGTGAACGCGCCTTTTTCGTACATTAGTGAAATTTTCAGGCGGTGGTCTTTGACTCATCAAATGGAATATATCATTTCCAATTGTTACCACAGGACTGTAAATGAGCGGTACATTTATAAGTTCATCACACAGTATAGGTAGCTCTCTCTAATGCCAAAGAGGCCTGGGCTGGCCCACCTCCGCGCAGTATAATGAATGCGTCCAGAATCATGTAAAGTTGATGCGGACTTAACGCCGTCATTGATTTTTCTTGAACACTATAGAACAGATTATATTTGCACAAAGAAAGGAGCTTTTTTAAATATAGACACGCGAATTAGTAGACATAAATTCAAGTTTTGGAAAACTAAAGACAATTTGTACAGTTCTTTTGGTGTAGAAAGTGAAAAAAAATGGCTAAGTTATTATACTCTCCCCCCCCCCCCAAACGTTTTGGGAGATATATTGGTATCACATTGTCTGTAGCCACAATCGTGTCCGCGCAGGCAATCCTAGCCTTTCGCGCAGATTTTTCACACGTGGTGCAATAAAATGTACATGGTATGTGGATGTGCATGGAGGCAGATATTTCAAATGAGCCCAGATATTCTTTATTTTAAGGCACTAACTCTACGTTTCTAAATCTAAAAATACCCCAGAGCCACCATTTATGCAGAATTAAGAACAAGGTGTCCCCATCGGTATTCCTTTGGCATTTTAAAGGGATTGCTCGACCGATATTTAGATTTTGCTAAATGATTAAGAACCCCCAAAATTCATATGTACAGACATCACTGGGACATATTTTTATAACCAAATATGACAGAAAAACCTAGTCATGATACACCCTCAGGAAGGCTGAAAGGGATTTGGACAAAAGTTTAGGGAGCTCAGTGGTCCAGCATTAGAACCCTGACCTGCCACCATTGCGACCTGCGTTCAATCCGGATTTGTCTTTCGTGCCGGGAAGCTCTTTTCCGTCGCGTGGAGTCTGATTCCTCCTAGAGTCAGAATTTCGTGCATGGTCGCATGTGACAAGGTCCCTGAATACCGGAAGTTTTTTGCGGGTATTTCGGTTTCTTGCTACAGTAAGTTCAAGATCATTGGACTAAAATATGCCTGCTACCATGTTGGGTGCGGGCAACATCTTGCCTAAATAGCAATCCCATTATGTAGCAGTGATGGCATCTTCACAGGCAAATTACCAATATTTCAATTCAAATTACGAATTTTAAAACTATTTTACTGTCAAAATGGTGATATGTTACTTGAAATACATTTCACAAAAGATTACTTGTCAAAATTTATATCCAATCTTGAGAGCTCGTTACGTCATAACTGCTGCAGTCTATATATTACTGCAGAAATGGCAGCTTCCAGGCCACAAATTATATGACACTTAGAACTACCGAAAATTTTATTCTATTTATCTGATCTGCATAAGCTTTACACAAAAAAGCTTCATTTCATGACAAGTAACATATAAGAAAATCCTTTGAGTAGGGTTTAGGTTTCAAATGAAGCTACCTTCTCACCCGGTTTAAAGATAATACAGATTGATGTTTTTGAAGAGGTTTAAAAACTAATTATACCCGAATGAAATAAGAAATCTTTAAAATGGCACCCAACGTGTTAAACAAATAAAGTTCCGAGAATACCTTGGCGTGTCTTTATACAATTACGATCTGGCAGTTTCAGATGTAAGTTTTGAAGAAAAAAACCTTAGAAATCGTTAATAATTTAATGAAGCTTGACTTTATAGGCAAACTGCGCATAGACTTAAGCAAGTTATATCTCCACTACGTTTGACGAGAATTAGGCCAAGAGTTTTCGAAGATAAATGGAACTGAAAATGTTAGATTCTTGAGGGGCGATGACAACGCATAATAGAAGGCTAACGAACAAATTGGTTTCTTATATAAGCTGGGCTCACTGACACATTTGCGGAGCTAAACAAGTAAGTACAGCAAACACAAAGCTGCATTAAGAACGATAAAAAAATCCCATGTCTGTGCGTGCAATAAAAAGGAGTTGAACTTCTCAGTACACTAGTGTGGTGTGGAAATCGTCTTCAAGGTTTACACATCCGCATTATTTGAGCCAATGGGCAGGGATACTTCTCACGTAGATCATGGGAAGCTGTGGGTCAGTTGTTTCGTAAGAGTATGCAGAGTAAGAACAGCTGCTTATCCTTACAGGCAGTTTAAATAAGTGTGTTGGCAGAATGAACTGTACTTTCGGCGGAAAAGCAGGTCCCACCCATGAAGTTTCGAAAACATATTATGCTGCGTTCACACGCTACTTTGGCAAGTATTATGAATAAATTGTGACATATTTTAGCAGTGTGAACGGAGCTTTACTGGGATGCTAAATCCCACTTTTAGCCGATTTTCGTGTCATGGAGATCAGCCAGTAGGCCCATCTGCAAGAGTTTCCAGAGCCACGCTACCACGCGAGATTCACCATTCCTAAAATTGACGACACTGAATGTGCACACAGTTAAAGGATTTCTACCGTTTACCACTGTAAGGTTTGCTTCAACGGTGCTATATTGCTGTACAATCATAAAGATTCCCAAAAGACAAATATAGACAATTTTTGTCCCGACAACTTCCACTCGGAAATATTTAACACGAGTATTCTTTTATAGTGTTTGACTCTTACTTACGAATGATTTGGGAAAATGAAACTAGGGGAACTCTTAGTTGGGGTAAATTTGGGAAAGTAAGTGCTTTGAAATATATATGGTATATTAATATAGCTTCGTGAAACAGAATACTTCCAAAGGAGCATGTCGCCTGGCTGCAACATGCATTGAATTTAAGAATGCTAGCGTTACATGTATCAAAGGGTAGATATATGTGCCTGATACTGACACTCTAATGATATAACCCAGAGTTGAATTTGAAAGCGCTTATTACAGAACATCACTCTGACTGCTTTCTACTTTAAGACTAGTATTAGTTTGTTAATGTAACTACAAAATATAAAATTGCCCCCAAACGAGCATGATTACAAAGTGTTATCCGCGTTGACTTAATGTGTTTGTACTGTTGAGTACCAAGGACATCCTTCTAAACGAATACACTTGATTGTATGTAACCTTATTTTGAAAAAGTCTATCAACATATGAATTTACGTGTGTTGAAAATGCTAAAATATTCATCTAAAAAAAAAAAATACAATGATAAAGTAGTGGAAGGCGATTTTGTAGCATCAAGTGACAAACTACTGCGAAGGAACAAATCAGTGTAACAGATCCATCTAACAAGAGGCATCTTTTCCTCGAAATTTGGTCATCAAAATCCCGTTAACCCATGATTGGTGATAATTATCTGACAAAGCATTATGGATTTGGCTTTCCGGAAATGCATGAGTATCGATTTGTTTATGTAAGAGACTCAATGAATATTGATCGGTCTGCAGGATAACACATAGATCAAACACATGCCAGGTATCTGTTGCTACGCTCAATGATGCAAAAGCACTATGCTGGGCGTTCCCTAGCCTGACCATTGAACTATCAAAGCATATTGGTATAGAGAACCCATTGCTACACTGTTAACACTAAGCCAATCACTTTCAGATGGATAAAAGCACGCTTCAACTCAACATCGCGAACGCATGTACATACGCATGTATATGTATAGAACCATGTGTAAACTGCTAGATTTTAACATTCAAAACTTAGGTCATAATGTTCAGAATATTTACATAAAAATGGTGTAAGATACTAAACACCCGTGAAAAGCAAAACATAAAAATGAATTTCATATTAGTCGATAGCTTTGAAGGTGGCCCCCTACCTTGAAGCAAAGCCATGAACAATTATTTTTCAGGTTGCAATAGTTGTGGATAAAACCGGTTTTAACCAGATATCGCCTTTCACACTGTTGCCTGGTAACATCTAGAAGGTGTAGAATAGCAGACATCGTTTGGGCTACATCTTTACAATGCTATGCCAATTCAGTTACTGACTATTTGTGATTAGTTTAGGCAGTTGAAATTGTTATTATTTTTACTATTAACGCATTCTTAGTAGCAACATTTAGAGCGAAGCTGCGCACCTGTGTCATCTAGCATGGTTTATCAGTGGGATGGGTATTTCAGAACATTGCATGTACTTATATTATATCACATCATAGCATATAACGATAAAAGGGTCAAAAAGTGACAACTTCCAGCATCAAAAATAACGAAAAATTTACCACATCTCTCTATTGTTTCCGATACTTAGAATACCATTCTTGTATTAAAAAGTGCTTGGTTGTGAGCAATTAGTCGCAGATAGTAGCTCATTTCCTCTGATTGTTTGTATTTAGCAGGGATAAACCATCATACTATTTAAAATGCCATCCCCGTAAAAAAAAAGTGGTATTACAGGAAATAATTCACCTGTTATTATAAACCACTATATCCAAATGCAAGGTTCATTAGTTGCCTAAGTTGTTTGTCTTGATATCTGAACCTTTGATAAACAGATACTTCCAGGATACGCGAGGCATAATATTTTAACTTGGTAATTTTGTGTGGTCTTCTATGGATAATTGTGAGATGTATTTTTAACTTATGTTGCCAGCACACTGTAACCCAAAAGTCTTTTTAGCCCAGATAAACAGACTCCTGCTCGCCTGTTCAGCCATTTCCGGCAACAAATCAACCCCGTCCCGCTCCAACCAACTAATTGCGTCCAGATGTAAATTGTCGTCTGTTTTATATTTCATTTTGGCATTCGAAAAAAACTTAACGCGTTTGCGCTTAAGTGCTCACAATCTTCAAATAGAAATTGGCAGAACAAAGTTCCTGTAAGCAAACGTCCATGTGAAACATGTCGGCAGATCGAAGACAAGTATCATTTTGTTGTGATTTGTACCAAATTCGAAACTCCCCGGAAAAAACTGCAAGACACATTAAAGGAAATATTCGTTGCTTTTGATTTATATACTGCTCAAGATATGTTTGGTTTTATTATGAACTTAGAACATCCAGAATTAATTAAAGTCTTTGAAACCTTCGCTACGGATTGCATTGTAATAAGGGATAAAACATTATAGACTCCCTGACACAACACTTTATACGCTACATTTCCGCATTTGCATTCCTTCTGTTGAAAATCCCTCCCTTTTTTTTCTTTGCTTTTGTTGTATGGTGTTGTACTGTATTGTAAGTGCTTAGTCTGTGCATTTATGTTGTTTATGTCTTGTATTTGACAGATTGCTTACTAATGTATTGAAGCGCAGTCAATAAAGGTTAATTTCATTTCATTTCACGTGAACAGAAACCAATTTCTGGGGATTATCGCGAAGACCCTCGTGTTGGTCCTCCCCAGATCAATAGCTTTAATCGGCCCAGGTTGAGCGCATTGCTCCCAACCCTCGTCATATATATATATATATATATATATATATATATATATATATATATATCAGCAATTTGTGTTGATAACTATACTGATATTAATATAACAAGGCACCTTCTGTTAAGAGATGTGTAAAGCTTTCGGTGTATTAATTTTTCTAATAATAATTTTTTCAAAGCAGCTGCGTAGGCTTAGGGGTCTACAGTGTGACATTTTAGTTTGGTCGGCTTGTTTGTAAAGTAGAATGAATTTCGCAACCATAAAATAATCTTGGTTCACAAGAGTATCAAAAGCCTTATAAAATTTAAATGACAAAAAGGGTTATTCGGTTGAAGGGTTTTTTTTTTTTTTTTACATTATCAGAGGGGTAACTATGTCTGATGGTGCTGTCATTTTCGATTGGTCTGTAGTGTGACATTTTAGTTTGGTCTGCTTGTTTGGGAAGTAGAATGAATTTGGCAAGCATAAAATAATCTTGGTTCGCAAATGTACCAAAAGCCTTATGAAATTTTAATGAAAAAATAGGGTTATTTGGTTAACTGTGGTTGGTTTTTTTTTTTACATAATCATAGGAGTAACTATGTCTGATTGTGTTGTCATCTTCGAGTTAAGTTCCAAGCTATCCTTTCGGAGTTCTTCCTGGTAGGTAGGAGTTGGATACATAGACTGGCGTGGGGTTGGTGTCTTCGAAATGTGTTTCAAGTGAGGTTATACATTTTGAAAATACAGCACAGTTCAAACCGAATTGATTAGCTGACCAAAATAAACAAAGCATTTATTTTTATTTTTATTTTTCCCTACTCACATATTTATCAGTGATTCATTAAACATTGTAACTGAAAGGAATGCTAGGCAATGTTCAGATATTCTGCAATGCCCACCGGCCATCTTGTCACTTGTCTTGTAAACCTAATGTGAAAGGTGTATATGCACATGAAGGGACATAGAGTTACCTTCATAGCATCTCCTTGACGTATGGCCAAACACTTGGCTTATTATCCACGAAATTGTGTTCCATGTTTAAAAAAAAAACTTTTTTACATAGACGGGAAGTATCTAATTCGTATTTTAAGCGATGAAACTATTTAATTCTTTTCTTATTTTAAAATTATCCGCAAAGGTAACCATCCAAGCTCGCCGATTGTAGCTTATAATGCTGGCTTTGCCTGAATAGGTAGAATTGCCCGCGCTACCGAATATTGTATAGAATTTAAGAATCAAAACACTTTCCTTTGTGTTGTTTGAGCACACTGCTCAATCATGCGACATCACTGTTGATATGACGTACTTCCAAAGACTATTCCCAAAGGAGACTATATTTGAATTTTCGTAAGATGCGAGAATACTACACAAATAACCTTTCAGGCGCACTGCCTTCGGCTTTAGGTTGGTTTCAACATGTCCTGTATCTGATAATGATTGGCAAAACAGTATACCTAAGTATTTATAACTCGTGCATTCTTCAATAGAGATATCCCGAAGCTTCCAAACTTTACATCTGTTTAGCCGTTTGCCAATTTCCATTACTTTCTATTTGACTTCATTAAAGTTTAGACCCCATTTAGAAGCAAATCTGTCATATATGTTCAACATTTGTTCAAGTTCAATTTCAGAATTGGAAATTAAAACCGTATCATCGGCGTAGAGGAGAGCCGGTATTTTTTCACGCTGAAAAGATATGCCTAATTTCTTTTCCTGTCAACTATTTATTAGTCTTGCATTACCACCGAGAATAAAGTTGGAGGCATAATACAGCCTTGTTTAACACCATTAACTGTTTGAAACCATTCGCTCTCAGTAGGTCCAAAAATTACTTTATTTTCAACTCTGCGGTCTAGTCCCTTGAGGAGCCTCCATGCTTTTACCCTGGATGCCACCGTCCCACACAGACAGAAAAAGCTGATCCCTCTTCACCGTGTCAAAAGCCTTCAATATATCTAAAATGCAAGCCAGGTCTTGTCATTACTTGCTTTCCTGAGGCTACATAAACCCTTTGGAGTAAAAGAATGGTCCTCTAGTTTCTGGCCTTTGCGATGTGCACCACGATATTCTCCCACAGAATTATGTCAAAAAAAATGCATGAACTGCTTCTCCATGACTGAAACAAATACTTTATATACACATTTGAGGTAAGAGTAATGCCACAATAATTATTTACATTAGTAGGTTTTCATCTTTAAGCAGGGGCTTAACCAGATCTTTAAACCAATCATCGGGATATTCCTCCAACAATTTGCACGATTTGAATATCTTGACCAATGATAAAACCATTATATTTCCACCATGTTTCAGAAATTCATTATACACTCCATCTATTCCCGCTGCTTGACTATCTTTCAGTCTCATAGTTGATTGCTTAACAACGTCGGAGTCTATTAAAACATCACAGAAGCCGTCAGTATTACCGGTGAGGTAACTCAGTTCCTCTACCTTCGTCTGGACCTCATTGTGTGTATTTGCAGACTTATTTGATCCACCCCAACTTCACCAATAATCCCCTAGAACCCTGCTGATCTCTTTGGGATCATCGATAATGCGGCTGTTGGCGTGCGGATCACAAATACGCATGGAATAAGAGTTATTACCATTCAGCTTAAAAACATTTGCCAATAGGCTCTTGAATTCTTCGTACCCTTTTTGTGCATTTTTAGTTATAACTTTAGTTTTGTAATCCAATTTAATTTGTCTAATCCTATCATGAACCATGTGTTTGAGGCGTAGATACTCATTCCACAACTCATGCAGGACTTCGGGTTGACTGGTGTTACACTTGGCCCAGTGTCTATACAACCTATTAGCTATTCTGCGGTTGTGAATCAGAGGGCGCACCTCTTTGTCCTATACCTGGCCTTTGTTGTCAACTGCCACTTTTACACCTATTATTTTTATGCTAAAATGCAAAGTACTAAGTCTTCCAGATCCATGCTTTGCGAATCATTTTTTTTTTTGTTGAAGCTTTTTTACTTTATTTATTTATTTATTTATTTATTTATTTATTTATTTATTTATTTATTTATTCATTCATTCATTCATTCATTCATTTATTTATTCATTTATTTATTTATCTATCTATCTATCTATTTATTCATCCATTTATCCATCCATTCATATATTTATTTATTTTCATTAGTTCATTTATTTATTTATTTTCATTAGTTTATTTATTGATTTATTTATTAATTAATTAATTTATTTATTTATTTATTTATTTATTTATTTATTTATTTATTTATTTATTTGTTTGTTTGTTTGTTTGTTTGTTTGTTTGTTTGTTTGTTTGTTTGTTTGTTTGTTTGTTTGTTTGTTTGTTTGGTTGTTTGTTTGTTTGTTTGTTTGGTTGTTTGTTTGTTTGTTTGTTTTTTTGTTTATTTATTTATTTATTTATTTATTCATTTGTTTGTTTATTTTATTTTATTCTATTTAACTTCTCTTATTTTTTAAATGTGACGTAAAGCTGAGTGACAAGGATCGATAAACTGCAACGTCCCAAAACCAAGTAGTGAATGGAATAAAACTTCTTGAAAAGTTAGGGCAACATTTACCAAATGACTATTGATATAACGTAAAAGGTAGGGAAATCCCACTAATTGGAATCTGAAGTAGGCCGGTCCATTGTCCTATTTAAAATAGATTGTTAATTTGATATATTAAGCCGAGCTTGCAGACAAGGCCAATCGAGACACTGAATGACCTTCTTACGCAGTGTAGATTTAATTCTACCTTTGGCATGGGCGACTGTCTTATATTGAATTCTTCAAATGATTGGTTACACGGTGATGATAACCTATTGATGGCTGCTGGACATAATATATTATAGGTCAAATAAAAGATACGAAAATACGTTATGCACCTTCCAATGCTAAAATATTTTTTAAAAAATAATAACGCACCCACCTTAACATTACTTAACCTTCCAAGCCTATGTGATTTTTTTTCACATTCAAGTAAATTTTGTTATCCAACCTCATGTAAGTACCAAAAACTAACACGGCGGTACATCCTTTAACTCTTGTGGCATTTTCATACAAGAATTTAAGTAAAGAGTGATGCAATTCCTTGATATATCAATTTCTTCACTTTTTGTTGGTTCGAAATTAGCATTCCATTTGTATACCTTTCATCTTATTTGAGCTTTCTTATTAAATGGAAAAGTAATTGAGATTTATTCAGAAGTGTCAATCATTGCTAGAAGTGAAGTATCATCAGCACACGGAAAAATCTTGTCGGTGATGTCATTCACTGCACAATACATAAATAAAATAGTAACAGCCCCAACACACTACTTTGGTGCATTGTGGATACCATCATATCAAGGAAGGTTAAGAAAACAGCATCGATCTGTAATAACCCTGTGTTGTTTGGAATTTAGATATGATTTTAAACACGGTACATGTGAAAGGACATGTCTAGCGCCATAATGTTTCAGCTATACTAATAAAGCTCTGTGCCAGACACGGCCAAAAGCTTATAAAACATCGTGAAATATCGTAAGAACTTCTTTTCTTTCATGTATCGCTATTTTAATTCCATGAACAACTTGTATCTGTTGCTTAACGACCATCAAGCCTTTTTTTGTAGATGTGGAAGTGGAATTTGTTTCAAACATATTATATGTCGATCATTAGAGAGAAACTGTACTTAATTCTCCTGAAATGTGCGTCTCCATTTTTGTACATGCTCATGACATTGGCCCGTCTCCATAATTCTGAGAAAATGCAACCAGACAATCAAATATTAAGCATTTTTTTCAGAGGATATATACGACATGAGGAGTAAAGAGAAGAATCGCTTATTCGGGAAGACCATCTGACCAACTGCTATGCAAACAGTTTTCGTGAGGTATCCATAGTATCTTCCGGCAGAAGGAGAACGTTGTTAAATAAAAGAACGTGGTTGGTTTTAGGTTCCTGAACTAGAGTCAGGTCCAGTTGATTATCTCGGAGCCATTGAAATGTAAAGTAATTACTAAAGGTTATGACAACACAAGAAAGTATTGCATTATCAATAACCCAGGCACAAACATGTTTATTTTTTTTACATCAAATGTTACATGCCTACCCAATCAAAATATTTAAGTTTCGCATATTGCAATAGTGCTACAACTTCAATTTTCAGTGGTTTTAATGGGTCAAATCGTCATCCAACTGTGATTTATGTGAGTTTCTGTACGCTCTGTCCCATACGCTTGCTCGACGCCTCAATATAAGAGATTACCGAAAAGTTTATATACCTACATTGGACTGCCGTGAACTGCTTAAAAACAATATATATATATATATATATATATATATATATATATGCGGAATAAATAAAATGAATAAATGAATCAATCAATCAATGAACGAATAAATAAATGAATGAATGAATTAATTAATTAATTAATTAATTAATTAATTAATAAACAGTGGTATCTACATCAAAATGGCCTCAAATATCTTTGAAAGGTTTGACCATTATGAATATAAAGATCAGAAAGCGAAGGTTGTGCGAATCCCTCGTGGCCAGTGTCTTTTGAGTAGGCGGTTTGTTTTGTTCAGGCGATACTTCATGAAGACGTTCCTGTCAAATGTCATGTGCCTAGGATTCTTATTGATCTTTTCAACCTGGCTGATGCGATAGACAAGGTCATAACGTCTTTTGTTAAGTCCTCATTTGCGACGATGCCTATAACTTTCGGCATGCTTGGCCTTTTCAATATCTTGGTTGTCACCTAGAGCTAATGTAGGAGCTTTTGACACCGGGGTTTTTGAACCATTGAATCCGACTGTGTGACCTTTAGCAATTATACAGTTATAATTGCACTTCCAATAGGTCCTTGCGTAGATCTAAAATAGTCGTTTTGTGTTCACTGGCGAACGTTGATTGCTGTATGCCTGTACCCCATTGAATCTCAAATCATGAAATTATTCTGCTGTACGGTTCACGATTGTGCATGCAAAAAACTTGAGCGATATGGCACAAAATAAACTAAAAAATAATTTGGCATTGAGGATAGCTGTTCGATATTTTATGGAATGTCACTAGACCTTCCATAGTACCTGTTGTTATCATTTTGCAAAGGCAGGACAGCACTTATACCCACCAAAATTGACACGTGGGTCATCTAAAGGCGGTAAAGTGATTTGGTTCTCTTCAAACCAAATAAAACAGTCCACTAACATGTCACGCGTACTTGCAGTCAAAATACGCAAATGAAGTTGAGCTGGATCGGTGAGCTGAAAATTTTGGTATCGGAAAACGACATACTGCATTCCGCTTAATGCCTTTGAAATTGAAATGAACTATGTGTATTGTATCAGAGATCTGCTAACGCGTTAATCTTTTAGATTATATGAAAAATAAATGCGCGTACGGTTCACGCGAAACCCGTGAAAGCGGAACAACTACAGGGACTGCAACTACAGGGCAAATGTGTACACTATCCTAGGTTATTTTTAAAGGCCTTTTGGTTTCACTTATTAATAGATGAATAATTGTTTAGATATGGTAGAAGTGTATGAATATATGAGTTGTACCTTGCTTTAAAATTGTGTTTAAATAAGAGACCGATTAACAAATATAAAATTTGGTTTAGCAATTTGTTGCGAGAAAGTTTTGAAATGCAGGATTTGATCATTGCCGAGACACGACTCTGATAACATGGCGGCGAGAACAAGTAAAGACAAAGAACAAAAACATCTTCACAATGGATTTCGTTTCATTTTTTTGTCAGATCTAATTGCCCAAAGTTCATACTTTGGTGATTCTTACTCCTCATAGACACCTATTTTTGGTCGAAACAAAACGATAACTACTGATGTTTTTTCCATCGAGACACATTAATAAAGAAGACACGGGTGGTTATTCGGCCATACCGATAATACGCAATGAAGTATGGCTGTCTTTTGATACAGGAGTTGTCGAGGCCGAGATGGCAAAGAAGGTAAAGAATATGCATCTACAGGTGCTGTTTTGCAACGTAAAAGTGAATATGTGTGAGCACAATGCAGAACCTTTCAATCACAGAATGATGAGCGTGATGGACATGCCTTGAGTGCATTTCGTGCTTCGCCTTCGTTTTAAGCGAGGCCCAAGACTTTCATTTTTAACCATTATCATTCCTCTTATGGCCACGCTGATAAAACAAGAAATCGAACGATTTACATGTACTATGTGTCTAAAAGAAGCAACAAGTATTGATTGTTTTTTCCATGTAGTCGGCATATTCATGTGATCCGATGAATAAAAATAAGACATATACTCATAGGTAATTTGATCTCTTCTGCGTACGATTTGTGCACTTCGCTCTGACGTCAATTTCTTGTTCTGCTACATAATCTTTATGCTCGAAAAAACGTATTGTCACTAGACACCGTGCTTCAATAGAGGCGAACCTGACGTGGCATTAGTTGGAAATTAGTTGTCCTTCAACGAACTTTTCTGTCTGTCATCTATCCATCCATTGCCTTCTATAGTCAATGCGTTTAATCTTGTTAAAATCCTCATCCTGCTTCCGTCAAAATTCAATTCGTAAAAATACGTCTACATTTACATATTATATCAGGCAAATTCACAACAATCTGTAAAAATACCTGCATGCCTTTGCTTTTCATTTAATTTGTCTTCCATAAACTGCTCGTCGGTTTATCTTAAAGCGAGTAAACACTCACCTGGTGACGTATAAAAACAAATTATGTTTATTGTTTCAGTTTTAAGTTTTAGCGAATTCCTAAATTTGCACCCCCCCCCCAAAAAAAAATGTTGAAATGTTTTCGGGGTCTACCATAGTGATCGATCTATCAAATGTGCAATATTGTTACATTGTAATATTAATAAATAGTTTTTGCCTTCAAATTGCGTGAAACTATCAGGCAAATCACGTCGGGATTACAAAATATATATTTGACCTGCACAGAAAGTGCTTTCGTGGCACTTATATAATCCTCTCTCTCTCTCTCTCTCTCTCTCTCTCTCTCTCTCTCTCTCTCTCTCTCATCTCTCTCTCTCTCTCTCTCTCTCTCTCTCTCTCTCTCTCTCTCTCTCTCTCTCTCTCTCTCTCTCTCTCTCTCTCTCTCTCTCTCTCTCTCTCTCTCTCTCTCTCTCTCTCTCTCTCCTCTCTCTCTCTCTCTCTCTCTCTCTCTCTCTCTCTCTCTCTCATCAATCTTGGTTCCCGCTTTGGGGAATATGCATTGGTTCTATATACAATCGCACGTAGGTATGCTTTTAAAGCGCGTCTTCCCGTTCTCAGTTGCTTGATTTAACGAAATAACAGCCTCAGGATCATTAGGAATATGTGAATAGATAGAGTACAGAATTTTATTGCATCATTTTCAATGTTCTTTAGGGGCACCTGATCTATCGATTGGATCGAAGAAATGTGGTCAGAAGGCTAACTTTTTTTTACATTTCTTTCAGTAATGCATTTAGCACTCGTTTCTGGACCAGCCGAAATTCCAGGCATAGCGCTTATATGCATTACCGTCTTGTATAGACTAATTATTTGTGTAAATAGATTCTGTGGAGTCTTTCAACTTTGTAAGTCATGATGGGAACATTTACCTTCATGGAAGGTTTTTGCCACACTAAACCTTCACGGTTTTGGATCACTTTCACCGATTATTTCTTTGTCATATATTGCAGATCATGAAACCTTCAATTATGAAACCTAGATTTCTCGTTTCAACATCGCTTTCTGTGCTCAACCTGGAACAATACCCAAGAGTATATATTTGATTGAGTAGTGGTTATGAAATGTTTGTGTCAGCTTATCACGGATATGGTGTTTTCAGCCGGGAAACCGTCATGAAACGTAACATTTAATAAAAGAAAATTTTGTCTTTGACCAGGCACCAGAGATCAGCAAGGTCTGAAGTCTGCCATGGCCGAATGGCAAACCAAGACATGTCTGAAATTTAGAAGAGCTACAAGAGCCGACAGGAACAAAGTCCGTTTTCAAAACGGTGCCGGGTTCGTAGTCTCCATGATGGTCAAAGCATGCTTGAAGTTTGTTAAAGTTATAGCCCGAGTAATTAAAAGAAAAAAAAATAGATAGATAGATAGATAGATAGATAGATAGATAGATAGATAGATAGATAGATAGATAGATAGATAGATAGATAGATAGATAGATAGATAGATAGATAGATAGATAGATAGATAGATAGATAGATAGATAGATAAGCAAACAGCATGTTGGTAACTTTTTTTTTGCTCCTGCAAATTAAAATGTCATCTAACAAGGGAAGTGATTTTCCCTGTTATAATTAGTGGTCACATGATTACTCTGACTCATCTGGTGAGCAAGTAAAATGCACTGTCCAGTCATATTCTGGTTTTTGTTTGCCTCATTAGTTTCAATGTTTCTCAGCGATATGAGGGTCACATAGAAATCAAATATTGTACATAAAATAGAGTCCTTGTTGAAGATTTTAATTACAGGGACGTCACCAGCATTATTTTATATATTTTTTATTATAATTGTTGCCATTAACCATACATTTTCTTTAAATAAAAGTGATTCAATGTATTGATGACGGGTGTACAGGTGCCGGGATAGAATCTGTTGTGTAGTGAAAAGGCAACTTGAAGAGAAGCGATAACAGAAAAACAAAGAAAAAATGCAGACACAAGCACAGAGAAATATATGTTCGAAATACCTGATGCAATGAATATGTTACCAGACAAATCTCATATATGCAAGTTCTAACAAATTGCATATGTAATGTCTGAAAAGTTTATGACACTGTGCTTCTGATGTGCACAAGCGAACTTAATTCAAGTGGCATAAATAAAAAAAAATCAAAGAAGCTGCTTTAAAATAATAGAAACACGCAAGTGCTTTAACAGAAGTAATTGTCTTTAATCTCGCTACCAACATCACATTAGTAGTTTTACACCCGTATAGTTTTAGATATGTAGTTTTGCAAGTTTATCTAGTAGATTGCAAAGTTGTCACATTAAAACTTCCGTTAAACGCTTGAAACACAAAAACCATGAACATCTATACACGTGAAAATGTTAAGGAAAAACCAGGGACATTTAGAACCATGGAAACAAGCACATTTACAGGATACGTTTTATAATTCATCATCGAGTTATCCACGTATTAGAATTCTGCCCCCGTGTACCATATCAGCCAATGATCGCCCACGCAGCGAACTGAATGGCCGCTAAGCTGTGCTACACTTAGATAATATCAGATAGCGTTCAGCAATTTTCAGCAAATATGAATTCAGATATCATAGATATATTGACAATGCCCATTTTCTTCAGGAAGGTACATAAAGCTATGTGAATGAAACGGGCGTATCAAGGACTTCTGGGGTATTGGGTTTATATGCAAGTAGCCTGGCATTGAAATGCAGAATACCTTGATGTGATTAAAATTAAATCTTTCCTGGATTATCTTTCCTTCATTATTCCCCTGCTAAAAAGCATCGTTGTTTAGTGCCGTTCTACTACGCTATATCCTAATAAAATCTGTCTACAAAGCCCGTTGGTCTAGTTTGCGTATCCTTTGAACGAAATGAAGTGTTGATTGACTACACCATATACAAATGGAAGCAATTTGTCACATATCACATGTATACAGATACAACGAATGTGATTAACATGCAAACTGTATCTTATAAACACCACATTTTGACAAAAGTAAGGTAGAAAAAGGAAGAAAATCTCAAGACGGGTACAGTTGACCAGTGGCTGTTTGTAGTCCGCATTAAAAATAATATTGAGTATGCATTTAAGGGAGAGGACTACAGAAGCTATTGGTGAAATGCAATGCTTTTTATCATAAATGTTTCAAACATTGTTAATAATTGTGTAACTTCATGGTCAGAGTAAACATATTTTGATCACTAAATTACGCTAAATCAACGACAGGTCATAGATCTTGTCCAGAAGGTTTTGTCTTGGCATGCGGTATTATTTACAGGATATTACATGGGCTAATACAGCCTAAGTCAAAAGTTCTAATTAGAAACGTGTGCAATATGGACAATAGTACTCCCATAATGTATATAGGTTAGACAGTGACAGGTTAGCTTATGGAGAGTAAAGAGTTCGGACTGCGGAATAGGGTAATGAGTACTAGGAAGTGGTTATGGACAAAAAGACACAAATACAATGTTGATATTCATCTTCAATATTTTGACGAGGTAAATAAAACCTGTAGTTTATAGGAGCTTTGACTGGTCTTTTATGTGTATCAGTTTCTGTAGATATATTGCATGCACTTATTCGTAATTTAGTAATATAAAGTGAATCGCTTTACTGCCTCTAAATTTTGTTCAATCTAAAGTCAGTTTTGAATAATTTGTAGTAATTAGAATCGTCTTTTTGTCGCATAATTTCTTGCTTTTATTGACTTGAACATTTCTCTTTTAATGTGTCTTAAAGATAGTTGAAAGAAAATCGCCATAAAAATTAATATATATATATATATTCACAGCGCGTTTCAATATTGCGGACGTTTGGTAACGTTTTAGCTTCAATTCTAACTCACAGGTCCATTGACATGGCTCAAAAAATCAAAAGCAATTCGTTGTGAAACAGTGAATTCAAAGTCATTTTCAGTTTCAGCAAGTGTTTCAACTCATATATTCGTGTACATACCACATATTCTCTCTCTCTCTCTCTCTCTCTCTCTCTCTCTCTCTCTCTCTCTCTCTCTCTCTCTCTCTCTCTCTCTCTCTCTCTCTCTCTCTCTCTCTCTCTCTCTCTCTCTCTCTCTCTCTCTCTCTCTCTCTCTCTCTCTCTCTCTCTCTCTCTCTCTCTCTCTCTCACACACACACACACACAAATGGTCAGATCCCCACCCCCTGCTGCCATGGAATCTTTGCATGATAACCTATGAGACCGCGTAACGTTTTAATTGATTATAGTCGCACGAGTCTGCTCGTCAGTCTCAGCAATCACATATGTTACCAATACTCTGTGCGGACTTCGTATCATTGACTAGTTCTCTGAATAACAATGGGAAACAGACATTTCTTAGCTTTGTGTTATTTCTGAATGCTTAGATAGCCTATGTTAACACCAAAGATGACTTGTACAAATGTAGTTAGGCCTACATGCTAAATAAAGGGTTTACTCCACACAGGTGCAACTCTCAACTAGGCATGGTTGGAGGAACGCAGGCAGTGAACTTACAAGCACCAGGGTGCCGTTTCGTATGTATCAGATATATTACGGGCGTCGTACACTTTTTGATTGCCATGTATAAATGTTAAATTGTTCTCTATGGTTACCATCTAATACCCTAAAAAGTATTTTTTTCCTGAAACAAACATAGCATTATGTTTGATTGCATCACTGAATATAAAGTTTTAGTTTCGCTATTGATGTGATTAAATTTTAATTATAATTCTTAAATTTTTCATACAATTTAAAATAACGTTTAAAAACATAAAAATCAGATAGATTTTATAATGACAAATGAAATGGATTTGTTCTAATTGAATGGCTGTTTAAAATATTTCAAAAATTTAAAATTTTATTCAAACATCCTGTTCATTTTTTAGTAAAACCCTTATCAAAAATTTAAAAGACCATTTTATTGCTAGAAATGTACAGTTTCATTTTCCATTTAAAATAATAATTCCTACTTATGGTGTTTGCTCTAAACAGCAATTTGTCAATTAAGCAGTAAAAACTCAGGTTCTGAACACTTACACAGATTTCATTATTTCGTTAGCTTAATTTATTAATTAATTTTAGAAAATATATAGTTTATATAATTTCTAAAAGAATTTTAATATGTATAAGGATACGTTTGGGGCAAAGCTGCGTTTTGTGTTTAAAGTGCTGTAAAAGTGTTCTACGCCCTGAAGCTATATTTTTCCAGCGGAAAAACATAAATCTTCCTGAGGGAGGTCTGTCTGCTCAGCGAACCAATGGGAAGATTCACGAGCAAACTATTTAATGTACAGTTTTATAAAAACCAAAATACGCTTCAAAAATTATATCCCCGTGTTTGTTAAAGTGGCCAGTATAAGAAAGCTAAAGAGCTGGCTAGTTTAAGCAGGGAAATTGGTGAGTAAAACGACCACAAACCACAGAATATTTGAAAATGTCCATAATTTGAATTTAAATTTAATCAGAACGATAATGGAAAATCTGGGCAAGTACACTTCTTTATCTCACAGCATAGGTAGAATTAAAGTATATCTCCAAACTCCACGGCCAATACAATCACTTTATGTGTGCCACCATTACTGCTATACTGAACATAGTTGTCTTCAACGAATTTATTCCGTGGTGCTCTCTATATTCAATAGTTAGTTTGATAATGTTGACAATGCTAACACAATTTTGTAATATCATAAGGCAAAGCGAAACAGAAACTTGTGTCAGGCATATTGCAACAGGTAATTTTGATTTGAACGTTTCTCCTGTTAATTAAGTATGGGTGGACCAGATTGTCCAGTTAAGGAAATCTAAGCATTATTGCCCGTGTAAATAGACATGATGAAATGACCTTTCGTTCTGACTCTGTATTGTGTAAATTCATTCATCTGAATAATCGATCAATAACAAGGTAAATACCGGTCACAATTCTGGCCAGTAACAGTAAAGCTTTGCACTGGTTATTTGTCTCTGTTGGATAGGGATCAAGTCATACACATCCCTTTGCCATGTAAAGTGTAAGTTTCATTTACCTGGCTCGTCTGAGATCTATTGAGTTTTTGAACAGTTCCTTGGGGATTGCGGCATTCTAATCCACTGTTAACGGGTAATCAATGGTTTCTGTAAACAATTTACTACGTGTTTTCTGTTTCTTTGCCGTTGGTTATTGGGCTTCCCACACAAGTTTCTCATAACGCAAAAGATCATTTGGAGAAGTTTTGCATTTATTATCACATGTACGACCTTAAATTTTATTCTGTTCTTGTGTTATATTATAACAAATGCCTTGCCTTTGAACAATGTGCTTACTAAAACACTGTGTTAAAAGAAAAAAATGTCAAACGTTTTGTCCTTTAGGTCACACGACAAGATGACGTGGCTTGCCATCCGAATAGATTAATAAAATTCTTGATGGTGATAATCT
>OZ026616.1:62473686-62591186 GCA_964020975.1 Hermodice carunculata | reverse complement strand
GCAAAATGTGCCCTTAATAGGGTAGTGGTTTTAATGGGGATAAAATTTAAATAAGGATGAACAAAAACGGGTATATAAATTGGTGGTCCTCATACAGAAATGGTTTCTTTATGGAGGTGGTCTTAATTGGAGATTCTACTGTACATAATTTCTTATAACAAAATAAGAAAAGAAATTATGTCTGTAGTGTAATATTATCAAAGCTTTGAAGCCAATAAATTGAAAATGTCTTGCACAGGAGTATCGGTTGACACACGGTATAGATACATTTTCTTTCATGGTTATACAGCAAATAACTATCCTGATTAGTGCACAATGAGCGTTAAACTGGATTTCCGTCAGATAGAGTCACGTGCTTTGGCTCTAACCCAAAGCTTCTCCCTTTCAAAGACGCAATCGAGACTTATTTCAGTTACACGTACTTCTACTTTGACGCTGAACCACACTGATGAAATGCTAACGCAAATATTGTATTTACTTTCATTAGCGCGAATACTAAAAATCGATGAGTCCTACCAGAATGTATGATTTAGCCAAAGACAAAATGAGCGGCGATTTGATATTAAAAAATGTTCACTTGCTCCCAGGGAATTGCCGTGACAATAATTTTATGTGCTCATCATGGTCGAGGAGAGGTGAATGCAGACGTAACCCTGGATACATGAGGTTGAACTGTAAGAAATCATGTAAAGTATGCAATGGTGGCGGTGGTGGCGGCGGTGGTGGTGGAGGAGGAGGAGGAGGGGGTGAGTGACTACCCTGTCATAGCTTTTCGGTGAAAGCGTTCTGAAGAACTCCTAGTTTTAAATAATTCCAATTATGTTAATTGCTTTTACACCAAATGATTCGGGAAATATTGTCCACACACCGTGCTGTATATACTTAATTTATTTGTTTACCAGGAACGTTTGACAACTAAACGGCAGGATGTGATAAAAAGTCCTGGGGTTGAAATTAACGTAAGCCTGCCAGTCTGATGCTGGGAGAGATTCCTCGGGCCAACAGGAGATGACAAGCACTGATCCGTCAGGCTAGCATTTTAAAGTGTGCAAGCTGGTGTCATTATTTATCCACTGCCGTGAACTTAACAGAAAGCCACAGTTGGGGTGTTTTTTCAGGGCCCGTGTGTTTTCTATTTCCTCGGCAATGTGACGTATCCATAAGGAACGATTTAATACAGAAAAAAGTTATGATAAATTTGAGTGACAAAATCAAATTTGTTTTCCTGGAGCATTTGGTCTCTGAAACAGACACAGGTTTGGAGTGCGGCAAATGCACATTTTTTCAGGAGTCTGGTTTGCTGACACAGAGATGGAAGATATTTAGCGAACTCTTTTGTCAAATGTTTGCATTTATTGACCGTTTGTGTTTATCATTCTGATTTATCTGATACATACTGGAACATATCATCTGAATGACTGCTCAGGACTTTGCTGCTTGTTAATGTCAGAAGTAAACTAACTGAATTTCTGCCACTCCTGCACTCACAAAATCCCAACATGATGAATGAATGAATGAATGAATGAATGAATGAATGAATGAATGAATGAATGAACGAAGATACCACGGAGTTATAAGACTATGAATTACAAAGTAAACTTAAGCCGAAATTATTAAACCGTTATGACGATGCAAACCGTAGAGAAACTTGGTCAGGTTGCGATGGTTGCACTCGCTAGATCACACTAAAATTTGTACTTGTGTGGTAAACTTATTATTTTTTACTTATGCTGTTGTCTATATATTTTTTTATCCAATATGTAGGTACTTGTGCTGATCGGAATAGATACTGTCGTGCCTGGGCCAGGCAAGGCTATTGTCAGCGAAGTAGCAGGTACATGCGGTCGAACTGTCGCAAGTCCTGCAATCTGTGTTCCTCGCCTCCAGCCCCTCGCAGTAAGTTTGTAACACATCCATACGATCAACACCCTAAATCCGGTAACCACGTTCTATAGCCTCCATATACTTTCCTGTCACGATCTGCTTTTAAAGTATTAAGACATGAATATTGATATATATTTTTTCTACTTTAATTTTTACCAAACGTAATTGGCAAATAGGTGTTCAGCGGGTAGCTGTAAGAAAAAGGCCCGCAGCCTTGCATTCCCGATTAATATCGCCCAAAATGAGTGCAGGTGTGTAAATTATCTTTTGCTTTAATATTTTCACTTATGATAGTGTCGTTAACAGAAAATATAGCCCGACATAGTTTCACAATTTTACAAGACCATGACCTATATTTACATGCAAATAGATTTTTTTTTGTACATAGTACATGGAGGTGGATCTACATGCACGTCGATAAAGAATACTGTTTGTGTTTCATATAAAAGAGGAACGTGTTTGTGCCTTGGGTTTAGTTTTTATAGTTCAGGATAAGGGTTAGGGG
This sequence comes from Hermodice carunculata, assembly GCA_964020975.1. Taxonomy (NCBI): domain Eukaryota; kingdom Metazoa; phylum Annelida; class Polychaeta; order Eunicida; family Amphinomidae; genus Hermodice; species Hermodice carunculata. The sequence continues at coordinate 62,588,797 of OZ026616.1, read as the reverse complement.
GAGGGGAACAGGAGGGGGGGGGAGTGCGTTCGTTAGTTTTGTTTTTCTGTTTTTCGTTTTTTATTATTATTTTGTTTGTTTATTTGTTTTGTTTTGTTTTGTTTTGTTTGTTTGTTGGTTTTTTTTCTTTGTTTGTTTGTTTTGGTTTTTCTTTGAGGTGGGTTTTTTGTATATTTAGTCTGTGGTTTTTTTTGGGGGGGGGGTGTCTGTAACTTGTGTAGCAAGGGTAATGCATTACGATGAATATCATACGCAAAAATAAAGTAGATTTATTTCTTAAATATATGCCCTCTTAAGATCCAATGTCTTATGTTAACTTTCCCTGTGTTTCCTTACAGCATCGTGCGTCGACAGAAATGTGAAATGTGAACCATGGGCTCGAAGAAATGAGTGCCGACGGAACCCACGGTACATGAAAGTGTACTGCCGGAGATCGTGTCGAGTATGCACATGAGACTGAAGTCGCATGTGCTTTGAGGTTTATTGTACTGACAAGGGATATCACTTCAAACATGGATATAGAATGATATCAAGTAACTGATTCGAACAATACGCAATATAATTTTACATTTTTTAGATTTTATCTTAATACTCTGCTTGTATCCAAATGGTATATGTACGTTACGTGTTATGAAATATGTATCTGACACAGGGACTACAATTATGTGAAACTGTAGCAAAAGATTTACTCACACTGGGGCCGATCTGCCATCGAGCGTACACTTTAAGCGCGCCACCTGGTGGCAACTTTGCCAGCGTCAACAATCGCCTTTGCAGCCCGCTTCAACGCAGGAGGAAACAAGAGGGTGCTTCTGCAGGTAATATATGCATTATGGCTTATAAAACATATAAGAATCGCTTATATAACGATTTCTCTGATAATTAAAAACATTTATTGTCATTAGCACGCTCATTTCAATGGCAAATCGATTCCAATCGTAAGACCACATTATCGCACCTGCTTGACCCTATGAAGCCCAGTTTAAGGCAGTTTTGTCGCTGATATAAATCGTAACTCAAAAATCGAAAACGGCCAGGTTTTTATGCATATCATAAACATTAAAAACAGACAGCATTGTAATGTATATAATGAGAAATGAAAAAATGAGTACTGGCAGTTTGCAGTTGAGGCCAGTTGCACACAATTTTGGGCGATAATAGAATGATTTCATGGGGATTGGGCCGTATGAGTGCCTTCACAGTAAATGTGCAAAGAAACTCACAAAAATACATTAGTCTTCTGATTTTATCTTGCCCATTGTAAACAAAAGGGTTGGAATATATCGAAAATACAGAAATTTGATTCTGTCAAGCCCATTTTGTGCACTTTGTTAGGTGTTGTTTTGTGATTTAACCCTCCCCTGTCAATTTTCAGGCCAGAGAATTTTGCAGCATGGTGTCCCAGATGGCCACAGGAGTGGCACCATTGATGACTAAAAGGTAGGTTGGCCAAGGCAAGTAATATAATGTTTTTGATAGATCACACGAAAAAGGTAAGATTATCTCTAAAGATTAAAAAGAGAATTCTGTTCAGAACATAGCTTAATTGGAGGAATTATAATCCCTCCAGGAGCGAGACTATAGCTATTTTAGTTGAATCAGCCCATTCATTAATGGACGGTGCTCTTAATTGTCACGGTACCGTGACCGTAGCTCGGCAGTCTCACGTCACGGTACTGTTGTTGTTGTAGATCGGGATGCTAACCCTTCCAATTGTATATAGTCAGGTTAACACTCAATATGCAACAACGCATACACAAATACTTCTTGTGTTTTTAACTTGCATTCTTTTATGCTATCTCACTGTCTCAGTTCTGCGTCGGACAGTCTGATTTATTCTAAGTAGGCCCATTGATCTCCCAGCAAAGGTTGCAGTCTACTGATATAATCTTGCTCATTGTGAACAAAAGGGTTGGGATATATCTAAAATGCAGAAATTTAATACTGTCAAGCCCATTTTGTGTACTTTATTAGCTGTTGTTTTGTGATTTAACCCTCCCCTGTCAATTTCAGGCCAGGTATTGCAGTACAGTGTCACAGACGGCCACAAGAGTGGCACCACTCATGACTAAACAGGTAAGTTGGCCAAGGCAAGTCATATAATGTTTTTGTTAGCTGTAAGAGTAGTTGAGTGATTATTTTCATCGACTGAAAATGTCTCTGCTGGTGCCTAAAATGGTTCAAAATGTAGGAAATGAATGTGCAAATTTCAAATTTTTCCTGGGGGGTCATGCCCCCAGACCCCCTCAAGCTATGCTTCATGCCTTCGCTGCTCAGCTTCCCACTGTTTAGTACATGTATGCAGGAGGGATATCTCCCACTTTTAACATAGTTCTAGCTTGAAGGGTTTGATGTATTTTATTCTGTGGGGCCATGAAATTCCACTTAAAAGAGAAACTGGGTGTCACAAGATGAGGATAAAGGACCATGAGAAGAAATAGGCGCACATTTAAAGTATCTGATGAATATGGCAGTGATTTGGTGCTACATATGGAACCATGACCCCCCCCCCCTTTCCTGTTCACAATCTGTGAACATTTTAATCCAGAGAATGGATGTAGAACTATACTGGATATCCCAGTCTAAAGGGAGATAAAAATATAACATAAATCATTTGATTTCAAATGCAGGTATTGCCATGTTCATTTTTTTTCCGTTTTTGAAGGGTACACATTTATTCTGTTTCTCCCAACTAAGACTTTTAACCTATGTTTTTTCTGTTCCTTGCAGGAGTTACATTTTCACAGTCACATGTTGGATTCACCTATAATACCATTTATGCCAGCATGCTGAGAATTTAACTTTGATACAAATATTGAAAGTTTTTAAATGTTAATGCAACAAACTTGCAATATACCATTATTTTTTTTTCTTGACTTTTGCAGCAATCATGTCTAGTTCAAGCCATCATCATTGTTCATCGGCATCATCCATTACAGTTATGCCCTACAAGCTTCACCATTGTTCAGCAACACAACCCCTAAAAGGTATGCTGTGGCCAGCCATTTGCATTCCAGTGCCCACAGGAGAAATTCATAATTAGTCTTTCACTGTTCTTCATGTACTTCAAGCTGAATGGCCTTGCTGTAGTGCATACCAGCTTGGATTTACCTCTCTGTCCAAGGTTCACTGAAAGTAATTCAGATCTAGGTATCTGAATGTGGGGGCTATTCATACGATTGAATAGCATCAAAACCTTCTCAACACTTCCAATTTTTATTGTGACTGTGGCACTTGTTTCACAAACTTGTGTCTTGTACATGTTTGTGGTGGCAATATTTTCAATTTGATGAAACACAGGGTAAGGTACATCGCGATAAATGGTTGATTTGTACCCACATGCGCTTGATGGTCTCATTGCTTTGCACACAGACCTGTGCCATTTCTTTAGCTCACTGATGACCATTGGGTTCAGAGGTGTCATCTCAAATTGATGCTGTCTCCATTGTGCAAGACCAGGATTGTACCTGTACAATAAAAGCCATTATTTAGACCAGAGTTTGACTTATGTCAATGTCATGTTGAGTACCCCCTGTGCATGTGTTGGTGCAATTTTGAGTATTAGCTGCTGTGCTTCGGGCATTATGTCAAAATTTGTGAAACAAATTAAATGAACTTTAAATTTATAGAATGATGTAATCAACAGACATGTAAGAAATGGTTGTCTTTGTACATCAGATGCACACTTCAGTTTTGACAACACTAATGTTGATCAGAAGCAGTTGAAAGCTTAATTGTGAACAATCACATTTTCACTCAATTCTACATCTAGGGTTGTTCTTTGTGAGTGTGAAATGGTGACTGAGCTACATTATAATATTATTGTCCACTGCTTGTGTATGGTTATGTGAGGTGGAACTGACACACAAATGTGTCAAAAGTGTCTTTGTCACAAAATCAGAAGTACATTTCTGGATGTGGATTTGTCATGTCATATTTCAACTTTGTACACACTGAATAAATTGATTTGCTCTTCTGATCAAACCGATTTAATCAGAGGAACAAATATACTCTTATTTGATCACATGAACAAATATATTTGTTCAGATAATTACATTGATTTGGTTAGGAGAATAAATAGATGGTATTTTATCATCTGGTTAAATCGAATTGTTCTTCTGATCAAATTGATTTGATCATCTGAACAAATACACCCCCAACTTAATTAAATTGACGCTCCCTGTCTGATTTGTTCCGCGGATCAAATATTTATACTTCGAAACAAATCACTTCCGCCAGTATTTGATCCGTGCAACAAATGGTACACAGACTACCGTAAGTGACGAGCAGCATACAAAAGTGAGTAATTATTATCTGGTAGTGGAGAAATGTATATTTATTCAGCAGATCAAATAGATTTGATCAGGGGAACAAATATATTTGTTCGGGTGAATAAATCGGGATATACCTTATTCCATTTGATCAGAATAACAAATCGATTTAGTCATCTGAACAAATGCATTTGTTCATGTGATCAAATTCAATTTATTTGTTCCTCTTAACAAATCTATTTGATCTTCTGATTAAATCAGTTTGTTCTTCTCATCAAATCAATTTAATCAGAAGAACAAATATACTGTATTTGATCAGATGAACAAATACATTGTTCATCTGATCAAATCAATTTGATCATGTGATTAAATGTTTAGTCCTCTGATTAAATATTGATTCCCCTGATCAAATATTTGTTCATAAGAATAAATTTATTTGTTCTGATGATAGAATATTTAATCATCTGATCAAATACTGAATAAAACAAGAAACGGCGTTCCACGATGTATTTATATATATATATATATATATATATATATATATATATATATATATATATATATATATATATATACATATATATATATATATACACTGTATATATAACATTTTTCTACAAATATAAAATTGATTTCTGTTGATAATCTAATATATTATGTATCACTTTGTACATATCATATATGTAGGCTGTCTGGTAAATCATAATCCAGTTTGTTTTATGGTACATAAATTTGTACATCAATGTGTACACTGCACTTTCCACACGTGTGTAATGCAGGTAAGTGCCAATATTTCATGGAAATATTACAATTATTAAAATAGGTTGTTAATGGAAAAGCTCCTTGGTGCTTATGTTCATTATCGTATAAAATAAACAGCCTTTGAAGAAAGTTTAACTTGAGACTACACATGGACAACAACCATAAATACACGTGATATTTCAACTTAACATACTTGTTTAAAGTACACATGGGTCTTGTTTTGTGTGTGTGAAATGGTGATTGAGCCAGATTATAACTGTTCACTACATGTACTTGTCTATGGTTATATGTGGTTCACCTGACACACAAATGTGTCAAAAGTGTATTTGTAACAAATTCAGACACACATTTCTGAATGTGGATTAGTGATGTGTCATATTTCAACTTTGTACATATATATGTGTGACAGCTTTCTGCATAAAATTGATTTCTGTTGATAATCTAATATATTATGTTAGTGTACCACTTTGTATATATCACCTGTGTAGACTGTCTGGTAAATCATAATCAAGTTTGCTTTATGGTACATAAATTTGTATATCAATGTGTACACTGCACTTTCTACACATGTGTGAAATGCAGGTAAGTGCCAAAATTTCCTGGAAATATTACAATTATAATAAGTTGTTCATGGAAAAGCTCCTGGGTGCTTTTGTGCATTATTGTATACAAAGACAGCCTTTGAATAGTTCAACTTGGGACTACACATGGCCAACAACCATAAATAAATGTGATATTTCAAAGTTAACATACTTGTTAAAATACATGACAATGTTAAGTGTCAATGTAAATGACTTGTATCTGCATGTACTCAACAGGCCAGACTTGAGGTTGTATATACATGAAAAGTTCTCCAACATGTCAACCGAATACACTTAAATTGTTATGGTAATGACAAAATTGTTGGCATTGTGAAATTTAGATTAATATTTTGAGGTTGTATATTCATGAAAAGGTCCCCAACATTTTAACTGAATGCACTCAAATTGTTATGATTATCGTGAAATTGTTGGTATTGAAATTTAGATTATTAATCTATTATTCCCAAGTAAATGTAATTACCTTGTACTTGTGTTTTACGTACCTCCCATGTCTAGGTCCACTAAAAATTACTTTATTAGGCATTTGTAGGTACTTCTTTGCTGCATCACTCGTATGTCTCATTTTTCTATCCATAGTCAGCAGACTAAGTTTTTTTCACTGTTTGTTAGGCATCTGACATGACAATCTGTAATTTATAAATCACTAGTTTCTTTATGATTATGCTTAGGACTGAATAACTGTAAAGTAGGATGAGATATTCATATTTAGCCTGTAATAGATGAAATTTACGTCAAATACAAGATAATTCCCCATATGCCCACTTTGGTATCCTTCCTGATCACCAAACAAGTATACAAATTCTGTATACCTGTTTTGCAATCAGGCTCATGAATATTTATGATCACCATCAGGGGCAGACATAATTTAGCCTCGTTTTGGTATCTGCATGAAAAAAATTATATCCCATTCTAGTATTCTACATGTTGTTAAATGGTTGATGTTATTTAATAAATTGTTATGTTTTTCACATGTTTTTCAGTAGTTTTTATTTCACATTTAAAGTCCTATTACAGTATCAAATTGTCACTACCTGTCTGTTCAGGGGATACAAGAAAATATCCAAGTGAAAAGATTTGTATCCCATTCAGCTGTTGGCTTCATGGGATACAAATCTTTTCACGTGGATATTTTCTTTTATCCCGTGAACAGATAGTAACTAATAGTGCTACTGTGTGTGCTGCGCACTTGATGAAGTTAAGTTGGTGATGGTAGGCCTATGGCTTTTCTAGTATTTTAGTGACTTGCCACAACAAATTACGGAGTACATGGAAATAAAAATGGAACGTAGCTTCAGTGTAGAATGATAAAGTTGATTAGACCTCCTCGTTTTGCGTAGTTATCGCCTTTGGGGATTAGTAGCTTCAACAAAACGTTTTCACATGGGATGTCTGATAAACTTTATCGTTCTACACAGAAGCTACGTTTTATTATATTATTGGTGAACTGCAAAGCTCCTTGTATGGATTACATATTGAGTGCACCTGTAAGTTGAGAAATAAAATGTCGATAAGAAAGTGATCATGTATTTCTTATTTCCAGTAGAGAGAGAAAGCAGGTAAATTAGTTCTGTCAGTGGTAACACCCTCCCCCCCCCCCCCCCCAAACAAAAATGTTACATGTACCACTATCTTGTATACTTTGTTTCCAGTCCTGCAACATGCAGGTAAACTTTTTCATATCTTGTACTGTCATATTGATTTTGGAGACATTTCCCTTCCTGAAATGCCAGTAAGGAATGCATTTGACCTTTGACGAGGTATACTAACAATTTCTCTTAAAATGTCTTTAATGACAGTGGTAAAGCTAACTTTTATTCCAAGATGTTTTTATCATGGATCAAACTCTGTAATGTCTGTAACCATGCAATTTAAAACTACTGTATCTCAAATAGCAGATATCCAGAAGTAATTACATTTTTAAGGATGAATTTTTTTTGCGTGTTATGCAACATATTTGTTGACTTGTAAATAGTTTAATAAAGTACCAAGATAGTTTTCTTGTGGCTAAGAGAGAGATTGGTGACAGTTAAGCTTTTTCTTAAGTGACAAAAACTTTTTCTTTATCAAAGGCAAATATGTTTAAAAATTGTGTGCAACTTTTCTGGGATGTTGTTTTTCCTCCACAAGTACTAAAAGTAATGGAACAATACAGAAGCAGCAATATAAACATAAAAAATTGCAATGCCATTCCTCTTAAACAAAATTTCTTATGTGTGTGTTTTTTTGTTTGTTTGTTTGTTTTTTTTTTTTTGAGTTGCTGGAAAGAAAAGTTGTCATTATTTGATCAAGAGTCACAGTTTGATCGTCTGACCTCATTATTGGTCCCACACACTTCTCCCCTCTATCCTACTCATAGACTCACATATTTTGTTTGCCAGGATTAAGGGGAAAAATGTTTGACCCTGCAACACAAATGGAGGCTTGCAAATTGCAACACCAACAGATAACACGGCATGAACAAATTTGAATGAAAACTTTTTTGCTTTAATTTAATTTCCGTTTATATAAAGAAGATACAATGAAATAAGGCTAAAAACAACTGGAGGGTAAGAAAAAAGGCTTGGGATCATGTAATCAGGTTACAAAATTTGTCTGTCCACTGTGCAAACAAGTCCATTGAACTAGGCCTATTTTACACACCTTTGGACAACCGTAGTGGCGTTGACTTCGCACTCCCCGAACATGGCCAAAGCCCGCGGCACCAGCGTATTCCCCTCCCCTAAATATGCCACATACTCTCTTCTTGCCTCTGACAGGGCCACACTAATCAAATTTTGGGCATACGCCTCATCCCACTCCCAAAAATCACCATCGGCAACTCGTCCGAAATTCATTCTCGCTTTTTCGAAACAGAGCGCTATTACAGTGACCTCTGGTGACAGAATCTGAAATAATGTTACTTATGCTGCATTTCTATCTCCGGCACAAGAGATCAAAGTGGTCGGTGGATGGCGCTGCGGCCCCAGTGTGCTGCTTGTAATGCAAACGTGCAATATGATGACACGGCATGCAAGACATGTGTGTTGGTCAACAGTACGCAACAAAACGCTTACCCATGGAAATAAAAACTCTGTATACTGTTTACACTTATACTGATTATAGAGTACCTGTTCACAGTATCGAATTTTTCAGTTTGTTTTGAATGATGATGATTGTTGTTGTTGTTGTTGTTGTTGTTGTTGTTGTTATTATTATTATTATTATATTATTATTATTATTATTATTATTATTATTATTATTATTATTATTATTATTATTACCATCATCATCTACATCATCATCATCTTCATTATTATTATTATTATTATTATTATTATTATTATTATTATTATTATTATTATTATTATTATTATTATTATTATTATTATTATTATTATTATTATTATTATTATTATGATGTCTGTATGCCAATGCACACATATTGTTTTTCTAAGAATTCTTTCTTTCTTTCTTTCTTTACAGCCAAATTTGTCCGACATTTCATTTGAAAAGTATTATACGTAGAAACTCCAAGCTTGGCACAATCATACTTCTATAGATGAAGTCTCGCCTTTTTATAATAAATGGTCACGCTTTTCAAAATTATGCAAATAAGGGCTAAAATATCGATAGTGTGTTAGGGCGGCAGGCAAAATTAAAAGGCAGCGGGGCTTTACCAAATGTGAACCTGGCACTGGGGAGAAAATCAGTTCAGAACACTGTTCCCGCACTGCGCATCCACACTCTGCTGTCAGAGTTACTTATACATTTCTTTCATTCTTACTTTTTTCTTCCTTTCTTTTTCTCTCTCTCTTCTTTCTTTCTTTCTTTATCTATTTACTTATTAAATCATTCATTCATTCACTTGTGTGCTGTGTCTATTTATTTGTTTATTTACTGTGTAACTTTGTTTTCGACTATGAACATCAAGAGTGTAACATCGAGAAGACAAACCATTATTTAGCAATATTGCACACGCATTCTGGTGTTATAATCGTGTGAGTGTGCCAGGATCTAAGGGCGATTCCTTGGAGGTAACACAGAAAAAATTATAAAACCAAAAATTTCATAACTTGACCAATCTTATAGTTTAGTCACATAGACGCAACGAGGACTAACATAAAAATACATTGATTTTCTTTGACGCTTGCATGAACGCCAATGGTTTGGCTCAAATTCAAGGCATATATCACACGCTGTTCAAGATAATAAATGTCTACCCAAGGATGTGTACCTATTACTGCACCAGGGCCCTTCCATAATGCGTTAATTTTGGTTTAAACATATTTTATTGAAAAACAATTGACCGACAGGTTCACCAGCCTATACTAGGGCCTCTTGTGCACACGAGGCAATACAACATTGATGTTTCAAAGTACTAATACACAGATAGGCGACATACGGGACCACAATTTCAGAATACGTGGGGAGGGAACATGTTTGATGTGTGGTGAGATTACAATTATTTTCATTAGCCGAAAAAGCTGTGTCCAAAAGCCATATCTTAAAGCTTTCTGAGCTCTTCATATAATAATGTAATAATGTGCTGCTTGAAAAATTGCCTCGTTAATATTTTTTTTTCCTTTCATTAAAATTAGGAACGTGAGAGCGTTAAAACTCGCATCAGGTATTACTTTGATCTGCAATCCGTTTCTCAACACCATATATCTACTATATTCGAAGAAAAAATGATGTATGTTCTCCAATTCTGCTGCACATGAGCATGGTGGTGGTTCAACAACGCCAATTCTAAAAAGATCAAAATTAAGCTCGATGCAGCTCATTCTCATCCTCGCGTGGAAAACAGCAATTTTCTTATCACCGTAATTATACGTGTTCAGTTTCTAAATTGTTTTTCCATCCGCTGAGGTAAATTTGACGAGTAGATTTATTGATTGATTGATTGATTGATTGGTTGATTTATTTATTTATTTATTTATTTATTTATTTATTTATTTATTTATTTATTTATTTATTTATTTATTTATTTATTTATTTATTTATTCTTTCATTCATTAGTTCGTTTGTTTCTTTGTTTAATTATTCACTTATTTATTTATTTTTTTTATTTACTCATGCAATTCATGTATTTATTTTTTTATTCATTTATTTACTTTATTTAATTGCTTATTTCATTTTTACTTTATTTTATTATTATTATTATTTTTTTTCATCAAGTGTTGTTTACGAGGTATCGAGTATTTCGTTCACTCCTTGAACCACCAGTGTACTTGCACCTCATAACCATACACTGTAGATGGAGCCAGCGAGAGGGTAAACAAACCAAGCTTCTCTATCTGGCCAATATCTGCCAGCAGGGAGTGCTGTCTCACGCAAAACGCTGCCTTTGGCTCGTTATTCCATCACACAGTGAGACACTCTAAGGGAAATGATCCATTTGTGTCACAACTTTCATTTCTGTGTAGAGGGAGATAGCCTCCTTTTTTTCAGGATCTCAATTATTTAAGCCGGGAAAAGGCTCCTTGGGGATTGCATGCCAACCAGTGAATGTAATTCCGCCCTCTCTAATAGGAACTTTATTTTACCTTTTTTTTTTTTTTCCAAATAAATGCATTGAAAGGAATTCACAGTAAAAACAGGTTAGCCTTGACTTACTCTGATGAAAAATTCAAAGAACTCCAGTAATTCACTTAATTCACTTGATTCTGCTGCATATTTGAGTTCCCATTTTTCAAATCAAATTTGCATGGAATTGGGGGGGGGGGGTCATTTCTGTGTACGTCTTGTCATCATTTCAATAAGCTTACATTATTATTTTTTCGGGTTTTTTTTTTTTTTTTTTGGTTTTTGTTTTTCCTTTTTTTGGGGGGGGGGGCAAATAAATACATTTTACTGCTCTGGTCAACTGCAAGACACACACCTGCAGTATTGTTAACTGAGGGAACTTGATGCGACAGGAAATTCACATTCTGTAGTAGGTTCAGGAGTCCGCCCTGTGTGTACCAGAAGTAGCCCGATACATACAATTATTTCTTTGCAACCTGCTAAAATCGTGTTTACAAAGTGATGAGTGCCTCAGTGTTTGTCCCCGTGGTTGGCCTACAAAAGTGAGTCAGTAAGCTGTAGACAGTTTCTAAGAAGAGGATACTAGAAATTACTGGATCTGTAGTATAATACAACAGCAGTATTTGACCTTATTTATGGTGTGCAGTTCAGGTGATCTTTGCTCTGCGTCACGTTCTATGACGAACTCTCTGTCGTCATCACTTTTCCTACAGTAAATATTTAAATACTTAATGCAACTATCTCCCTTTGTAATGTAGTTTTTATCAGGTTTTACGAACTGGGAATTCGAAACCAAATGTTAAAAAACCTATGTAGCCAGCTGAAACTAATTAGCAATCTGTACTGAATGATGGGCCACAAATCGTTAGGTTATCGGTTACGTGCGCTTGTCTGTATGTTTCGAATTAAGTCAACATTTTGTCATACGTTGATTTACCCCCATGAACCTGGATACGAAGTAGGGTACGGATGTGCAAACACGACATACTTTGTAACTCAGCGAAGGCGGGGATCCAAATATATTGTTCCCATAGTCAAGGACATTAACCCACTACAGACCAAAAGGTACCGACCCACGGGCTGTTTTGGAATAGCCGTTGGGATTGATTTCTTCGTTTGGTACCGATTGTCTTTTGATTGACGAGAAATCGCCACAAGACTGAACGGGTATTTTGACCAAAAGTGCTGGATATATAAATAAAAAAAATTGGAAGTGCGTCACTATACCCACACAAATAGGTAAATATTATTGCTTCTTTTCAAAGGACTCTCGGTTTCATTCAACACATCAAAAGTTATTGAAACGTAAGTACATGTGTCTTACCCCTCGCATAATATGCATGCGTCCTAATTTTGTCAAGTGCTTGTGAACTCCATAGTGACGAGATACCGTTCCCTTTGTCAATACGTAAGTTAAACTTATCTCCCAAAAGTAGAAAATACGAAAGTCTGTGGTGACAAATTCGAATAGGAAGACATGCTTCACGTAAAAAAAAATCATACAGTAAAATGTAATGCTCTATCAATATGTATTAATTTTGCAGAGTTTATTGCAAAACGTACATAGATGTGTAATTCGAAGAAAAATTCCAGTAAAACTGTACAGCAAAATATAAAATTGCATTGCGCACGTTTTCAGTAAATATTGCATCAAAATATGATAATCTGTCTTTGCACATATACTAGGGAGTTGTCAAAAACAGTAACTAAATGAAATGTTTGATGTATAATATGTAACAAGATAGTTTTCTTGCGAGTATGTTCAAAATAATTCATTTTGCGAGGTCAAGGTAAGACTAGAAAATATCTATAGACATCAAACAATTTATGTTGTCGAATACTGCGGCCATAAGTGTACATTGTAAGGATACACATCATCTAGTATTTTACCTGGTGGTCACTATCCTTGGATATAATATTCATATCATTTACCTATTCCAGAAACGCGAATCATTCACAGATTGTCTGTATTTAACTAAACTATTTCCAAATTAAGAAAAATACACTTTTGCAAATGGGAACTTCGAGAATAAATTCGAGGATACGTTTAACAGCTCTGTCCCTTAAAAATCCGCCACTGATCCGAGCCAGGATGCGAAAAACAGACGTCACAATTCTTTGTTCTCCAGCCAACCGGAAAAAGAAAAAAAAATGCTAAACAAGCAAAACGCAGAAGCGATTCATAGCTGTCCTGAAGACTCGTCACATCGCCATGACTCCGTCTTACCGCACAGATGCTAACAATATTTTTGGCTTTATAATTCTAGCATGCGTATGTTTGAGAGTAATGAACGGCGTAACTGCTCAATATGCCAAAATAGAAAACAATGGATATTATGACGTACTCATTGCCATTAATGAGGATTTACCAGAAGACGAGACGCTGATTAAGAGAATAAAGGTAATGTTCTGCTATTGCCTACAACATTGCTGCCGAAAGAGCGACAGGAAACCTTTATCAAAAGCCCCTATTTTTTCTTCTGTTCATCAATTGACTTCATAAATGTTGTTATGCGATGCAGATATGCAGGGTATATATTTTGAGAAACAACGTGGTTTAAAGATTAGGAATACATTTTCATTGTTTAGGTATGATTGTGTAACCAAACACACATTGATGACAAAATCATGAAGTGCGCACGAAGACCTTGGTCGAGAATATTGACGGGACGACACATGTGGCAAGAGACACTTCTGCCATAGATTTCTTTTACAGTGTCTGGTTTGTGATTACAAACTGCTTATAGCTGAAACCATTGCACTAAGAGTTTATTTCATTTTACCATTACTTATAAGACAAACAATTCTAAATAAACTCTACACGACGCGATCCTTGCTAGATATATGGCCCTTAAAGTTCTTCAAGCATTTTTAGGGTTACATCAGTAAAAAGTTTTCTATATTCATGCAAACATGTCAGAATTAAATTACTTATCAAAACAAAAGATTGAGAACACACCAATTACAATAAACTGTGCATTCTGCGTGCTGCATTTGCGGTGACAAATTTCTTTCTCAAAAAAGGGCAATCTATTAAGAGGATTACACAACTGGCTTGATATGCATTTTCACAAAACTTAATGCCACCTAAACAAGCTACAAGAATGCACTGCCGTCTGGACAACTATTAACTATGTTGTTTATTTATTTGAAAACTAATTTTCATTTAAAATAAGCGAAGGACACCACATAGCGTCTATGGTGCTCAATCGAGGGGTTTGAGGTATCAAAACCGAAACCACAGATTAAAAAATTGAAGAGCCCCTCAAAAAGTTGGAGCTGGAGACCCCCTCAATTAGCCATTCAATGGCTATTGGGCAATCCAGTTTTTTTTTTTTCAAAATAAATATGTTTACAGTACAAAAGTTGCCAAACAACATAATATACAATACTTTGTAACCCATTTTTTTTTAGTATTCAGTTCCAAAACTTGCGTAAATTTTAATAAACTTGTGCATTTGAGTCATTTTTTTAAAAAAAAAAATATTCGAATCGTTGTGACCTAATTGTTTTGAAACTGCTGGCCTGGACCAAAGAATATACACTTGGGCAGAGGGGTCATATTTCTTAACACATAGACTATGTCATTATGTATTTTCAAGCGGAAAACCCTGACAAGCGAAGTGTGATATACCAGATGAGGTAACACTAGGCATTGAGCAAAGACTGTGATGCTCCACTGGAAATTATAATTTTTTGGCCGTTTCAACTTGTCCAGAAACGCTTGGAAACGAGAGTGGACACTGTCAGCTGGAAGTGCTTGGAATAAAGGGTTATTGAATTGATATTTCTTTAGCGGGTAGCGAGTTACCTTGTACCCGGACTCTGTTTGAGTTGTTGGAGCACAAGGCCTGCTAGCAGTTGAGGGGTGGCAGCGTCAAGGCTAAATAACTGAATGACTTTTTTTTTTCGAATGTCTGCAGGGATGATGGCCCGTCTGCGTGAGATCCTGTTCTTGGTATCAAATGTTTGGCACGCTTATTGTGTTAAAGTAAAAGAGAGTTCGGATTCTTGGTATTCACACACTGAACAAAGACTTGCTCCGGTTGCTCCTGAGAATGATGGTGTCCGTTTAATAAACAAAGCTAACACTACTCTTCTGTGGAATTACTTAAACTTAGTAACCTTTACTGACGATACATCTCCAGTCATTTTGCCCCGGTAGAAAGACATGGCGAACTTTTACATTCAACCAGCGTAGTCCAATCCACACGATGGTGCTTGACCAATTGAACTTTATGGATATGACTTTTGAAGTGAATGACACGGTATAACGTGTGTGCACGTATATGTGCAGTAGGTCTCAGGGACTCAAAGAGGCACTGGTGGCTCCGCAAAAAAAGGGGGGAGCTAATATTTTTTGTATAAATATACAGATCAAATGTCTGTTGATAATGTTTCACCTAATCACATATAATTAATTTGCTATGCAATTGTGAGTGAAAAAGACGAGGCGCCTTCGGTCATTAAACATTGCATGGATTTTCAGATGCTAAAAGACCAGTCAATCTTCTTGCACCACCGCTTGCCTCCAGGGTCAAATATTTGAACGGACGTAAGAATGGCGCCCTCTTACACTTCAATAACAGACATAGTTCACATCAACGTGCATACAATCAAATCTTGGGGATACTTTAGGCATAAAACAACAGTATTTTGCGGTAAAGGTCCGCTTGCCCCCCCCTCCCACCCCCGCTATAGAGGTAGTAGTGGATGCCAACAGGGAAGTTAACACCAGGCCTGCAATTTCTGTTCGTAGTGTAAGGTACCAATGAGTCCAGCTGGTTGTTCTGAGCAGTATCTACTAAGTCTTTGAGCAGAGAAGTGACATAGCAGAGAGAATTTGCGGTATACTTAGTACGAAACATACAATTTTTCTTCTGGCGGCGTTGCGCCGGCCGTACACACAGGGAAGCTGTTCATTTTGTGTTTAGTGGGTTGTTTAAGCGAATAACCTAACAGATTGCCACACAACGAGCCTCTCTTTTCTAGTATAATGTGTGTACGCAGATTAAACGGAGCCGTACTCAGACCTCCTTTTATTTGACATATAATAACATGTAAGTATACCAGACATGAACATATATCAAACTTCTATGTGGGATGTACAAGCCAATCGCGCATAGTATGTTAGGATCAGTCAGGAAAACCCCAGTTAAGGTCATAAAGTCTCCGTTATCACTGGGGCTACCTAGGTAATGATCTTTCATTGGAAAAAGACACAAAAAGATAGACTGGAAGGGTACATTATGAGGAAAAAATGATGCTGTGACAAAATTCGTATTATGAGTGATTGATTCCTAACTATGTAACAATTTACAATGCTACATATTTCTGAATGTTGTTTGATCGAGTGTAGTGTGGTGTACTTTCAACACCCAGATACAGAACGGGCATAAAGTATGTCTACTATACATGGAGGTGACCCTTTTGAGGAGGGATAGAATGAAATATCTGATACATTTACGAGCATTGATGTTTTTGGTTTTGGTTTTCTTTCAATTTTTTTTTTTTTTTTTTTTTCTTTTGTTTCGTTTTTTTTTTTTTTTTTTTTTTTTTTTTGTTTTTTGTTTTTTTGTTTGTTTGCTGTTTTTGATCTTTTTGGGGCAAGAAATGGTGGTTTATGTCTTAATATGGTTTGGTAGGGATGAACCATTGATGGAATTGAAAACATGTCAAGAAAGTATTCTGCAAATTGGTTTCGTGTGTATTTCAAATAAAATGTAAATCTTTCACTTATAGGAGGTCCTAAAATTTCAAGAATGTTTGAGTTTTAAAAAGTAAATCGGTATGCGAGTTATATTTTGCATGGCATATTATGCAAACAACTGGCTTTAGAAGTTTGGTAATTCCTTCGCAAGGGTAGCCCCAAGCCAGAATAGAATAACTTAAGTGTGGAAAAACATTGAGTTATATTTGCGCAGTAGAGTATTTGTCGGGTAAATATTTATGAAGCCTTTTCAAGATTGCTACTAAGTTAAAAAATTTCGTGCCTATTTTATTAATATGCGGCTGCCAATTTAATGTTTAATGAGTCAACAAGCCTAAAAATTGATTTTGGAAATTTTTGAAACACAAGTATTGTTAATTTTTAGATTCAGAGTTAGAAAAATTCTCCATTGGGGAAAGTGGTGTTTGGTTTTGACAATATTTTAGGATAATTTGTTTATTGCTAACCAGTCATGTCATTTCTTTAATTCAGTCTTGATATTGTGTGACAGGTTTCCACAGTTGTCTGCACTAATACGAGGGTTAAACGAACAAAGGGGATTGATTAAAATTTAATCATCTGCATAAAGTATGGAATCAAATATTTGTGAGGCAAGGTGCATGTCATTAGTATAAATGATGAACAAGCGAGGACCCAGTATAAATCCCTGCAGAACTTGAGTAGTGGTGGATGGTAGGTAACCTGCGTATGCATTATAAAAAGAAACGTATTGGTGTCTGTTGGTAAGGATATTTTTCAGCCAGTCGAGAGAGGTGCTGCGAATACCATAATACTTTAATTTGCGAAATAGAATTTCATAATCCAAAGTGTCGAACACTTTAGAAGGTCCTGATAAATGCTGATGGGCAATTTACCTGAATCAAGAAAACTAAAGATTTGGTCAACACATTCTTAAGCAGCTGTTTCGGTTGAATGGATGATTTGAAACCATGTTGGCACTTGTATCACAAGTTTTTAGAAACAAAATTTCCCGTTAGTAGTTTGTAAACTACTTTTTCAAAAACTTTTGATAGGGCTGGAAGAATCGGAATGGGTCTGTAACTGTCAAGTAGATTATTTCCCCCTTTTTTTGATAATGGTAGCACCTTTGCTTTTTAGTTTGACAGGAAAATTCCGATGGTTAAAGATTGGTTTATAATTGGGGTTAGTGGTTTCGAAATTAAAGAGATAATGCCTTTAAGTAGTTTCATTGACAAAGTGTCGTGGCTTGTGATGTTTTTTATTTGAATTCGTTCATAATTTAAGTGATTTCATAGGAATTTACGAGTTAAAAGGTAAACATATGTTCAGATTGATTTCTCAGATAGGAAGAAAGTCAAGGTAAGTTTAAAGTTATTAATCTTTTGGACCTATGTTTGTGAAAAAAATGTAAAGTGTTCAGCTCATTCATGTTTGCCAATCATTTTCGTGTTTTCTATTAGGAAGACTTGAGGTAAATCATTTTTCCGTTTATTTATGTTCAGAACGGTTTTAATGGTATCCTATTTTTTCCATATATCACCCTTAAACATTTAGAAATGTGAAAAATAGTATTCTTGCTTTAATTGACAAATTTCTGTTTTTAAATTTGGTTATACACTTTAACGTTTTGTTTTATGATATTTCTTAAGAATCTGCCACAGTACATTTCAGTTTTTGGTATAAGTTATTTGATGGATTTTATTATGCCCAGTGTTATCCAGGGCGAGTGTTTACGCTTATATTTATTAAATTTTACAGTCCTCTCTGGGAGGTGCAGTTTCCTTGCCGAACAGATTATATTTTCTAAAATTTCATAATTTTTATTGGGATCATACGATAGATCGGAATTTAGACCATTGATTACGTAGGTTTTATAAATTTCATTTAATTTTTTTTTTTTGGGGGGGGGGGTATGATCTTTCGTCATTATTTCTATGAATTTTTGATAATTTTGTGAGGTTAACCTCTGATTTACGCAGGTGAAACAAGGAAAATGGTCCGACATTTCAGTGAAGATGATACCGGAGAATCAGGACGTTGTACTGTCAAATAAACTACAAATAAAATGATCTATTAACGTGGCACGCTTTTTGCACAGTCGGGTGGGGAGAGGTATCTTAGGTTTCAGACCATTGTTCAGCAGTACATTGAGAAAGTCGGTATATTTCTGCCTTGCTGTAACATTGAATACATCGATGTTGATGTCACCCATAACTTTTTTGTCCGAAAACTCTTTACATATAGTATCCAAAGTGCGGATAATACATTAACAAATAATTGGATTTTTTTGGTATTCGATAGCTGTTAAGAAGAGTTTTTGTTAAACCGTTCCCGTAAACATCTAAGAATTGACCTTCCCAATGCTTATTTGGAGAGTAGAAGCCGCGTATAGCGTACTGAAAGTCATTATGTAGATATGTTATCAGACCACCATGCGAGGTACATGTAGCACTTAAGGGAATAGTCTATATCTGTCTTGTGGTCACTTTCCACGACCCTCACTTTTTCTCCATAGATTAACACGGGGAATTAGCAGATAAAAATTTAACCTCTTTATATGTGCCGAATAAGCATTAAACTTTCATTTTATCACACCCGAGTGTATTTGAAAGATAATAATATGTAGTTCAGGTAGATTAGGAGATTATTCCGAAAATTTCCCTCATTTGCAGGCCGAAACTTTTGGGTTCACTGTAATGTAATGGGCTTTGCTGATCCACACGATCTCAAATGGCATGGGTTGCTAAGTGTCACAAACATGCGTCATATATGGGAACAAAAGTCTGTGTGTCAAGGAATTAGACCGACTCAGATCACCCCTATTGACGTATAATTTTCTAATTAAAAAAAAAAGGATAAATCAGACAGATTTTGGTTTAGCCATGTTTCTTGCAGACATATTGCACTGAAAATAAAATTATCTTTTGTTAGCTCATCCAACGATAGTTTTAATTCGTCAAATTTTGCATTAATACTTTGAATGTTTAGATCCAGAATAGGGAAATTACGCATATGCGATTTTAGGTGAGTTGTAAGATTGCCAAAGGTAATGTAAACGGATTCTGAAGCAATTGTTAAAACATTATTTATTCTTTGCGTCTTTATGTGTCAAAGGAACGCGCAGAATGCTGTGAAGAAAGTCATAGCAAACGTAGGAACTAACACGAACACGTCCTACTTTGGTAGAGTTCAACAGTGTAAAAATTCCCCATGGAAGAGTAACAGCATGCAGGAATCTTGAACAGGCATATTTTACTAAATTGTGTCAAACGACTTTATCTTTGCCCCAGAAAATACACTAAAACTGTTTGTTGCAGATCTAGTGTATCACACAAATTCAAATTAATGTTGAATCAGAAATTAATAAAATTTACACTGATGGCCCTATCGTGAAAATTTAAAGATATCACCACGCCCACTCCCTCCTTCCTTTCATAAATATGCGAACATTAGCCGTGACTGAACTTTAGATTGTTTTGTGTGATAGAGCTGCCACTAATTATTTAGTGTTACATTTTATTTACATATGTTAGTAACTTTAAAAATTTGATATGATTTTTTCAGACAATGTTTACAGATACGTCAGCATATTTACACAAAGCAACCAGAAACAGGGCGTACTTTCAGAACATTACTATACTCATTCCCCACACGTGGAAGGTGAAACCAGAGTACGAGCGTGCAACCACAGAGAACTTCGAGAAAGCAGATATCCGGATTGACAAACCTAACCCGAGGTTACCTGATAGTCCCTACGTTCAGTCTTCCGGAACACCCTGCTCTCCGGGCAAGTTCATGCACTTGACAAAAAAGTATGTCACAGAGAAAGGCTTCGCCATCCAGCGTTTTGGGAGTTACGGTATGTTTTTATTTATTTATTTATTTATTTATTTATTTATTTATTTATTTATTTATTAATTAATTAATTAATTAATTAATTTATTTATTTATTTATTTATTTGTTTGTTTGTTTGTTTGTTTGTTTGTTTGTTTGTTTGTTTGTTTGTTTGTTTGTTTATCTATTTATTTATTTATCTATCTATCTATCTATCGATTTACTTATTCATCTATCTATCTATTTATTTACTTATTCATTTAGATGTTTGTTTGTTTATTTATTTATGTATGTATCTATATATATATATATATATATATATACATATATCCATCCATCTATTACTATTATTATTATTATCATCATCATTATTAATGCTAACACTACTACTACTACTACTACTATTATCTGCAAGCTATTCTCCATGTCTCTGTCTCTCTCTCTCTCTCTCTCTCTCTCTCTCTCTCTCTCTCTCTCTCTCTCTCTCTCTCTCTCTCTCTCTCTCTCTCTCTCTCTGTCTCTCTTATTTTTGTTTATTTGCCTCCAAATTTGCCCGAGTTCTGAAAGAAATCGCACTACGTCTAAAGTCCAAATTTGTTATGATTATACCTACAGGTAGGCAAACTTGCAGGTCAGTCAGATGCGTCAGCATGACTAAAACCATTTATGCATATCCAAATTTTTCATCTTAAAGATCTTCAAGAGAACTGGAGACACTACTCCATTTTAATCCACATACAAGCGCGTCCGGCTGTGCCTAGGTAAAAATCAAACTGATTTCAAAGGAGGTAATGTGTAAAAGAGAAAAGAACATCCAGTTCAAACATGTTTCAGCAAATCTCCATGTGACCTAAAGCCTAACAAATGTATATACGTCGCTTCGGTAACCCGGCATTTTATTTCAACTTGTCTAGGGGTTAACTTGGGCCAGGGAAACAGTACAGAGCTGCATAGCGACGGTTGTTTGTTGAAACCACATAGCTCTGGTTGTTTGGAGACCATTGGCATAATATTTCGCTAGGTTCCAGGTGTCTGTTCTCCGAGTTACCTGTCTAAATAGTTATAAAACTTGCCTTACTGCCTTAAATTTAATCTGCCCGTTCGGTGATGTCTGAAGCAGTGATCATTGTTATTTACAAATCCAAGTGCGACACGATACGCTGACAAATCATGCACGTATTCAAAAAAGCGTCATTTTGAACATGGCGCAATGCGTTGCGGGACCGCCGCACGTAAATACGTTAGTAGAGCGCGGTCATAGCATATGTCATATCATCATTCATGCTCTGAAATATTTGCAAAATATATTCTTTTGGTTTTATATATTATAACCCCTCCCCCGTCCAAGATCGCCACACTACTATCATCGTTTACAAACCATTAGGTGCGGAATTCACAGTTATTAAAATGGCAGCTAGGTTTGTGTGGCTTCGTCCCGGTTGGATATATTGAAGAGGTAGTATTCAATTATACGTGTGAGTATTGGTTTTTAAGTAATTGTTAATTACACCGGATGTGTATCCAATTAATATAAGAACCAACCTGCATCATATTGAATTGGGGTAATTGGGCACATCTCAAATTGGAAATCGCAAATACTTTGAATACTATTAGCTATCAAATTCCATTGCACTGGCTAACTATATTTTATTGACTGTTGCATATCAAATGAATCAAAATGAGATAGGAACATTTCAGATAATGCTCAGACGGCCATTTCACATACGTTCTTCATAATTTCAAAATTTAACTTCAACATTTAACTGAATGCTTTTTGTCCTGAGGAGTCCAGGAAGGCTGAACAAATACCACAATATTATAATTGTTTTGATAAAGGTCATCTCAAACGTCAAATCTTGATTATGTTCAAAACGATAACAGACTGGGATAATATTCCAAGCTACACGAATAATTCTTCCCTTCAGGCACTCAGACCAATGTAATTTTCAGCACATTTTCCTTTTTAATTTTGCTGTTCTCTGTCTAAATTTATCTTATTTATAAACTTTGTTCTCCACTCTATTCGACGTTACTCTATGCTACTCCACTCTGATCTGCTCGACTAAATTCTATTAGGCCCTATACCCCGCTGTAATCAACGCCACTCCGTTCTCTTGTACATACTCTACCAAACCTAACATTTTGTTCTCCTCTGCAAAATATATTATATATTTTGCTCTTTCCTGCAGATTTGATGGGTCATGTATCATAACGTGAGCAATATCGTAAGCCACAATGAAAAATACTGGCGGTGACAAAGTGCAAACAGAAGCGGCCATGTGGTACTTTGTATCCCACTTAATGTGTCATTCCATTCCGCTGGTTGTGTAAATTTTAATAAATCAGTGCATTTATCCCGTAAAGAGTTTTGATTTTCCGAATCACAATAAAATGACTGGCCTTGGCTTCGATACAGTAATAAGGCTAGCCTAGTTTTACGTGTGTCAGTTACCAGAAGGATACAAAATGCGGCAGTATTACCCACGCTGGAGATGCATGTGACGATAAAGGTGCGTCTGCTGGCTAGTAGGACTCACGACGCCGGCGATTTTATTTTCCATTTTGTACTTGAAGAGTTGAAAAAAAAACATCTTATAAGGGTTCTCAAATAAAAAAACAAACTTTTTTTCGTGAAAATGATGAAGATGTAAAACATCACTGCTCAACAGGGTAAACTAAAGTATGAACATTGAAGGGGTCTTAGTTAACGGACTGCCCCTGGCCAAATTCATGTAATCTGTAGAAATAAGGCCATGTCGGTCTGTCATCTAAGGTCTCTTTAGCTTCCAAGGCCACGTTCTGTAACGTTCTGCCACATATATAAAGGTCTTGTTGATTCAGTGCCGTGTTGAAAATGACGTTTGTGATTCCCACGGGGTTCAGCAATGGCTTCTTGCGGACTCATAGCTTTCTTCTACCAAAAGTCGCAACAGAACCTTGTATCAATGCTTCATTTAATTACATACAGATTAAGTTCCTGAGCCTAAATTTTTTAAGGAAGAAAGGGGAAACTTTGAAACTCAAAACAATATTTTCCTGTCCGCACGTGCTTGTCAATCTCACAAATTACAAATACAATACATGATTGCAGAGTATGAGAATGCAGTGCCCCAAACGAGGTGGTCAGACGCACGTGCATCCGATCCGATCCGTTGTGTGAATGGTTGCGCTAGGTTGTCCGTTTTGGTATGAAATATGCTGGACTCACTGAATCCGCTTTTCAGTGCGTTTTGGTGTCCATTTTTACTGGCGATTCAGGTTTAATTCTATTAATATTATGTAATTTTAATGGCAATGCTCTTCCTTATGGCTCTTTATTTTTGAAAATAACAGAAAATATGAAACATCAAATGGTTATTATGACGACTGATACCAACCCGGATCCCAAGCGCTAGAAATTAAAAAAACAAAAACAAAAACAAAAAAACCCCACCCGGATGCCATTGCACCCGAAAACGCAAGCAGAAACGGACACTAAAAAGGCTATGAGATTTGATTGGATGTTTACTGTTTCATTATGAACGCAGACGTAAGAAGAAAGAAGTTGGCATCCATGGAAAGAACATTATTCATATATGGGTATTAAGAACTTTAATTCGCATTTTTCAAATGAATTCTTTGAAAATCAGCCCATCTCTTTTCCCGAGAAAGTGTCACAGTTCAAAGAAAAAAATGTCGCCGGGGGAACTCATGTAAACTGAAAAGCTGGCCGTCATATTCATTCAGCGTATAGGACAGCGCAAGTTCGTTTCGTGGAACAAGGACTGGAGTTTTATTACCATACGTGAGATAGTGCATGCTTTTCATATAAATTATCCGCTGCATTTTTTTTTCAGAGAAGGTAATAACACATGAGTGGGCTCATCTGAGATGGGGCGTCAAGGATGAATACCCATATCGAGGAAAGCCCCATTTTTATGTGAACGATGATGGAGACATTCTACCGGTGCGGTGAGTGACGACGCCCCACTATCAAAACCACTATGACAATGAATAACGAAATTGTATCGCAAACAATATGAATATTTAACTGCCCTGAACCAGATTATTGAAACAGAAAATTGTATAAAACAAACTCAAGATGCTGTTATGTCAAATTATGAACCCTTGGTTTTAACGGATCAAGTTCCGAAACAGGTCCGCGTTGGTTAAAAGGTATATTTACTCTGCTTCGTTGGCATTTTAACGTTGCAATATTTCAAATGTTTGAAGCAAGCGTTTCAAAATATATAATGATTGATTTAATTTGTGTATATAAAATATGTGTACGTCGATGCTTAAACACAGCTTCTTTTATCAAATTCAGATGTTCTTCCAAAGTAACGGGGAAAGCGCAAATCAGGACGGCCACTGGCAGTCACCGTGCCTGCAAGATGGACCCCAAAACTGGGATGTATGAGGTTGGTTGTATCTTCCGCGATGACCTGGATTCTCCGGCAACAGCATCTCTCATGTATAAACATTACCTGACAAACGTACGTCATATAGCTGTCTTTTATGTCTATCTATCTATCTATCGATCTATCTGTCTGTCTATCTATCTATCTATCTATCTATCTATCTATCTATCTATCTATCTATCTATCTATCTATCTATCTATCTATCTATCTATCTATCTATCTATCTATCTATCTATATGTCTGTCTGTGTGTCTGTCTATCTATCCATCCATCCATCCATCTATCGATCTATCTGTCTGTCTGTCTATCTTTTAGCTATCTACCTCCCTGACCGTCTATCTATCTATCTATCTATCTATCTATCTATCTATCTATCTATCTATCTATCTGTCTGTCTGTCTGTCTGTCTGTCTGTCTGTCTGCCTGTCTGTCTGTCTATCTATCCTTCCATCCATCCATCCACCCAACCATCCATCCATCCATCCATCCATCCATCCATCCATCCATCCATCTATCTATCTATCTATCTATCTATCTATCTATCTATCTATCTATCTATCTATCTATCTATCTATCTGTCTGTCTATCTTTCTATCTATCCATTTATGCATCTATCCATCTATCTATCTATCTATCTATCTATCTATCTATCTATCTATCTATCTGTCTAATCTATGTCTCTAACCATGTGTCTATCCATATTATCATTAACTATCACTCTGGAATATTAAATGATTAGATTGTTTATGCTTTTAGATGCAATGGAAACTCGCCATAATGACACCATCCGTTCCCTAAAAAGGGTCAGATAACTGAATATGTCAGATAAACGAATCAAAGAACAAAGAAAAGTTACTTTTTGCCATGAAAATTTGTGTCATTACATTGAATATGTCGGAGTGTCGTTATAATTAAGTTTCACTGTACATCTTATCAAAACCAGAGAGTTTCGTAAAGGTAACAATATTTAGCTTGAAATATCAAACGCATCTAAGAAATGAAAGAGGCAAATTTCCCTTGTGTTCGAACGTAATGTGTTCAAGGGACTAACTGACCTTGTAGATTGTAACTGTAAAGCAATTACCGAACAATTTGTAAAACATATTTATTCACCAGTGAATCGCTTTTCCGCATCTCTCTCTCTCTCTCTCTCTCTCTGTCTCTCTCTGTCTCTCTCTCTCTCTCTCTCTCTCTCTCTCTCTGTCTCTCTCTGTCTCTCTCTCTCTCTCTCTGTCTCTCTGTCTCTCTGTCTCTCTCTCTCTCTCTCTCTCTCTCTCTCTCTCTCTCTCTCTCTCTCTCTCTCTCTCTCTCTCTCTCTCGTGGTTAATTTCAGGACGTACACAGTATAGTGTGTGGTAATTTATGTTTCTTATGCCAAGGTTTACATCCTGTATTGTGTCACATCATACATCCTCATTGGCCTCATGATGGGCTTACGATATAGCATGACATGGAAAGGAAAATGATGTAGATTAAAATTTAAGACAAGGAAAAAATTGGGTGGGTTAGATTTTAAGAAAGTAATTTGATGAATGATGGTTTAGTCTCATTTATTTTCACTTCTTCACAGATCGCAACATTTTGCGATGACAGAGAAAATATCCAAGATAGCTTTCACAATGGATTTGCCCCGAACAGACAGAACAACGAGTGTCATGGTGAGAATCTTTTCAGTTTTAGATTCAGTTTTCAGCTTTTGAAATGCATACCTGAGTGTGTGTGAGCATCGATGTCATAATTATGCTTTTCAATCTCAATAATGATGAGCCATGCGCTCATAAAATAATAAATCTTATAAACTGACACTAATCGGTCATCATTGTGTGGCTCTGGTACGCTGCATTGAATCAGAAGAATGAAATATTAATAAACTATCTTGCATGGATAAACTGATTTGCATTTATTACTTTCATGTTGTATGTGCAACTTCTTAGCTACGACCAGTTTTTATTTAATATTACTGCTTATATTTCGGAAACGTCCTAGTTGTTTTGTCTCAGCTGAGAATCGTAAAATTTAAATGACCATAACCTGAAAACTATGTGTTAAAAGACGCGAAGCTTTGTCCTAAAGATACCGAGATAGGAAAAAAATTACGTTAAAAAAATTAAGTTGTGAGCCTTATGCGCTCGGAAGTCAAGTAAAGCATGATGTTTCGTCGCGAAAATTGTGTTTCTGATGCTCTGTTTGGGTACCTTTGGAGTCTGTACTTGCACAATTTCCCACTGTGATGTGGCTTCTGGTCACTCCACCTTTATATTATTTTACTCTATGAGTACGAGTCTTACATTTGCTTAAAAGTG
Organism: Hermodice carunculata; assembly: GCA_964020975.1. NCBI lineage: Eukaryota > Metazoa > Annelida > Polychaeta > Eunicida > Amphinomidae > Hermodice > Hermodice carunculata. Next base: position 62,561,426 of record OZ026616.1, on the reverse strand, counting down.
AATGACACGGAGAGTAATCATACATTTTCACATTATGGTTTTATCTAGTGCTAAGCCCATAAACTTGCAGAATATGTGCACAAAAAGCGTCCTATGGCCAGTCGGGGTAGTTTGATGATCAGCGTCTGGTGTTGCTAAATAATAACGAGCACCAAAGACATTGCCTTTGTTAAGCTTAGAAACAGCATGGAGAATAAAAGTATGTTTCAGATCGTATAGCTTAATGTGATGTGCCACAATTATACTGAAGCCTAGTCAAGTTATGTTAGATTATGGTAACTTGCCAATCATTCTTTGGTTACCTTTAACAGAAAACTCGTTAACTCTTATATTTTGCGTACAGGGAGAAGCACGTGGGATGTTATTCTGTCACACGCTGATTTTAAAAACGGAGCTAATCCTCCAAGACACATTGACAGCACAAAGCCCAACTTCAGATTGGTCCGAAAAAACATCACAAATACGGTTATCATCCTAGATGTCTCCGAGAGCATGGGCAGAGTAAGTGTGGTTTCCATTTTTACGGGCTTCTGTGTATTACCAATCAGATTAAGATACATTTTCCATTGCGACATATATATATATATATATATATATATATATATATATATATATATATATATATATATATATATATATGGGGGGGTGATTCTTTGCATTTTTTATCACCCATACTGTATACTTTCTAGACTAACCAAAAACAAAATAGAGCGAAAAAGCATTTTTTTTAATTTGCTGGGATGAGAATAATCGATAATACAAATACAAGCAAGGATACGGAAAATTCTTGTACCAAACATTTGACATTTTAAAATCCGGGGGAAACAGGGGAATGAATTTCAAATCCATATCTTATCCTCACAAGGTAACAGCTGCGTCAGAACATACATTTTCGTTGAAATATTCAAGGAAAATATAGAGCACTGCAGCTGTTTGCACATCACATTAAACCCTCATAGAAATGGTGGATTTTATGATATATTTTATTTCGGAAGGGACAAGTTGTTTAACCGAAATTTGCTTCATTGTACACTTTTTGGTGATTAAAATCAATTCAGCTCTTTATCCCATTGAGGTTTACTTTTGGAAAAGCTCATCGTGTATTAATGAGTGATATCGCAATATATGCCACACTTTTCAATTTAAAGTAACTTTGTCACCACACACCGCATTAGATAAGCATATAAACTGTTCATGCAAGAAACCTTTGGTTTTTATGAAGGAAAAGTACCTGTAATTTAAAACGTGCCCGATGTAATTTGTACCACTATCATAATCAGGAGGTAAAGGAAGATTGAATAGCCTCTTATGGACAGCTGTATTAATTTATGGTTTCCATTTCACTATAGAATTTCAAGTTGGAGAGACTGCGCAGAGCCGCCAAAAATTACATAGAGCACAAAATATCTACCAACAGCTATTTAGGCATCGTCACCTTCAACACGGCTTCATATATCGTTCTACCCTTGACCAGGGTGAGGGAGGACAATAGAGGTGCATTAGCCAATAAACTGCCAACCAGAGCTTACGGGGGAACAGATATAAGCGCTGGACTACACAGAGGCCTGGATGTAAGTTAATTCATTTTGATACCTTAATCAAGCGTAAGTCTGCAAATAACGAGATCGAAATACTAATTTAGAGAGGTCTGGATGTAAGGTAACTGATTTTGATAAGTTGGATAATATTCATTAATTTGATGTTGACACCCCCCGCCTCCCCCTCCCCCTCCTCCGTGGCCTCTTGGTGACTATGGCTAATCGTGTAATTTTGGAAGATATTAAAAACGTTTTGTTGAGTCATAAATATTATTTTGGCCATAGAGCTAAATACCCACAGCAATGTCAAGGACATCAGAAAGACATTTCTATTGATTTCAGGTTCTAGCTACAAGTTCCAACAGAAGGGCCCGCGAAGGTGGTGTACTTATCCTCATAACAGACGGCGAAGGGTCATTTTCGATTACGAAAGAACTACTGCGATCGAAAGTGACAGTTCACACCATTGCCATTTCATCGGCTGCGCAGCCCAGGCTAGAAGCCTTATCCGACAAAACAGGTACGACTGCAACCCTAAACATACATATTCCTCGTAACCCCCAGGACGCATTCTGTATCACACGTTGAACAAATTTAGGACCAAAAGAACGAGTTTTATGATGCTGTGACATGCGGCCAAATTTCGGACTAAGTTTGAGGTATAATTTATCCTGCCTGATTGGCAATGCTTCATTCTTTCGAGCAGATGATTCTTTTCAGCTGCCGACTGAGATATGATTTCAAAATTATCTTAGAATTAAGAGTTTCTTTAATGTGAGCAACCTATACTTTGTCAACAATATGATTGTCCGGCTCCTAGGTATAACTTTATCTTTAGCTACAGATATTTCGCCACTCAATGACTTGTTGGTGGGAAACTATTATTGAGCTAATTTAAACCCCTTTTCGTGCTGTGGAAACAGGCAAGTAAGTTTCCAGAGGCCGCCACGAGAGGCCGCCACGATGTGAAGGCGGTAGCTTTATTTTGTTGGCTGCATATTTTCCAGCACGTTTCTGATTTTCGAATAAAAATAGTAAGCAAAGACGTACAAAGGCAAAACTGGAGACAAAAACTTCCCACAAGAATGGAAGCTCATCTAATTTGGACAATTGGCAAGTCAATGTCACACCAGTCTGATGAGTTGTAACTGGTAATATGCAAAAAGAATATAGTGGTACATATGGATGTATATTTAAGTATTAATGAAAGATATGCATAAACATTTTGGCTTCCAATAGACATATATCGGCCAGTATACATCATATTATGCCCAGTCCAGAGCAGCTCTTCGTGTTACATTTAGATACAGTATAAATAAATAAATAAATAAATAAATAAATAAACAAATAAATAAATAAATAAATAAATGTATGTGCATGTATGTATGTGTATATGTATGTATGCATTCATGCATGCATGCATGTATGTATGTATGTATGAATGTGTGTGTATTTATGTATGTATGTATGTATGTATGTATGTATGTATGTATGTATGTATGTATGTGTGTGTATGTATGTATGTATGTATGTATGTATGTATGTATATATGTGTGGAGAGAGAGAGAGAGAGAGAGAGAGAGAGAGAGAGAGAGAGAGAGAGAGAGAGAGAGAGAGAGAGAGAGAGAGAGAGAGAGAGAGAGATCATAAACATTTATAAAATACTACAGTCTTCTTTTTAAGGGGGGAATGCTTTCTTCGACCCAGCAAGCTCAACGTCCCAAGTGCTGGTTGAGGCCTTTGATGCTATAGGTTCAAAGACACGGCAAAAGAAGGTTCAGATAAAGGTATGCAATCTTACATTGTCGTGATTAATTTATCATCATTTTTTAGATTTGTTCATGCATCTGTCTATACCCACTTTTAAATACGTACTTCTGATTTTCTTTATTCTTTACCGATTAAACCATTTTTCCACAGCATGTCAAAATGTTGCACGACGGTTAGACATTTCAATATTCCCAATGCGGGATTACACGCAGATGTAGTCACGAACAAAAATACATGATAAACAAAGACGTTAGCAGCTCTACCCCTAGAGAATAAGCAGCCATCTTATACTTGCTATTATAAAACTGTCAAAGATATAACTTTTAATTTGTATTTTTAATCTATGTGCTCGCCAGTCTTTTTTTTTTTTTTTAGCTTGAGTGCGTTGTATTTAAAATTGTTTATGACCTGTTTATTATGTATATGACAAGTACATGTCTGCTTTATTTATTTATTTTTTCAATAAGGTTGTGTAGGATGGGAAAGGACAAATAAAAAAAAGTAAATTATACACAGTTATACTTGAGAGTTTCAAGCTCCTTATTGTATGTTAAATACCTAATTTAACGATTATACGGTTTAATAATTTTGTATGATTTCAGATACAAGGCAACTCTGCTGAGTTAAAGTCTTCATCTTCTGTCAACATACTCGTTACCATTGACAAATATGCGGGTAAAAGCATCCAGTTTCAATCATCGTACATCGTGAGACCAGTTGAGCTAACAGTGAGATCACCAAGTGGTAAAATCTACAACTTCACGTCTCCTGGATATGTAATCGATACAGGCTTCAAATCTGTTACATTACATGTTAATCTGACAACACTTGAGGTAAAGGCAGTTCTACATCTTTTTCATTCTATACTTAATATTCCAGTGCAAAAGATTCTTGCATTGTTAGAATGATATGAAGAAAAATTGTGCTGAGTACTATTCGCAATTACCCTGCACACAAGGTGTGAAGGACACCATTTCATACCATAAATCAATTAAAGCAGTAATTTCGTCATTAATTCAATTGGTATTTTTATCATCATTATTTGATTTATTCAGCGCCATACAAATTGAACGTCCAGCTCTTTATTGCTTTTTAATACTAAAATTACAAAAATTTGTTATGTGTTCGTTCCATGTGTATACCGTAGTCTTTACTATTTCATACATACCACATGTACACCCAATCTCATAGCTGTAAGTTGTATGTATTTATGATCGAAAATCTAATCACCCACTGTACATATTTTCCAAGCACTGAATTGTACATGATACTAATATTTATATACATCTCCTAAACAGACATATGTGCTTCTGTGTGAAATATAGAGAGGGGGTGGCGTGGAGAGTGAGAAAGAGTTGTTCAAGATCTAAGATCTGGGTTGGTTTAATTTCTTGACACACAGCCTTTCATTCCCATGGTGCATATTTGTGACACCTATCAGCCCATGCCATCATTTGAGGTCAGGTGTAAAAGTAGGTCAGCAAATCGCATTACATTACAGTGAACCTAAAAGTCCTGAAGGTTTCACCCTGCATACGAGGAAGTATTTTGTATTTATCATCTAATCTACCTAGAGTACATATATAGTCATCCTGCAAATACACCTGCTGTGATAAAATGAAAGTTTAAAGCTTATTTGACAACATATAGAGAAGTTAAATTTATACCTGCTGTATTCCAAAAGGTGAGGATCATGGAAAGTGGCCACAAAGGGTGGGCAGTCAACTATTAACAGGATGTGCAACACCATCTTCAGGTGAATTTAGAACTAACCCAGATCTCTCCCATTGTGTACACTTAAAACTTCTGGACCAGTTCCAGCAGGCCAGGTTAATAATCCATACTAGATAATATGATTATATATATAAACCTCATTCCCATGCAGGTTGGTGAATGGACGGCAAACATATATAACCCGCATACACGAAGCCAGGCAGTAAACTTCGAAACAAGATCTGTTACTGACCTCGGAGACAATGACACAGTGGAACCCATAATAGCCTCTGCGGAGCTGAGCACAAGCACCTTGGAATACCCAGGTTACGTAGTTATGATGGTTACCGTAACTCAAGGGTATCTACCGGTAGGTGGTGCTAATGTCACCGCCCTAATTACCACTCCCAACAATAAGATCATTCGACAGAGCCTGAGAGATGATGGAGCTGGTAAGTTGCACGGAAATAACGCCAGGATGGCCACAGCCATTTGTAGTTTACGTACTAAGAGCGAACTATTAAACTACATTTTTTTTTAGTTTTGACTATGGTGTCTCTTGAATTAACAATGTAGTGATAAAATGTGCTGTGTAAGACCATGGAAAGTCGCGCATAGTGTGATTATTCAATATCTTCCTCAAAACAAAACTCGCTTTCTCTCCCCGCAGTTTTAGTAAATGCGGGCCTCAGTTGTAAAATAAAAGGGCAACACTTGATCAAAGTTGATCTTTAAGTCAATGGTACCCTTGGTTTGGGCTTGGCATCATCCCTTTATACTTTTTGGCAATAGGCTTAAGATAGTAAAATGTGCACCTGTGTAATATGGTAAATAGTGGAATCAAGCGTGTTACTTTTAATGTCTCTGGGCCTGTTGTGCCAATGTCAGGCAGTCCTGACATTGGCATTTTGCTTACAAGTGTTCGATTAAAACATGGGCCCTACATTCATTTTAAACTGATTTCCTTCAATTTGCGCATGAGACTGGTTGGTGTTCTTTTACAGGCATTGATGCCGCAAAGGGCGACGGCATTTACTGTAGTCGTTTCACTCGTTTCGATGGCAATGGCAGATACAGCGTTGATGCGTTAATTTCTAATAAAGACGGGTCTGCTTACTTTAGTTTTGAAGATGCAGATGGTGCGCCTGTGCAAGATTTCGCAGGTAATTATGTAGTTTACGCTGTTGGGTTAACCGACACCTTTAATTCTTGTCAGAGAAATCAAACGATGCTCGGCCTGCAGTCACATGGGCCACCAACCGAACGGGCTAAGTCTTTTATTGTTAATTTCGACAAAAGTTGATATGATCTGCTATTATAACGATGCTATTAGATTCATATTCTTTGCAAAGGACCTTTCCGTCTAGTATCGGCATGCTTATCGTTACCATAATAGAGCAAACTCCAGATTTATAAGTAAAATTTGATGTAGATTAACAACTGTCCTCGGCGTGCTCTGTCCTTATTGTACCCAACGAGCGCCGATGACTCGGCCCAATGTTAGCACTAAAATAGTCAACGAATAATTCTAAGCTTTTTATCGTCTTTTTCCTTTGGCCATTCGTGAAAAAATATACATTTTTACGAGTACATCATGACAAGCACTGCATTTTTCAAATATTTTGTAAAACAGTTGCTAAGAATCGATATACAGAAAAAATGTTTTTGCTAAAAGTGTAAAATTTGTTTTTGCTACAACTTTTTCTGTAATTACATTCTCTACAATATGTACTACACACAAATTTATGATCTGCATTTTCAACTACCTTCAGAGACAAAGCCAAATGTGCCCATCCCTTTCAATTTTGAAAGAGAAGCACTTGCCGGGTCGTTCGATTTATCTCGATATTATTCCAACCAGAAAGATCCATTTCCTCCAGCGGATATACATGACTTAAGAGTTGAGTCTTTATCGTATGAGAATCAAACAGTTACTCTGGTTTTCACGGCTCCTGGTGATGACTACGATACAGGGATGGGTAAGTAGCATTATCATATGACTGACGCTTACGTTCGGACTTCAGTTTTTTTTCTATATTGTTCATTGTAATGATGTCAAATTAACAATAATGTATCATAGAAAGAAATTTATAGTACAAGATGCTGTATGCACATGTACATATGGCAGAGTAAGGGTCATGTAAATCTCGAATTGATTCTTAATATTGGAGGTATTTGACAGATCATTAAATCCGTTAGATATGTATTTGGTAAGTCGCTGATACAACATAACACGTTCAACTTTCATTATAAATATAGAAAAACTTAAACTCCACATTAACCCTTGGAACACAAATTTACACCAATAATAAATGTGTAAACCTGTTTAAGCTTAAACCTTCAACAGATCAAACGAGGCTGCAACAAATTATCTCGGGGTAACCAAGAATGAGACTGGTCGCCTATGGTAAAAAGCAAAAGAACAGCACAGTAACAGAAAATGTGTAATTACGTAATACATACAATGGTGCCAATTTGACACACATGTAACAGCATAATATATCACACATTGATATGTAGTGTACAAAGTTGACATAATAATCGAAGGCGCATCATGGTAAAAAGCCAAAAATTGCAATTAGACACCTTTGTTTAAGAATTTTTGACTGTCATACGCTATTTTTGCTTGGCATTGGACATAATTACTAAATGAAAAAGAATGACCTTCAGTTTATTGAAGCAACCAGAGAAGGGTCAAGGTGGGCTGCACATATTTTCGCTTCTGGGTTTCTCTGCACCACAATGCAACAAATATATACACCCGTGGAAAAAATGGCCAACCTCATTGCTTTAACATTGGCTGCTCCAGATATTAGTTTGCGTGGATAATATGGGTGTTACATAGAATTTCCTGTAAAATGGACAGGATAGCTGAGGGTGTGCCTTATGAATCACACAAAAAGAGAATGTGGAAATGATACAACGACCAGAAAGATGCTAAACATGTGTTTGGTATTGCAGTCCATATGGACTGTATAAGCGGCTTTTGGTAATACAGGTATCGGTGTGAATCCACAATGCCATCACGCACAGCTCACTTGCAGCTCTCTGAATTAGACAGGGGCAGAATCATAGGGATACTGGAGGTCATTTTTTCCGAGCATGACATTGCCATGATCAAAATTGGATACAAAATTGTCCGAGTTATGGCTAGAAGAAAATTTCAAATGGTAAATTGGCCTTGACCTTTGACCTTTGGAGGTCACTTGTACATTACAAAAATGTGAAATATTACAAACATATTAATGGCAGTTGGATTGGTTACCTGTACCTAAAATAGGTTCGGAGATACTCAAGACTTAAATGGCCCTAATTTGCATAATTTTAAAAATCATCACCCCTCATTATAAAAATACCTGACTTCGTGTCTAGAGCTATAATCATGGCAAGTTTGGACTTTGCAAATGTAATAATGTCCGAGAAAATTGATCATTATTATTATTATTATGCACGCTTACATTCTTTAAACTTAAATGTGTTGTCTTTATCAAATAGAAGGTAAACACAAGCAGCCGCTATCACACCAAAAAGTCAAAGAACTGAAGGCTGCAAAACATACTGAATGGTTTCCCACTGATCACCCATTAATATATTTGGCTACTGCAGTCATCAATTTTCTACATTTTGGTAGCGCACGTAATAAAATAACAGTGATTAATTAAGGTAAAGATTTAGGTATACAATGACTGGATTGGCTATGGAGTGATGGAGTGTAAATCGATTGCAAACTCTCTCTCTCTCTCTCTCTCTCTCTCTCTCTCTCTCTCTTCTCTCTCTCTCTCTCTCTCTCTCTCTCTCTCTCTCTCAACTATACGGAAGATGGCAACCATATTGTACAGTATTTGTTTCAAATCCTAAAAGAAATAAGGGTTAAGTTCGTGACATTGTCAGGTCGCCAAGGTCAAATCATGTGCGCGAAGTATAAATTCCGTGTTTGGACTTTTGTAAGCAAAAAAAAGAAAACGCATGACTTGAATGTTTAGATCAATATTTCACAAATGTGAGGAAAAACAATTAAGGATCTCGTGTTAAGAAAATAGGCCAATTTAATGACTTAAAAATGTTTAAAAGGGAGGTTAAATTCCTATTATATCAGCCTTGCTGTAGTATTCTCGAGCTCCCTTTTGACTGTACATGCAGCAAAATCGGGGACAAAATTCACCTGCTCAAGACACACGCAATAAGCACCTGCTTGTCTGAGGTTTTTTGAGAAATATGTCCATGAGAAATTGTCGTTTTCTTGACCCTCGTTGTATCGCCAAAACTATCTCGCACTTTTGAAATAGGTCCAGTGGTTATGTACCTAAGGATAGCAATCTTACTGGCTTTCATCCATCATACTGTCATAAAGCATAAATGTGTAAAATGATCTGGTACTTCTTTGCCCTCGTCACTCTCTCTCTCTCTCCCTCTCATACTCTCTCTCTCTCTCTCTCTCTCTCTCTCATACTCTCTCTCTCTCTTATTTTGTCAAAGAGTTTATGTTCTTTGGAGCAAACAAACATACTTTGGCTTAATTATATTTTTATGTTTTTTTTTAGTTTCTGGTTATGACATCCGAATAAGCAGGTCGTTTAAAAGATTACACAGTGCCTTTAACAACCAAACCCATGTGAAGCAAGAAAATATCACCTCGGGAAATCTTACCGGTCCACTCGACGGGGGCAAGACAGAAAGATTCACCATCCATGTTCCTGCGAGGGGCGAAAAAGTCGTTTTCGTCTTCGGGATACGTGCATTCGATGGAGCTGGAAATTACGCTGGAAAGTCTAACCTTGTGTCCGCCAATTTGCAACACATCCCCAGTCCATCGTCATACGTAAGACGTGATACGCCGTCATTGCCTTTAATATATATTATTGCATTTGCGATGGCTGGCACCACCGTGCTGTCCCTTTTACTTTCAGCATTTATCATGTGTTTAAGGAGGACGGTTGCAGAAAAGGGTGATGTGTCAGTTGCAGAAAAGGGTGATGTGTCAGTTGCAGAAAAGGGTGATGTGTCAATTGCAGAAAAAAGTGGTGTGCCAGTTGCAGAGAAAGATGGTGTGCCAGTTGCAGAGAAAGGTGGTGTGCTAGTTGCAGAAAAGAGTGGCGTACCTTTTGATGACGTCATATCACAAATTTTACAACTTTCTCGAGCAAAGACTGAAAAATGAACACCTTGTTGTAAAAACTGACAGAAACCGAATTTAAATGGTCTGGTAACATTTTGGGATACACATTTAAATTTGTCGGATCCCATTAAAAAAACAAACAAACAAACAAACTTGCACCTCTATTCTAGTAAGGTTTGTGAGGAAAAAATAGCTTATTGAGACTGAAAAGCATTTGACCCTTTGACTGGTAGCTACACGTTGGCCGGAAAGTTATTCCGATGATTCTACCTTCAAATTTATCATGCTAAAGCGTTATCACCTGTGTATCAGCCTAATTTCGGAGGTTTCAGAGGAAGTAGATGGCCCAGCATAAAGCATCAATAGGTACGTTTCAGCCAAATGTGCGACAAAGGAAGCAGTTGGCTCAGTCTAGCTGTTGAGTTAGTCTACATACAAATCTGTTAACAAATACTGTAAATGTTCACGTGTTGAAATTTTCACGGTTTGTGTATTTTTGACATTTCATAGTAGTTTTAATTTCACTTTTGGACACAATTCCTTTTAAAACAATGTTAAAATACTTTCAAATTTGTTTTTATCTTCACAATTTTGTGCCATCAGCGAAATAAGAATACAGCAAAATCAAAGGAATTTACAGTGGGCAAAAAGGGTACAATATTATGGGATAAATTTGTCACCTTGGAGTGCAAAAAATGCAAAATTGTAGCACAAATAATAATAAAGATCCATTATCAAGACATGTAGCAAAAGTACCTATTATACTTGTTCATCATCATCTTACTGTTAATGTTCTTGTAATAGTGAGTTATTATTGAAAAGTGTAATATTTAAGGGCTGTATGTCAATGGAATACACTTAAGTGTAGATTAACAGAAGGGAACTTTCTCTCACTATTCTACCAGACAGTAATTGTTCTAAGTAATAATACAACAACTGCACAGGTATTTTAAAACATTGTCTTTGTGGCTACTGTGGGCCTACTTGTGAGAACATCAATTGTATATATTTGCTGTTTGTACAACTAGAATACTGCAGCCTGACCACGTAAACCATGACTTCATCAAGTAGCAATTCATTGTAGAAAATTTGTATGTTATGAACAAGGCTTGACTCTGTTCGCTAAAATCACGAGAGAAAAATCCTGACAGATCCAAGTAAAAAGCAATCACTCAAGAAGCGATGTTGGAATTCACTTACGTCCTGTATATATACTTTAAGATTACTATGTATAAAAATGGAGATCAGTGAAATCATTTAGATATATGCAGTGGAATCGTCAGAATAGTTGATATGCATGGGACTTGACGCTCAACATATACTTTTCATCAATAAACATGCAGAGTATAAACGGCATTGTATATATAGTATCATTGAAAAAATATAGTTCCGCATAGTAATTTATTTGTATATACATGTCCTAGTGCCATACGTGATATATAACATACCATTTTCATTAACATTATTCAAGAGTTTCCCTACTTGAGTAAGATAATTATGCTGCTTGCAAAAAATATTTGCAACTGTGTGTCATTACATTATGTGCACCGAATAAGTTATTAAAAGTATTATTTGTGTTACACGAGTTAACTGTTTTGCGTTTTTATCGGATATGACATAATGTTCCTTGCGCGTACAAGTTGAAATATTTGGACGTCGTTAGTCCTAATTAGTATAGCCGTCTCTGGCCTAATGTGTAGTGGTTTTTTTTTTGGGGGGGGGGGGCTCTTCGTTAGCTTTTACAGTGCTGGACTTTAACTGGGTTGTGGTACTTACCCAATGAAAGCCGAACTGACACAGAGTGTGTATTCAGCAAACATTGAGCTTTTTGTTGGAGGGGGGGGGAGGCTGGCTGAGGCTGGCGAGGTTTTTATAACACGGCACAATAACACTCAGTAGATGTATGGAATTTCTGGCCACTAAAGCCTCTAAAAAGGCCCCCCTTTGCCAGCTTAGAAATGAACCTACAAGAGCCACTCAGTTCTCCGACAGCCTCTTTGACCTCATTGTCGCTGGCCTGGTATTTAACAATGGCATTCCTACTCACCTTTCGAAGTCGAATCATGCGATTCTGTCCTCTCTCACTATCACCCTTTAGAAACCAACCTTTCAAACGTTAAATTTGGAATTAAAAAAAGCCAATTTCCCTGATCTTAATTCTACACTTTTATCAGCACTATGGAACACAGCTCACGAAGTCTATAATAACGACATGATGTATTGGTGAGATCTGTTTCTATCTACAGAACAACAAAATTATGTCCGAGAATGTAGAAACATGTGAAAAAATAATAGATATTTTGCAAGTCAATGCACAACCTCTTTCGACATCGATTTTTCTCCATTGCATGAATTTTGATAACCCACACCGACTTAAATGAGATTGTATTTGATGATGAGGTTGTCTTCAAGTTCTTTTATCTGTGAGAGCTACATCTGTCCCCAGGCCTGATAATATTGGGGAAAAATCTTTCTCAAGAATACCACAGGTTTTATCTGCATCTTTTGTACTTAAATGTTTAACCTTTTACTTAACCAGGCCTACATACCTTCTTACTGAGAATGTTCCAATGTATGTCCTGCATACACACACACACACACACACACACAAAACAACAATAAACTGACAAAAAAGCACCCATAGGAAAGTAATCTAAATGTATTAACACTGCGTTTATCTTGCAATATTAGTCCTGTAGCATACAGTGTGCTCAGAGGGACGTTATCACATCAAAGTGAAGGAGCGTACTGAAACTGTCAAATTAGAACGCTGGAGAAATGATACCCTGGCAACATTCAGTATTCCCCAAGGGAAGATACAGCCTCTTAATTAAGATAATATTAAAAGTCAGTATGTCTCTATTTTTTTCATGAGCCGATTAGAATGTTCCTTTTTGTTACAGCAACAAACAGCCACACTACCCTACAGAAATCAGCAATGGGTATTGATTGAGAAAGGCACCCAGACATTTTCGCAGACAAAATTCTGCCACATGAGGCGCTAACTAAAAGGAGATTTGTCCCTGTCACTGAATTTGAGACAATATGAATACAGCTACTTAAGATACACAGATCATCCTTTCCTGCATGGTTCCCCCTGGAGCCTCTATCCTCCTTCGACCATTCGGATCTCGGCTGATCCATACAGGCAAGGATACTGAATTGAGCATAGGATAACCTCTAAATATCTTGACTGTACGTCTTTTAAATATTTGGACGTCTTCGTGGGTATTTGCAAATGATCTCCTGACAAAAAGAAAAAAGAAAAAAATGCAGGGTTTATATCAAATGACTCCACTTCCAACTTTGTCTAGTACACACAGTACAATACAGAGCTATGTTACCGGTAAAAACCGAATAACAAAAATTTATATTGTAGTCTAAGTCAGTACATATGAGCTTAGAAATGGGAAAAGTGGTACACACTAAAGTAAAATTAAGGTACGACGCGACCAACTGCTGCAAAAAATACAACTGAGCGACAAAACATTATATGGCAACACTGAAGATCTAAACAGCATGGATAATTATAACTTTTAAATCAAATAACAGGTCGTATTTTTAAAAGAGTAACATTTCTATTATTGTGGCAAAAGAAACTGCACAATTCAGCTATTTACTAGATAAACCATTTAGTAATGGCCATATAAGTTTGAGCACCGTCGAAGATGTGGTTATTCATAACAGCCGGCAAAGCATCAATAGCAAATAGAAGAGTTTAAGTTAACCTGTCCCTATGACATCAATAATTAAATTTGAATGAACGCCTGAGGCTAAGACAGGGATGATAGTGTCGAATTAAATATTTCTTGATCCGGTATAAAGTGGGCAAATGGGGAGAAAGTGCTTGAACTCCTTTCAGAGATAAGTGCAGGGGCAAGTAGTATTGGATATAACGCTATATTTGAGGAGATCCCTGTTTAACTTCGAGAAACTGAGGCGCAATGTATATACTGTCGAACCTGTTTCCATGAGAGTAGAAGACCGGGACAGTATCTAATGCGCAGAGAGTTGTTTTCAGTTTTTGTTTAGAGATTTGTAAAGAAATTGACTTTTGTGTCAGGCGGGAGATGATAACGTTGCTTAATGGTATGTGGGGATAAAGATACTACCAAGTTCTGTATTAATTTGATCCCTCCATTTAATATGACAGGAAAGCCGCAAGACTTGACCGGTAAAAGTAGGGGGTAAAATGTCAGAAAAATATGTCGGAGTTATTTTATAGTATATTTTGTCAAAAAATTCAGTTTAAAGTCCTTACGCCTAAAAACCAGAGTTCACCGCCCGACTTCCTGTAATGATCCATCATGTGATGTGTGCCCCAGGGCACCAGTCCAGATTTTAGAAGCTTTAAATTGTATCGATTCAAAGTCTGATAGGCCAGTTATCAAAGAGGACACTGTCGTGTTCCAGAATAGGAAGAATCAAGGAAGTATAATGTCAAACCAGAGTTTTGCGGGACAGTTCATTCTCGAATCTACACAGGAGTACAATTCTATGGCTAGCTTTATTGGTAATACGTGTTAAATGAGGACGCCATGAATTACTGGTCAACGTTATGCCAAGGCAAATGTGAGAATCTTCTTCAGGTATTGCTGATTCCCCGAAAAAAGTGGAAAGGCGGGAGCCGGCTGACGAGGTTTGTCACGTTTGGCAGAGACGAAAGACAACAGATAAGAATGTTAAGGCATCAAAGATAACTCGCCATTATATCCTGTATACAGCAAAATTATATATACAGGTGATGTGAAGATGCAACAGTTTGTTAACAATCTCGAGTGGAGCGGTGCCATTGCGAAGAATCTGACATCCAATCTGAGATTGTCAACAAGGATCTTAATATACATTAGGAACAGTACTAGACCTGAAATGGATCTCTGGGGCACATCAGCCTCAATCGGACATTGTTCACAGATAAACACCCACGGTTTGTCAGATAGCTTATTATTAATGCTAAAAGATTACTAGGAATTCCAAGCTGTTTTAGTTTGAAAACTAGTCCGGGATGGCAGACTTTGTCGAAGGCTTTAGACACGTCTAGGAATACCAGCCTGGCCTCTTTAGAGTGTCCAATGTTATTATACTTATTATGAGGGATATAAAAAGCTATTTTATAGTGGATTCATTGGGCTTGAAGCTAGAATTTTGGGAAGGAAGGAGATTATTTTGTGAAAGGCATCCATAAAGCACATTGAAAATTAGTCGTCCGAACACTTTTGCTATGTTACAAAACCACAAAATAGGATGATAATTATTTGCAATCTACCTGTTTGATTTCTAAATGCAGGGCACATATTGGATTTTTTTCAGTTGCCAGGAAAGTCGGATAGATTAAAGATCCTCTTGATTGACCATGTTCAAATTTCATATATGGGTGACTCATGGGTTGCTATCACAATACGGTACGCTTTAAAAAAAATGGATGTAAAAATAATAATTTTATTCACATTTTTTATTTTAAAAACTCACTGCGCCTTCAATCGTCACTTTCCGTTCATCTCCAAAGTCCACAAGGCGCTAAAGGCTTGTGACGTCACAAACGCAACACCGCTGGCTGACAGGGAAGAGTCCGACCATGCTAGCTAGCCATGGATGTCAAGTCTCACTTGGTTTAAACATATTTTAATTCACCCTTTATCAACAGGATTAAAAATGCATGTAGAAATATTCATTTTCATTCCTGTTCCCGACCGTGGGTTGGTGTGTTGCTTTTAATTGTAGCAATACAAGTTCTACAGCTTGTTTACATTCCCCCCCCCCCCAAGGCCTGAAATTACGGAGAGCGTGGATCCGTACAGTCAAGGTTTACACGGACAAGTGGCAAGGCCCTGGGAACCGATCTAACCTATGCAGCGAACACTTTGTAGAAAGGGACTTTGATTTGTCAAATTTGACGATGTTTAGGATAGGTTTGGCAAGACAAAGCTACTGCTGTTGCCAAATGCGGTCCCATCGCTGGACAGTGGAAGGATTCATTGAACTGGCCAAATTAGGCATTACTCATAAAACCAGGAATAGTGATTCATTATTTTTACAGTGTTTACAAATTAATCTTTGCTATGATTCTGATTTCAAAGCTTGTATAACAGCAAAATATAGGTCTAGTAATTCTACGACTGTTACAACGTATCACATAATTATCAATCGAATGTCAGAGTGACAACGCCGGTCTGGGGTGTTGTTACAAAGTAACATTGTTACAAAGTAACATTGTTACAAAACTTTGTGTGTTTGACCATTTTGATTCAGTTGATAGAAATGAGCGGAAAACATGGACAAAGACGAACCGATCTTGCCACTGTAATGTGTATGTCCAATTACTGCTGTATGTTTAGACCTGCGGCATAGAGGGCCCTTCGGGGTCATACCCCAACCCGTGGTATAACAAGTTACAACCTATATTTTCTTATAGGTATATATGTCCTCTTCATGAAAAAATAGGTTGTGGAATCTGAAAAGCGTTTTATCATATATATTTCTGCCCGTTTCCATGACAACCTATGCCATTTCTGAGACAACTAAAATTTGTCCTTAAAGATAATAACTTTGGTGATACTGCTTGTGGAAAGGCTAAATTAACATCAAAATGTGCTCAATTGCGCTAAAATAGTCACAAAATACAGAGTTTGTTCAAAGTACCTTTATCACATGTTAATTTATGCAAATATATGAAATGTTCATCGAAATTAAGTATTGTGCGACGGATAACATACTATATTTACTAAGATATAGTTTCGTTTATTTAAAAAAAGGCAAACTGATTAGGAACAGTACTCATACAAGTTTTATTTATCATGTTCATATGAGTATACCATATGCATATTAATTAATATGCTAATATGGCTATCATAATTATGTCATCTTCGCTTAGTGAACCGTCATAACAATTGCCAATACAACTGATAAAGTAAGATAGTACCTTGTACCATGTATTCACACCTGCATGTTATTTACAGTCAACCATCCCATGGAGTCCTGCAACATAACTAATGTGTCTCTGGCATCAAACTATAATTCAAGATGCCTTTTAGTAAAGGAAAACAGTATAAGTACATGTACACACTAAATACAGAAAGCTGATCAATGATGGTCATGGTTTGGAGATTCTACGTCAAGATTCAATCATCATCTTCCTCATCATCACTGTCTGTTTCAGTGTCAAAAGTGTCATTTGCACACTCATGTCCAAGGCATGCACATAATTCTGTACATTTAAGTCCTGTCTGGAGGCAATAGCACTTTCTTGCGACAGTACACTCAATATCAGTGCAATACGTATGAGGCAGGTTGCGGACTTCCAGTTGGGCCAGCTCATTGGTATACATCAAAGGCTTGAGGTAGCCATCATTAGACATTTCCCAGCGGTTACCATTGGGATCCCACACTTTAGGGTTAGGAACGTGACTGTTGTATTGGTGTCTTTTTGTCCAAAACCACTTCATAGTGGTCATTACCCTATTCCACAGTCCGAACTCTTTACTCTCCATAAGCTAACCTGTCCCTGTCTTACCTATATACATATAGAAGTACTATTGTCCAAATTGCACACGTTCCTCTGTAAAATTTTGACATAGGCTGTATTAGCCGAAATAAATTAAAGGGTCTTCGGCGAGTAACTATTCAACATGTTACGGAGCCTTTTATCTGTACATGTCTCTCTGAGTAGCGGTTCCTTGTCTAAGCTAAATATTCAGCAAAGACAACCCACATAATAATGAATAAATATGAACGTGGCAAATGATGAATTAGCTAAATACGTGAAGTTTTGCTTATAAATGCAGACTTTCATTATGAAAGACGAATACTTGGCAAACAAACTATAATTACCAAATTTGTATAGTACAGGTTCAGTTAAGAACAATTTGACTTACCCCTGAACCAATATGTACCCTTTCCAGCAGGATAGCTTATTCTAGTTAAACCATCCGCCAGGGTTTAACTGAAGTGGAAACAAGCTGGGGCATTATATTCAGTCCCAGTGATTGTAAAATAAACAGTTGCAGCTAGACCACCTGTATAAACCAAGGAAATCCTAACAATGACTGCAACAATGTACATCCTGCACCAGAAATATAAAACAAACTCCATGATGACACCTACTCCTCAAACAATTAAGCTCTATTTCGTTGCCAACTCTGAGTCAATGTATCAACGTAATGTGCCAGGTTTGTGATATTTGAAAAAATACTGTCACTTTTGAGTATTTTTTTAATATTGAGTAAATGTGCATTTAGGCGTGTCAGAAAAGAATGAAAGTCATTAGCATTTATGCCAAAAACATGTTATCAAAACAATTTTTCTTAACATAATTTTAAGTACAATTAAGCAAACATGTAACTGTCGTAGGCCGCTGCTTGCTACCGATAGTCATTTGTATTTCAGTCAAGAGAATGCAATGAAAATATTAACCACATATCAAATACTATTAGGCAAGCTTGTAACTGTCGTACGCCGCTACTCGCTACCGATAGCCCCTGGGGGTTTAACCTAAGAGACAAGCTAGCCTAAAATGTCTGAAAGGTGAACATTAAAACAGAATGATGCCAAAGGATACAATTAAGTCAAAAAAAGGCCAGTCTAAAATTTCTAAAATTATTGAAGTCAAACTTTCTAACAATCTTCGGATATATACATCAAAAAATTTGTAGAAATATTTGATCAAAAATACATCTTTGAATCCTCCTGACTCAAGTTTATTGTAAATAAAAATTTGGTTCTAGATGCAAAGTCCTGAAATTTAGAACAAAGACGACCAAATCTCAAAGTCTGTGAAAAAAAACGTATTATATCCAATAGTATCCGAAATAATACTGTCTGGGATAGCATAATTAACTACTTCAAAGTTAAACTCATCTATTTTGTGATAGACTTTAATACAAAACCTGTCATTAGGGACCTGAATATCCAAGTCCAAAAACACATCTCTGAAACCATCTGAATTGTTACCCTCCAAAGGGATATCTTTTCGGTAAATTTCTTTAGTAATTTTACTGAAATTTTGTACATTTACACAACCCATGTCATCAATATATCTTGTGTTGTTTGATAATTTTGTAGCCATTTGAAAGTCCTTTTTCATCAGTTTATCCATATATAAAAAGTCAACCAGGTTAAATACAAATCTGCCAGTAAGGGGAGCAGTTGCTACCCATTGCAATGCCTTTTATTTGTTGAAAAACCAATGGTCCGCATTGAACAAAAGTATTATCCAAAAGAAATTTTATACCATCTATCAACGTTTCAACAGCGTACGATTTAATGATCCTTTTTGAACATTTGTTGTGTTATGCTTTCTTTGTATGCGAATTAATATAAATGTATGGTTTACCATCATGGTTAAACATTTTGCTTATTAATTCTGAAAGTGAACTTTTAGCTTCATCAATGGGTAGATTTGTGTGCAGTGAAGAAAAATCAAAACAATTGATATTTTTTTGCTTTTACATGTTTGATTTTAGATACAAACTCGGAAGAATTGCTAATACTCCCAAAACAATTTAATTCACTGTTTCTAGAAATTGCATTACAGTATTAACGAAAATGATTCCTAATTGCAGTCAAACACAATGTTCCTTCTTTTGATAACTGTTTTCTTGTACATTTTACAGCACCAGCTATGAATCTAGATTTAAAATGGTTTTTATGTAATTTGGTTATCCAGAACAAAAGTGGAATAGAAGAGGCCTCTTCAGAAATTTTGATATTAAATTCCTTTTCATCTCATCTTTATGTGTATCTATCAAATTATCAATGGGTTGTTTGTTTAATTTATATACGTCATTTCCACTTATGTCTGAAATATTGTTTATACCAAGTTCTTTTTTCAAAACATCCAGATAATATTTTTTGCAGATGATCCCAAGATTGTTCCCTGCCTTATCTATGTTAGTGACTACAAAACGTTCTTGTAGTTCTTTGACTGCTTTTGAAACTTCAGGTTGTTTTAGATTAACCGTATTGAAATTCGTAATGTGGTATTTGTAACGATGAATTCTTTTTCTAGAGACTTTTTTCAAGTTTCGATGACCGTCCTTTAAATTTCTGAAATTCTATTTTTCTTTCTTTGCCCATTTCATACAGTAAGAATCAAATGCATCACATGTATCCTGAAAAATAGTGTCAATGTTATACTTGCAACATATCCGAAATTTTGTACCCTTTTTCATAATTTCTTTTAAACTGAAATTTTGTATGATATCTAAATTACCTGTAAATACATGTTTGTGGTATGCATCAACAAAATGTGAATATTTACTGTTCGACATAAAGTCACAATTTTGATTTGCTGCGATATCTTCAAGAGTAATTGAAGCCAGAAATTGCTTGTAATTCATGATACTTTGTCCAATATTATTGCCATATTCATAGGAAATGATGGGGAGGGGGGGTATTTTATTTTGCACTCCTTGGGAATCATGGTACGAACAAACTTCAATTTGAAAAGGGACTGAATGTTCAGTGAATCAATAATTTTGTGTTTGAAAGGAATGCTGCAAAACATTTGTTCTAATTTTTTCTTATTAGAATCTTGTTTCCGAATAGTTGTTGTGTAAGCGTACACAATTTCACAAAAAAGTTGCTGAAATGTGTGGTCCGAATCAGTAAGACCCAAATATTCATTAGTTTTTGTTATGTCTCGAAATGATAGTGCTTTAAGAGCTGTATCTAATTGATCAATGCCATTGTGGCACCAGCTGGCACATTGGTATTGTGCATTTTCACATGTTGCTCAAGTGCATCCTCAGTAGGCGGTAGTTGAGCAGCTGATGGGTCTGTGGTGGAGACAAGCGTATATCGTAGCTTGTCCAAAGTAGTTTTGTAATCAGTCCCTTTTCCTGTGTTGAGAGATTTGCTACATAAAACAGGTATTGGGATTTAACTTGGCTGGGGGTGGCTTCTTGGATGGCAGTTCCAGGTTCATGATTTTAAGTTCACGGTACAAAATTATCTAACCTGCAAATACTTTAAAACGTGGGTGTTCTTACCAGGTCCAAGCTTCATTTTAGAAAATAATCCAGTTCACCATGTGTATATTATCAATCATGCAACACATTTTGACAATATGCGCAGTCATTCTCAATAACACTGAAAATGAGACAATCACATAGCAGAGGTAGAATCCGACATAGACTCTGGAAGTCAAAGAAATGTGCCCAGATTTGTGCTTTCTGGTGCCTCTACAACACAACACATATATTATAAAATCCTAATTTGAAGATGACCTCATTTGCATAAATTTAATGATAGGGTTTCTAAATTGTCTCCACTTCATTTTTTTCGGTAATATATATGCTAAATTTGCTCAAATTGCAACAATGCGTTCTGGAAAAAGCACGTTCGCACAAGCTAGCCAGACCAGACAACCCATAAACATAATGCCCCCCCCCCCCCCCCCGTGGCGGACCCATAAAATTTCAGTAAAGCTGTGAACGAAAAATGTTGATAAGACGATTGGGATTCTATGCTCTATATGCTTTAAAGCACTTTTCAAGGAAATGTAACTTTTTGCATTGGTACAGCACATAATGTATGATATACATCTCTAGAATGGCTTCAAAAACCCCAACATCTGAAGCCTAATTTGCATACATGTAAAGGTGTCCACTTCATATACTCCAGTAAATTTGGTATCAGTACATCCCTGGAAATATATTACGTTCATCATTTAACATTTACCCCCATTTTTGGTAATTTGGCAACTGCAGCAAACAACATCAACAAAAAGAGGTATTTATATTGCCAAATAGATGACAAAATTTTGCATATAATTATAATAATAATGATGTTAATCAAATAATTTTTTAAAAGCTTCACATCTGTTAAAAGAGTAAGGTTAGCGCTACCTTCTGATGAAATTTGGAGTGCTTATCTTCAAAATTAAGGCAGATATTAAAAAATTTGTGAAAAGTAGTCATTTTCCACACAAAAAATAGAGGTTGCCATAGAAACGGGCATGTAAACATACCAAAAAACGCTTTTCGGACTCCACAACCTATTTTTCTGTAAAGAGGAGACATGTGCGCACATTTTGATATAGGTTGTGTTTTGTTATACCTTTGGTTGGGGTTGCACCTATTTTTAGGGCACTTTTGAAGCATTTGCCGCTAGCCTAGTTGCGACGTGTTCAATTCCAAAACTAGATACCACTTGTTTGGATGGCTACTCAATAATCGGGTGTGCAAATTCCATCTCACTGTACCTTTGTTTTAAAATGGAACCAGAAAATAATTCACAGGAAAATATTTACCATGATCGTCACATAATGGATACGATCTGAAATAAAGGATTTTATTATGGCCACGTGTACTCATGACAATGCATACGGTAACCTAAATTACTGCCCTCTCAGGGGTCACTGCTGGGTAGGAGTTCTGATGTTGAAAGCTATTCACAAATGCAAACTTATATCTAATCATCCATAAACTACACATATGGGAAGGGAAAATAAACTGTTTATAAAGACTTTTACATACCGTAGGTGTAGGCCGTAGCTATTTCCGTGAATGCTAGAATTTGAAACACTACAAAACCTTGCCCATCCTGACGCAAATTCTAATTTATTGCATTCATGGTTGTTCTTGTTGAATGAAATCTAGTAATTTTGTATAGGAAATATCTCTTTTGCAACGAATTACCATTGCCCAGACGGCAAGTTGGGATCGTCTGGCTATACCACGGCTGTACTCCCTGCAGTACTGGTGATGGTAGTGTTCTGGGTGTCCCCTCATGTGTATAAGGCTGAATGATCTTTTCCTCTGCTGCTTCAGTTTTTCTAATTAATTCTTCTTCATCGTTATCAGATCACGTACACAAAAAACTCTATTCATATTCTTCGGAATTAATATGCTCTGTTGTATCTGACATAACTCTTGGCAAACTGAAGGCACTCTGGCTTAGAACACGTACACCATGGCCAGCGGGTTGCGTTTGTGACGTCACTAACACTTTCCCACATGACGCCAAGATCGGACAAATTTCGCGCGCTTTCCTGTTGCAAATGTGGCGCACTTTTGGAGCTAAAAGACACTATTCGAACATGAAATTTAACATTTTGTTTTTCAGATGTCATTTCTAACTACCCTAAACATTAACTTTCTAATTATTCAATCACTTGCCCATTCAATCAAGCGGACCTTTAAGTAAAAGCTTGAAAAGTTTGGTCATTGGCCTAGAGATAGACTCGGCGGTTTTCCTGAGCAGGGCATCTCTGATGTGATCAGAACCGGTAGCAGAAGATAGTTTGAGAGAGGAAAGGACTTTTCTTGCATTCTCTTCATCAAAGAGAATGTCAGTTAAGCAGGCAACAGTGGGAAAAGTGAACTTGGGAATAGGAGGAATATGCATATCAGAAAGAATTTGGTATGGGCTTGAAAAGTAAGTGTTCAAACTTTCACATCTTATAGTTTATATTTACGATAAAGTTGTCATTTTTAATCAGGAGGGAATATTATCCCACCATAACTTTGGACTGACATCTGTTTTGTCATTTTTTATGTAGTTTACAGAAAAATGAGTGCACAAAATCGCGAATTTTGTTAACAACATTTTTCAAAACATTTTATAGAACTGATTGAGTTTCGCAATCTTAGTGTAAATATCAAAATTATAAGGACGAGGCTTGTTAAAGTAACGCTTGGACCGTTTCCGTGCATATTTTTAATCTCAGTACTTACCCAGGGTTTGTTTTTTGGCAGAATTGTGGCTTCTCTAATCGTGATAAAATTCTTAAGCAGTGGACATGAATACGTCGGACCTAAAGAAAGCAATATCTGATTTTATTAGTTTATTTTAATTGATTGGTTAAAATCAATTTAAATAAATTTTAAGTGAATCTTTGTGGGGTCATTATCTACTAGATAATGACCCCCAGTAAGATTCACCGGCATCAGTCAGTTGGCGGGGGGGGGGGGGGAGGGGGAGGCAAAATAGTTTCCAAGCAATCAGACCCCAGATGAGCAGGTTTTTTAATCCAAACACATTCGTAACTTTTGCCTTCAAGATTTGGTCGCCTTGCGCACGGTAATAGTGAGTGAACTGATATTAAGACGCCTTCACCTCCACCACTTTGGCGATCTCTCCTGAAAAGAAGCTGAATAGAATCAATGAGCAAAGCTGGTCAGGATAACCGAATGCTCATAATATTAAGAGTATACACGGTAACAGATATTTCTCATGGATACTGAATGTAACCAGAACAAATTATAGCTTTGTCAACAAATCACAATCAAAGTAACCAGAACCAGTGATCATCAACTTGGGAATAGGAAGAAAACCAATCGATTTCTTGGCGTTATCCTTTCACCCAAAAGACTGACATGAGAAAAAATCATTTTGATATTAGGCTCACAAGACAAAAGCAAGGATATCAACATAAAACACCAGTTGATAAAACTTTTTGTAAGCTAAGAGGATGCATTTTATTGAATCAAATCATATGATGCCTGTCTTTGAACCAAAATGTGCTAGGCACATACATGTAACAGGAGGTCCAGACGAGGGTACAAATTCTATTAGCATGCCCGCAATGCCTTAAAGAGTAAACATGAAAATGAAAATGAGGTTTCAACAAACAGCATTCAATGTATAAATGAGGAAATGCAATCATGATGTTGCCACCAAACACAACAATTTAACTCTTTTCTTTTGCATATGGAAATTCTAATAAGGATATACTATAATTTACATATTAGACTAAAATAGACGCATTTTATGTATTATGCAGTAATAAGTCTCTGTGTAATCAAATCAGTTCTCTGTAGGATCAAGGTCTGTCGAACAAACAAGCAGCCATCTTTGGACCAGGAGGAGGTTTTTTTTTTTGGGGGGGGGGGGGCTCTTTTTCAACAACTCGCAGGCAATGTATATCATGGTTGCGCGTGTATTGGTGAGAACTTTAGATATAAAGATACCATAGAGTTTTTTCTTTTTCCGTTTTTTTTTTTGTTTTTTGTTTTTTGTTTTTTGTGTTTTGTTTTGTTTTTTTTTGTTTGTTTGATTTTTTGTTTTGTTTTGTTTTTGTTTTGTTTTTTGTGTATGTTTTTTTTTTTAAATTTTTTTCCTCACGGCACAGTTTGTTCGGAGCAGACAAACTTGAGAACAATGGAGCGTGGTTTCGCAAGCGTGCGTCTACCTACCCTGCGTCCCGACCTGTCTTGATGGAATCCAGCTGTACTTTAAACATACGGGCCACATCTAGCACTATTTCAGTGTCCTCCCCGTTAACGCCTGTCCCTGACCGAATACGTAGAACATTGCGTCCTTCGTATGGATCTATTCGTCTTGCCTCTGTTCAAGCTCTTCTATCTTTTCTTCTAATTCTTTAATCTTAGATTGATATTTGGCGCCAGAATGGGCAAGGTGCTGCTCTATAGGGGAAGTTATTACTGAAATGCTTTGTTATGTAATGAGTCGACTTTAGCTGCAAGACTTGACTGTTTCAGGGTGACAGGCATTACAACAAATTAAAGCCTGAAGTTTGTAAGCCTTGCATATCAAACGCTTATTGCTTTATGTGTGCAACATGTACACTGACACAGTACCAGGTCTTTTTAAAATGTGTGTGTCAGCACACACTTTTCTGTTTTTCTAGGAATTCTTTCTTTCTTTCTTTCTTTCTTTTTTTCTTCTTTCTTTCTTTCTTTCTTTCTTTGTTTCTTTCTTTACAGGCAAATTTGTCCGACATTTCATTTGAAAAGTATAACACGTAGAAACTCCAAACTTGGCACAATTATACTTCTATAGATAAAGTCTGGCCTTTTTATAATGAGAGGTCATGCTTTTCAAAATTATGCAAACGAGGGCTAATTAACGTTTTAAGTCTTCAATATGTTATATACTATAGAGTCCATTCCACCTAACTTGAGCTCTGGGGGCCGTCTCATTAGTTTTGACCACAGTGCCGGTGGGCCAAACAGCCTATCACTGACCTCTTTGCCCTGCCACTCAACCCGGCTGCTATAATTAGTGGTGTTTGTAAACAGGTTCACATGGGTGCTGCTGTAAACATTTATATGGGTTTTATTTTCACTTTTGTAGCGTCAAATAATTGGATATTTTACAAAATAATCCGGCTAAAGGGACATCGTTTTACAGTGGAGCTGGCCCTGCTATATGTCTGCTACCCCACCAAACACACATGACCAGTGACAGTGAATGATTGGTATCAAATGGCCAGCTTATTCCAAAGTCCTGGCAAGTGTAACCACATCAAAATAAACCCTACCCTTTCCTCTTAAGTTTATGTGTATTTTATTACCCCCAATAGATTTCACTCATAATCTAGAGCCTTTATCAACATTGTAAGACCTTTGGGATATTTTCACAGGGGTGTCACATCTCAATTAAACTGCAAACAAGCCATAATCCTGGTATATATTTTACAAGATGTGACATCAAAATGACCCTTTAAAAATGCGGCATCCCTTGACTCATTCAGGACAGAAGTCTTCATTTACTGCCAGTAAAATTTGTATCAAAGGGATATACTGAGTATTTTTATCTTTTACATGAGGGGTTCTGATTAAAAATTTCTGACAATCATAATAGAATAGAATATCTGCTCATAATTTTTGATATTCTGACCTTTTTTATTTGTTTCACACATTGTATTAGCAATGCAAATTTGAAAGAATTGGCAAAGAGCATATCCTTTGGGTTCATCACTGAATGAGTTAATTTTGTCACATAAACATTGGCTGCATTGATTGAATAGCTATGTCTGTTTGGTAATTTAATTATAAGTTAATGTTTTCTTTCTGGACACCAGTCAGTTCAGTGGCTCTTAGAAAAAACATTTTGGGCTACATTATTTATATACAATTACACAGTCCAGGAAATGCTCAAGATCCCTGCTCATGCATTCTATCATGTCTGTGTGCCAACACTTTCTCTCTTTCTTTCTTTCTTTCTTTCTTTCTTTCTTTCTTTCTTTCTTTCTTTCTTTCTTTCTTTTCTTTCTTTCTTTCTTTCTTTCTTTCTTTCGTCTATACCAGCAAATTTGTCCGACACTTTTCTCGGACACTATTATACATAGAAAGTCCAAACTTGGCATGATTGTACCTCCATACAAGGAGTTTGACTGTTTTATACAGAGAAATGAAGATGTTTAAAATTATGCAGCAAATCATCTTTCCTAGTTTTTCTCTTTATTTTTTGTTTCTATAAAATCCTTATTCTTGGTGTGGACCTTATTCACCTCACTCTGATTTACCATAAAAAATTATGCAAACGGCACTACATGGTACCATCAAATTCGAATGAGAACGTAAGCTTACTCATGTAGTTTTTCAAGGGGCGGGGGGAAGGGGGCAGAAGGTCACGCAGTAGTGCATCCGGGCATCATGCGGCTGACTTGTGGTACAAGAAAATCCTCCGCCTGTGAGTAACCTTATACGCAGGACACACGACAACTATTTTTGATTACAAACGGTGGCGTAGTGAATGTTTCATGCATGAACAATTCCATTTGTTGTTCAAAGGTCACTAGTGTGGTACTTGTCTCCGGTTGTCCACAAGACTGACTTACCAATCAATGACTCAAACACGCAGCAGCACGTGTAATGGTAATAAATGTGTAAATTGCTACGTATGTAAGTATATTTTTCATTGCCTCCATTCTCTGGAGAGATACATGAATATTACGTTTAGTCAATCACGGAACAGTACACAATATACAATGCAAAATTATAGGAAGTTACATTGGATGATCATAGGTATATAATATACATTTCAATGAAGAAATTAAGTGTGGATACCCGTGTACAATAAAGAGGTTGTTGGGAATCCTTGTAGAGAAAACCATAAGTACATTTTCAAACCATATCAGCTGTCAGTTGTTTGTATTTCATACATATATGAAACATAAGTACCTGTAATTTCCATACACTTACACTGCTGCAGCTTAGTCAGATCTCCGCGAGTACCACCAAATATTATGCAAAGCTGTAGATCGCCTCAAGACGTTCAAAGTCCGGAAAAATATTCATTATTTCTGTCAACATCCCTTTTATATTATAACAATATTTGTTTCAAAATCAGGTAAAATGCCTAGAGTCTTCTATTTCTCTTTGTTCACACATGTCACATAATCTTTGCTCTCGAGGTATCTGCTGCATTCTACCAGAATTTATCTTTAATATATACTCTTCGAAAAATTTCTAACCATAAGGGTGACACATACCCCAGTATCGCTGGCTCATGACGTGCCAACAACCACCACGAGGTGGTCCTTCTTTCTATTACATGGCTTAAAATGTCCGGTTCCGTGTTTATCTGCACTGTAATTTCACATTTTCTTCCCTCATCTTGGTAAATTTTGTTTTTAATTTCTTGTTTCTAAACACTTCTACTTGGAAATACTGACCCGCTGTTGAGTATTTCAGACACACTTTCAAACTTGATTAGATGCCAAACTATACTTCCAGATGGACAATAGGTTCACTTAAGGACCCATACCTAAATTTATATAAATGTGTCACCAACAGCTTTCTCTCGCACGCACAGGCAGGTAACTTCAACACAGCACCGCGAAGGGTCAGCTGTTCTATAATGCACTTTCTCCTTCAACCGAGTACCACCCAAGTGTACTTAACACCCCTGCATTTGTTGTTTTTCTTAGGCAGACTTTGCCCAAGCATAAAACCGCTTGCCTGTCTGCTACACTAAAGAAATTATCTGGCGTTTTGACGGAATTGGTAACTCACTTCCATATAATATAATAGGAAAACATATTGACCTGGAAATTTTTGCAGTAGCTAAAGGGTTAATTCCGCCCTCACGGATACGCAAAACTGTTGCAGCATAGAAAAGTCACCTACTACTGTTGATACGGTCTTAATACTTAATTCTTCGAATCCATCGACATGTAAATCAACATCAACGTGCGTATACCTATCTTGCTCTTTTATTTGACTGGGACCCATTGTGAATTTTCTTATTCTTCTTTGTCTGTTTGTCTCATGTTCACTTTCATCAAATAAAAGCCCATCTGATTTTTTTAAACAAATATCATCACAATGCCATTTTATACTATATTCACATACGCACCAAAGACTTCTGTTCAGTGCTTCGATAGTAATGGCTAATATAGTCTTGTTCTCTGCTAAGAAGCAGTAACAGTAGAACATTATTATGTAACATGAACAACACACTACCTTGTTAGATATCTGGTTTAATAAAGAAATGTGTTGAGGTGTGGTCCTATTTTCGCACACACCCCAAGAACAAGAGAAGGGGGAAAAGATTGTTGTGTAAGCAAAAATACGATTAGAAATAGTTGTACAAGATTACCAGATTTAAATCACCTTCTAAATCTACCAGATGATTTAACATACTTATGGACTGCCTACAAAATTTCAACATTTTGACTTTTTGAAATTCCTTTTCCTTCTATTCCGAGCAATAAAGTCTTCAAGTTAAAATTACCAAGAGCTGTTAGCTTATATTGCAGTCTGTTCCGTAGTATTGCATAATTATTACATTCGACAAAAAAAATGATCGACCAAGAAATAAGTGGATATTGGGTGCCTGCATTTTTAGTTCGTGTATTAACCCTAGATGATCGCCCTGTCGAAAGCCTCGGTAGAAATGTCACAGAACACCATTCGCACTTCTTTACGGAGATCAATCGCTTTTGAAAATTCATGACAAACATATGCAATCTGATTGACTGTTCGATCATGCGGTAAAAATCCATACTGATTTTCCGATAACACAAAGTTATCACGTAGAAAATTGAAGATGTGAGTAAACACCACACGTTCAAAAACCTTACCTACACAGCTCAATAGAGAGATAAGTCTGCAGTTGTTATACAATTCTGTCGCCCAACCCTTGTGAATTGGTGTTAGATGAGCTTCCTTCCATTTAGTTGGAAACTTAATTACACCTACAGTTAGCAATGTTTTAATCCGTTATATTTTATCGTCTCCGATACTTTGGATATGGTGATAGTTAGAGAGATACCCCTAAAATCATCCATTGAAACAGGGTCTTTGTTTCCACTTTTATAGATCGGTACATATACAGAAAACTTACAATTCTTTAAAATATAATCTATGTTGACAATTGCTCTAAAGATCCTCACAAGAATTCTTATTCCGTGCAATACTTTAGGTGTTCCCCTGTTAATCCATCACTCCCTCCAGCTTTCCAGGGATTTACGCTTTTTACAACTTTCCTCTACTTTCTGGGATGTTATAGAGTAGTAGAATATGGGGGTCCCTTATGTCTCACTGCTTTCCATCACAGCATGCGGAAGGAATCATCTGCTGAACTCCGTTTTCAAATCAATTTTCATGGTCAGTATCATATGAAGTTTGGAGGGTTAGAGTCAGCAATACTTTCAAAATGGGAAACCTATGTCTCACAAATCTTACCCATGTCATTCACTACAATATTATCGCCACAGGTACTGGAGCCATAGCGCAGGAAGTTTGAAACCTCAGTGGAGAGCTTGCGCAGAGCCAAGGGGGTTACCGCAAAGGAGGTAACGTTGCAAAATACAGAGCATGCGCAGAACTATGGGAGTTTAGCGTCGGAAGTAAGAAACCTCGATACAGAGCCTACACATAAGGATGAGAGTTATTTCACCGAAAAAAAATGTAAAAAAGACAGACCGTGTGCAGAGCTAAGTCTAAGGGAGTTATAGCAACGTTACATAATATAGAACATTAGCAGAGGGACGGGAGTACGTCAAAACACACACACACACACACACACACACACACACACACACTGTACAACCAAAAAAAAAAAAAAAACCAGAAAAAGAGAATGCAAAGGACAAGGGCGCCCTACATAAAAACTAAGTGTATTTACTGTACAATTCGCCCTTAGATCAAGTTGCAACTTATCTGTATCAAAGCAATATTTTGCTTCAAGACCATCACGAACTGATTTACAGCAAAGCAAGCTAAAAATGCGCGCATCAGAAAACTCTTGTTTATACAGCCAAAGCGGGGACTAAATGCATACACGGAACTATGTTGTAATGCCTTGATGGTATCAAACAGAATAGACATGGCGCATACATTAGACGCTAGTACAACCAGCCAGAAAGTACTCCGTTACCTTTGGAAATATATTTGAAATGAGGATGGACGCACAATAAAGAAATCAGACCACTAGTATTTGTCGATAGAAGACTTTAAAAATGGGCAAAAAGCAGAAATCGAGCAGCGAAACGTGAGACTGCGGTGCGGATTATTACAAGTTTATAATAGCCATTCAAGTGAAAGGCGAATCACGTGCACACAGCCTAAAAATTGGCAACGTTGTAACTGACGGCGTGCATAGGTATTGCGAATTTCAGAATGACGGGTGCTTTTTTTAGCCAACAATCTTACGACAGTGGAAAAAAAATGCCTCCAATTGAATCTTTGGCCCTATCTAGTTTGAACTGTACGCCATGAAGACGGTTGGCAAACAATTTTTAATCTGATGTTTGAAGATAACATCTATCACAAAGGAATATTAAACGTAGCGCGCGTGCATACAGCAGACATTATGCAGGCTTTAAGACGGGAATGTAATTGTATGCCGCGAGTTGCCAAAAAAGTGTCTCGCTCCTACAATCAATGGACAATCTGAAACGCCAATTCTATAATATCAGATAATATCGAATGTTTTTGTTGCGAAAACAGAGGGAAAGTTCCGATCTTGTAAAAAAGAAAATAGAACATTAAGAAGAGAGTTAAAGGAAAGAGAACATGTTCATAAGTTATGTAGTGTAGACAAATTTCGCCTGAAGATGTTAAAAGAAGAAAATGCATTAATTAAGAAACGACTAACCGTCTACCCCATGCGGCACATGCAGTATTTGTCTAAATTAAGACACGAGTTTGAACGACGAAAAAGCTCTGCAAGAAAAAAAAACAAATACAGAATAAGAAAAACTGAGTCGTATATTAGCTTGAAATAAGAAAACAAACGGGACCTGTTTATACTGAGACATTAGGATTTTAGTCTCCAGCCCTAATATCGTTAGGCCTGACAGCAGTGACAACTTGTTTGAACAAAACAGCGCATAAAACAAATTGGTACACTACTGTGCGAGACTATGTGCATATGCGTGCGTATGTAGACTACGTGTATGTTGAGAATTGTACCATGTAGAATACGTGTATGTTGAATACATGTATGTTGAATGTTGAGAATTGTACCAGGAACGAGAAGAACTTGTATACCGTCAAAAGAAAACATATCATGGGAACACGCTCAAGGTAAAGTGCTGTTACTGTTTTCCTTTAATCCATTTGTTTGTTTGTGTACAGCTCAGCTTCTCATAATTCTTTATACAATGATGAGAATTATGTTAAATGCTTGAAATTTACTTTGTGTCCAATATGTCTGGATGGGTGTGGTCCTGAACCAACAGGTCGACTGAACCGTCTAATTAAACTAATGTACAGAGCTCGGACTTCTATCCATAGCTTCTACAACTGCATTTGTTATTGTGTAGTCATTCTTCTTCTTCTTCTTCTTCTTCTTCTTCTTCTTCTTCTTCTTCTTCTTCTTCTTCTTCTTCTTCTTCTTCTTCTTCTTCTTCTTCTTCTTCTTTTGTAAACACCTGCTTCATATACATTGATATAGAATTTCTTACTTTTTTAAATTTAGGCGATACGAACTGACAAAGGCCCCCAGTGTTTTCTGATTACCTTCTTTGAAATAATATAAAAGTATGTTTGCACCAATGTTTAACCCTTTCAGCCCTGGCCTGGCCTCCCACAGAAAAAGAACATTATTATTATTATTATTATTATTATTATTATTATTATTATTATTATTATTATTATTATTATTATTATTATTATTATTATTTTATTTATATATATATATATATATATATATATATATATATATATATATATATATATATATATATATATATATATATATATGTATATATACATATATGTATAAATGTTGTGACTATTATTATCAAAACCTGTCCTGCAAGTGTGTCTTGAAATGCACATTGTTGATTTTAATCACTTAGTAGTCAGGTACATAACTAATTGTATGATAAGCATGGTCTACACTGGAAAGATTCTATACGGTTCTTTTCATTGCGATATGCAAGGAAACATTAAAACTCAAGCAAAATTGAAACGGATTGGTAAATCTTATGAAAGAATAAAAAAATTGGCCTATCTGATCAAATATTACTTCATATCATGGTCAGAGTCTGTATGGCACTCGACTAGAAAATTTGCAGGATGTGACAAACAATCAAAAATGATTATTCTCTGGGCTAAAGGAAATAACAACAGCACTTGAAGATCAGAGATGCATGCTTTGAGATCACAAAAGCAGTATGCAGGGGCATATCATCTCTTATTCAGAACAGTATAGCAGTCCGAAGCGATCTAGAAGTTTTACTGGAAAAGAACATTTGCTTCAAAGCGAACCTGTCTGTGTGCCTTCAAAAGTTGTAAATATTAAATGCTACAACTTTTGTCCTTTGGTACTTCACATTCCATTAAGCTTATGGCTGAAAGAAAATTTCAAAGTACAAATTACTTTGACCTTTGACCTTCAGAGGTCACAGGTAAATTGAAATTGAAAAAAAAAAAAGATAGATTGTTACAATACCCACAATTGAATAGTAATAATAATAATAATAATAATAATAATAATAATAATAATAATAATAATAATAATAATAATGATAATAATTTATTGAACCCTCTGATTCGGGGAAATTAAAATATACATTAAAACACACATCAAGATAACTGAAATGTGCAATATACCCATACATTCAAAATCATTATATTAAAATATCAAGATGTGACGCAAGAAATTAAAAACCACAGGGTGGAACATCCGCCAGTCTCCCGTTTACTCGCACCCATGAGGCACGAGCCAACTGGGAGACCATGCAGGTTCTCCCCCCTGTCGGGTTAGGTAAAGTTTCCTGATGAGTAAGGTGTCTGCATGAGCGAATCAACCACTCCGTCCTGCTCTGTCACAAAATATGGGTTGTGCTGACAGAAGACTGCAGTTATAGCTGACATGCCCAAAGACGCAAAATATTGTTTCCACAAGTATAGTTTACCCGCAGCGACAAACTGGGCAGGAAAATACAAAGATAAATCTCGGCCAGGAGTATCAGTGACAAAAAATATAATGATCAAGCAACCGGATCCGCCGCTCCTGACCACGATGCACAGGCCCAATGCCCATCACTATTGGAAACCAGGCCTGCGCGTCAGGGTCCTAAGCAACGGATCCGCTAATGTACAATATGTAAATACATGCATTATCATGATATACTATATTATGAAGAATACTAAGATATCGCGTAGGCAATTACTATAAGAGGGAACACCTGTCAGCCTCCCGTCCACCCTCATCTTAAAAGGCACGAGTCAACAGGGAGACCAGCAGGTGCTCCTAACTGTAGGGTTTTATAAAGTTTTCATGATGGACAAGGAATCTGAGCAAATCAACGACTCCGTCCTGCTCTGTTACAAAATGAAGTTTACGCTGAGAGAAAAATGCAGAAATAGGTGACATGTTCAAAGACACCATTTTTTTTTTCAATCAGTGTACCACAATAAAGTTTACCGGTAGACATATACTAGGACAGCAAAAAACAAAGTTAAATCTCACTCAGGAGTATCAGTGGCAAATATACGATGATAAAGTGAGCAGATCCATCGCTTCAGATCATGATGAACATGCCTAATGCCCATCGCTGTTAACAGCTTACGGTGCTGTGACCTGACTAATACCTGGGCACTGTTTGAGTAAATCGGCCTGGAAAGACTCCAGTCGAAAAACATGCTTCTTGTGAATACACAGGCTATCCATACCAAACAACAACGTGCATTGTATGCTTGCAAATAGTGTTCCAGATCTAACCTCTTGTCCTCTATGGAAAGCCCAGGGTATTTCATCCCAGCACCGGCCAAACTTTAGTGAGCCCGCCTCGTGTTATTTACTCTTGTTTCAACATGATCGTCAGCAGAATAACCATCTCTATAAATTGTACCTTTTCCAAATTATCGACACATGTAAGCTTTTGTGTCCCAAGATACCAGTCGGTTATTCCACAGAAAAGATGTTTACTATATACCATACATTTAGACTTAGCAACATTAAAGTTGAAACCCCCACTTCAGCATAGCTGTTACAAGTGTCAATTAACTTTTAAAGGCCAGGCACGCCGGTACTAAACAAAGTTATATCATCTGCATGTGGAAATGAGTTACAGACTTTAGGATCACTAGAAATACCTGCATCCATAGTGGAAGGCTGCTTCAGGAGACCATCCGAGAAAATCTTAAAGATTTTTTTTTGGGGGGGGGGAGAGTACACTTCCTTCACGGGTTCCTCTAGTTGTAGGAACCGGTTGTGAATAGTTAGCATTAATTCTGACAATTCCATAAAGATGACTGTACCACACAAATAAAAATTTCCACTTTGCACTTCGTAATTTATTCAGCAATTTATACAGGAGGCGCACGTGCCATATCCTATCGAAGCATTTTTCTGCGTCAAGGCTTGTCACATGCAGTGGAGACCCCTGCTGTTCACTAAATGAAAGTATGTCATGAAGAAAACTGGCAGCCATTGAAGTACTACTCCCTTCTCGAAAACCATATTGGCTTGGATGAACATCATCTTTAGGCAATAAAAGAAGCTCAGTGAGTGTGGCAAAAGGCGAGGATAGTGTCATAGGCCTCTAATTGTCCGGTGTATGTTTCTTCATGACTGGAATAATCATTCCATAGTTACATATCTTAGGTACAACAGTATGAAACAGTATATGGCTTAAAAATCGCTAAATATGTACACAGCGTATCACTTTTACCATGCAGGAGGGGCTCCGCTGTAATGCCATCAATACCTGGGGAGCTAGTACGGTTTAAACCATCAATCAACTTAAAAACACATGCAGCCTCTAACCTAACATCATTAGCATGTTCACTGAGCAGGTTGTTTTTCTGCAACTTGATCCTTGACTTGGTTTTGTTCTCCACTTAATACCAGATCATCATTCATAACATTTTGATAGTATTCAGAAAGTTTTTCTGGTTCTAGGTTAGAAGTCATTTTCTTGTTTATCACTTGCTGTATACGTCTCCAGAAATTATTCATATTATTATGATAAAAATAAGAGTTTATCTTTGAGAAACCAATGCTTTGAATATTATCACAATACTGCCTAGAGACACGTTAAAACAGCTTCGTTATACCTTTATAACATTCATAGAGCTGGCCATTCCTAGGTTTGCGAACCTGTCTCCAAACACGAAACCAGACTTTTTTTACGATCATGAATACTGGCCAACTCTAGGCACCAGTAGGGCTTTGGCCGAAGTACTTTGGCAGGGGTGCAGCCAGCCTCTAAGTGTGGCCTGGTGCATAGTATGAGATCATCTTCAAAATATTTATCAACAACAAGTTGATCATTATTTTTATCTGATTTATCAAAACAGGGTGGTCCAATCTTCTTCAATTTCTCAGTCAGCATATCCTTATACACT
The DNA here is from genome assembly GCA_964020975.1 of Hermodice carunculata. Classification (NCBI taxonomy): domain Eukaryota; kingdom Metazoa; phylum Annelida; class Polychaeta; order Eunicida; family Amphinomidae; genus Hermodice; species Hermodice carunculata. Next base: position 62,524,794 of record OZ026616.1, on the reverse strand, counting down.
TCTCTTTTCACAGAGTTTGCCCCGTTTACAGGAACAGATTTACAAAAATCAGATTTATAGTGTTGTTGTGTATTATACAAGCATACTTTGAGCTTTAAAATGATTATAAGTGGCCGGTGGTCACTAACATTAGACGCCTCTTTGGGAATAATTTTACAGGTCATAACATCAGAAGTTTCATCAGATGTGGTAATAATATGATCAATCCATGTGTAAACTGCTCATGTATGATTGAAAAGGGTATATATTGTACATCCTGCTTGTATAAGAAATCTGCAACAAGTAGGTTCTTACCACCAATAAAGTCATGCAAGCTCTTAGAATGAACATTAAAACCACTGGACTTGTGCCAATTATTGTGCAAATTAGTACACTGGGGTAGCAGGACGTTGAAGTCGCAGCGTCCAGCTACCCAACCAAATCAGATGAAAATGGACGGAGTTATGGCAAGATGAAACTTTCAAAGGGCCAAATGACCTTGAGCTTTGACCTGTAAAGTTCACATGTAAGTTTCAAAAATGTGCAGTGTTGCAATAGCTACAATTTGAGCTCAGACCTTCAGATGGCCTCTACCTGAAGTGAACCTTGGCCTTAAAAATGACATTTGACCTAAAATTGACCTTTTACCTTGACATGACCTTGACATTTGAGATGACCTTTACCTTGCCATGATCGAACTCGTATACAGTCGGATCCACATCTACTACAGTATATAAAATATTGAAGTTTCAAAGCTTTAATTAGCCTCTTTTGCATGATTCTGAAAAGCACGACCTCTCATTATAAAAAGACAAGACTTCATCTGTAGAAGTATAATTGTGCCAATTTTGGAGTTTCTATCTATAATTTGTCTACGAAAAAAGGGCGGGCAAATTTGCTGGTAAAGAAAGAAAGAAGAAAGAAATAAAGAATTACTGGGAAAACAGTGTCTGTTTTGGCACACAGACATACCAAAGTTGTGATTGCTGTCAGCCCTAATAATATTTTATTGGAGAATAAACCATGCATAAATAATTTGGGTTCGCACATAAAGATACCTATAATGCTTGCAAGTACTTGTCGACGGTTCCGTATGGAGTACGGTCGCTAGTGCACTTATCACATGTATATACGGAGTCACGTGAAGTGTATTCTCTTATTGTTAGGCTTGCAAGAACTATGATATTTCAACCCGGGCCGCTTCAGCCAAAACCAAGTTGTCACAATTTATTCCGTACAGGGTGAGCGACAGACCACTCATAAAAGTTTGAATATGCATGCAGTGACAACGATATTGTTACCGTTTTGGAGCTCTTTTCGGTGTGTGCGTATCTCTAAGTTATTTTAGTTGCAACACAACTACTTAAACTACTCGGTTCCGAACTTGCTGCTATTGAAAACATGATCCAGCAAGTGCCAACTGATGGTTCCTGTATGGGGTAAGGTCGCTTGCATTTGTACTTGTCACATGTGTACAATGGAGTCACGTGAGGTACGGAATTTAAGGATTGATAATAGTGACAGATTACCATTTATGTTTGGGTTTCATGACACGACCGGGTACAATTCCCCGACTCATGACTTGCAAAGCCATTTGTCGTAGAAGTGAGGTACCAGCACCAGAGTTGTGGCTCTGTTCGCCGGCAATTTGGTTTGATCCTGGAGTCGCAATATGGCTGCTATATTGAAACGACCTAACCTGCCGCAAGGTGCACCGGGAAATGACCCAAGCGCTTTAGCGGCTACCGACGGTACTAGCTAATTTGGACCTTGGGTATTGGTGTTCTTTGGGCCTGAGTTGCTCGGCCCTTGGCCTGGTGCTTGCTAGGGGTTTCGGGTATCTCGCGTATTGGCCGGTTTGTTCTCTTGGCGGCAGTGTGGACTTGGGGATGAACAATTCCACTTTTCTTATCTTTCTTTGGGGGGGGGGGGGAGGGGGGCATCAGGTTTGATGATACCCACAAGAACACATGTAATAAGCCAAGACGAATAACCTTCTGAGGCTATTGTGAATCCTTAATGATATATAACATATATTATGCCGCACGAGATGTGAAGGTAACTCGACTGTATGCATAGGCCTATACATGCACACTTTTTACCAACATCATTAGTGACATGAAAGAAGCACTTGTCCTTTAGAACTCAGACAATTTTCAAACCCTATATCTTTCAGGGTTCATGCTGCCGTCTCCATTTAACCCCCTTTTATTCATTTTTCGGTTTACACTGACCCCTATTTTAGGAGTGATGAAGTATTTTTCAACTAACCCGGGGTTATGTCTTAATCTGACTATTACCAATGTTCTTATGTCCAATGTATGGCACTTTTGTGCGGAGATGTTTGTTCTTCTACCATATTTTATTGCCATATATACATGTTTTGGTCTCCAGCGATGTGTGAGCTAAAGTCTAATATTTAACTCAATGATACAAAGAAGAGTATTGCTCTCTACTATGTTTATAATTGTACAAGAATTATTAAAATGTGCTACTTTAAACATTTTCACTTGTTACGGTCTTGAGTATTGTATGAGGGCGTGCTTCTTGTTAGTTCTGCACCATATTCTACAAAGATTTCTACTTTGTATGATTACGATACAGGAGTTTTACATCAGGCTACAACTGATAATAGTTTTGACGTGCAAGCACATTATGTTCACGATACAAATGCTGCATCGCTTATGGTATTTTCTTTTTATATTGTATATCATGTAGTCAGTTATTGGTTACGCCATGAGCCGTATAAATGAAATTTCGGGTAAAAACCACCATATTCCTATTCAAATATGGAATTGTTTATTTTCTCCGTCTCTCCGAGAAAGAACACAGGCACATGTATATTTCCACCTATTAAAGAACAACAGTAATATACGTGGTAAGGCATAAGTCATTTCAAGGCTAATTAATTGTGTTACTCGTATGGTTTACTCATTTTTATGTATAGGATATGAACAGCTATTTAAAGTTGGTGCCGAACTATACTTATTTGTGCCCTTGCAGCTTTACGAATTATCTCTGGTTGCCCTGGTGATCGTGCTTTACAGTACAAGTATATCATCGCTGAGTGTATCTGTAGTTTTACTTATGACGAGGGAGGTGCAAGGTAACAAACCTTATGAAGGTTTAAGTTTCCAGCTTATTATTGTTGTTCTACGCTACCATCGCCTTTTGGAAAATTTCTCTGCTGGTTTTGCCATTTTTCATGTTCTACCATTGTCGTTATTAGGGGATGTGCATCCAAACCCGGGCCCCACTGAATCATCAGTTAGCTTTAGCATCTGTCATGCGAACATTCGGAGCATCACACAAGACAAACTCTCATTAGATCTTCGATAGCACAGTCAAACGACACGATAGCTCTCTCCGAAACCTTCATTTCGCCGTATAGAGATAAAACCGATCTTAATATACCAAGTGTTCACACAATAATACGCCGCGATCGCGTTAGTGGTTACGGTGGTGGGGTAGCACTTTACGCATCGCGGGCATTAGTTGTGAAAAGACGCACTGATTTGGAGAATACAGCTGTTGAAATTTTGTGGATCGAAGTCCGGCTTCACAGCAATATAATTTTACTGGCAGTTGTCTATAGGCCTCCAAATGTTGGATTGTCTATTTGGGATGACCTGAAGCTAAATGTAGATCGAGCTAGTAGCTCTGGTTCAAGAAAAGTCATAGTTATAGTTGGCTTGAATGCAGATCCTAAAACATATCCTGGAAGACATTTGATTAACTTTAGTCTTCATAATAACTTTACAATTCACATTAACGAACCCACAAGAATGCCCGAACATACCTCAACCTGTCTTGATCAAATATTAAGCAATATACCTCAGTGTGTCCGAGGTGTTTCTGTACTGCCTCCAGTTGCACACAATGACCATTGTACTTTGTCAGCGAACTTACTTTTGTTTTAGGTAATTTCAGAGAAAAATTAAACGAAGTTAAATAAGATGCCTGCTTTGATTCTCCTGATGTCGATTTGGCCTGTCTTGCCCGGACAACTGAATTTCCTAATATTGGCCAACTCTGTATATAAAACAAAAGTGTCTGGATAAGACAAAATGATTCTAACTGATACATATCAAAATTGCAGTCTCCAAAACGTAAAGTGGATTGGTTTCGTGCCAAGGCGAAGGCCTCAAACGAAAACCCTCACATTTGGCAGTATTTTCGTAAGCTACGGAGCAAATACAGAAGTGATTTAAGGAAAGCTGAAGAAGATTACCATAATAAACGATGTAACCTTGTAAACGACGTGCACTTTAAAAGCAACAAAAATGATGGAAAATGGTTAAGTACTTCATGTCCGGTAATTCTAACCAATTAATGCCTTCCATACTATCACACAGTTTGCTGATTTTATATCTAAAGTCGAAGCCTTCAATGAACATTTTCTTAAACAATCAGATGTTGACTCTTTTATTTTCACTTTACCTAGCGAGGTTCATGACTATCTAAATTTACTGAAAGTCATTGTTTTAGACGAAGACAGTGTCCAAGATATTTTGGAATACTTGGATATTGACAAGGCATGTAGACCGGATGGTTATCCCCTTGTTGTTAAGGGAGGGAGGTCCGAGTATTACCTCTTCTCTTACTAAACTACTGAACCTTTGTCTCTTTCTAACTTTGAGTTTGCAACTGAATGGAAGAAAGCACACATAATACTAATTCACAAAGGCGATGCAGCAGAATTGTGTACAACTACAGACCTATTTCTATATTAAGCTGTGCAGGTAAGGTTTTTGAACGTGTGGTGCTTAAGCACATTTTCAATTTTCTACGTGATAACTACGTATTATCGGAAAATAAATGTGGATTTTTACCCCGTGATGGAACTGTCAATCAGTTTGCACATGGATATCTTTATCATGCCTGTTCAGTCGACTGCAGTCCGGGTGGTGACAGGGACTTTTGCTCACACTAGTCTCCAACATATTTACTCAGAGACTGGCTGGAAAACATTAGCTGAGCGTAGAAGAAAACAAAAACTGATACTTCTATTTAAAATTGTCAATGGGATAGCCCCAGCATATCTTTCTAGATTACTACCAGGAACCGTTTCAGGACGGACAAAGCAAATGAGAGCTATTGAGGCCAAGAAAACCACACTTTAAAACTACTTCTTCCCATCAACCATTCGTGAATGGAATTCATGACCTCGATCAGTTAGGATCACTGAGGATATTGACCATTTCGAACGGGAACTAAATTGGAACATTCCAAAACGTAACGAATTGTATTACTTTGGAGGTGGAAAAATTGCCATAATCCATTCAAGAATAAGAATGGGCTGTACCCAGCTGAACAATGATCTGTACAAAATTAGAGTTGTAGAGTCTCCTTCGTGTTCATGTGGAGCTAACGGGAAAACTATCTTTCACTTTTTCTTGGAATGTGATAAGTATGCAATACTACGGGACGAACTGCAATGTAAAATAATATCTCTTAGAAATTCTAACTTGAAAACTTTATTGTTCGGAATAGAAGGAAAAGGAATTTAAAAAAGTCAAAATGTGAACATTTTTGACACCGTTCATAAGTATATGAAATTATCTGGTAGAGTCAGAAGGTGATTTCAATCTGGTAAACTTGTACAAGAAGTTCCACTTGTATTTATGCTTACACAGCAATTCCTATACCCCTTTGGCTCCTCTTATTTGTGGTCATGTGCGTGACCTGTCTCTGTATTGGTGCTCACAAACTCATTGTAGTCTTGTTTTAAATGCACAAGAGACCCTAAAAGGCTGGAGGGCCTGTCGACCAATTGTTATTTGTCATGAAATATGTTAAAACCAAAAATACTTGTACTTTATATCTAACAGCTGGTAGTCAGGTGTGACGGTGCGCGCTGGCCAACCGTGACGTTCTGAGCATACAACCCATTTATTATATTGTCATAAGTCTTTTTAAACTGATGTCAAACTAAGAGTTATAAAGTTCCCTCATGTGGATCATATATATATATATATATATATATATATATATATATATATATATATGTATATATATATATATATATATATATATATATATATATATATATATATATATATATATATATATTGCCAGCCGTGACGCTTCTGCACATACAATCCATTTATCAATTTGTTATAAGTCTTTTTAAACTGATGTCAAACTAAAAGTTATAATGTTCCCTCATGTGGTGCATATATATATATATATATATATATATATATATATATATATTGCCAACCGTGACGCTTCTGCGCATACAATCCATTTATCAATTTGTTACAAGTCTTTTAAAACTAGTGTGAAACTAAAAGTTATAATGTTCCCTCATGTGGTTCATATATATATGGCCAACCCTGACGCTCTGAGCACAAAAGCTATTTATAAATTTATTACAAGTCTTTTAAAACTGGTTTCAAACCAAAAGTTATAATGTTCCCTCATGTGGTTCATATATATATATATATATATATATATATATATATATATATATATATATATATATATATGGCGACCCATGATGCTCTGAGAATAGAATCCATTTATTAATTTGTTACAAGTCTTTTGAAAGTGGTGTCAAGCGAAAAATAAGTTATAATGTTCCCTGATACGTCATATATATATATATATATATATATATATATATATATATATATATATATATATATATATATATATCTATATATCTATATATCTATATATATATATATATATATATATATATATAACACAAAACCTTTTCAGATCTATTTCACTTATTTTATCAATCTCATTGTAAAATTTCCTGTCATTCAAATGATTCACTCTCCTGAGCTTGCCTTCCTCGTACGTTTGTTTTATGTGAACAAAGTTGAAATCCCTTCTATAGTCAACTCAGGTATTTTTATCCATATGCTCCTATTTCCGATATATCATCAGAGCCTAACTAAATCACATTCGTACGCAAATATTTGTCACAACTTTAAAGACTGCTGAATGGATGATCATCTCAATACCTCTTTTTCACGATTTGTAATATTCAAGGATATTAATGAACAAAATAACGGAACATTTATTTCTGTCTTGAATTGCAACGTTTTGCAAAGCTTTATCTCAAATTGTTGAAAACTTTCATCAAAACACCCAAAAAACTTCATACGGCAATTGTTTTAAATTCATGAAAGGAAAGATGTACCACTAAGGAAAATATTTTTGACTGCATTTTTAGGAGGAGTTTTATCTTTTATGAATCTGAATCAATGTCGATACGTGATCGACATACTGACTCAATTGTGCTTGTGTGTCCGTGCCTGATTATGTTTTACGTTTTACCTGTGAAAAAATTAGTTAATTTTATCTTATAAAGCGGTAAATATGACGGGATCAAAACATTCGAATTGATATCTCTAGTGATACAGACTTTAGCTGGTCCTCATGCTAGAAATTAATTAGGACTGTTTCACAATTTGATCTTTTGAACTTTATAGAACCACGAGTTAGATGTACATTATGCTTGGCTGACCTACAGATGACTTACAATGGCATACTACAATTTTGGGAATTCTAAATTATTATCCTAATAATTGACTTATTTGATGACTTGTGGGATTCTATGCTTTCTTGAACATTTAAATGTCCTTTCCAAAATACTTCTGGAAACCAACTTGAAATGTGACTGCTATCCTTACAAATTTTGACTATTGTAATGCATTTTTTGACTACGTTTTAATGATTTGAGGCCTGATGTCACTTGCTTCTGGCTGATGTTTCACATTTGATCCAATGTACTTACTATATTTGCAAATTCAAACACTTTTCTTTTTGAAATACTCTTAGTTTATCTCCTATAAAACAACATCATGTCTTTAACTACATGCCTAAAACACACCGAATTATATAATCATGTTGTTTGGATTCTTATTGATGGTCATTTTAGGCCTAGAGGGCTTTTCTGATGGATTGATGTTGGTGTTGGTGTCGCTTTGTGGACTTATATGGATGATGATCATTGTTGAGATGGTGGTTGCAAGTAGTACCTTTTTAAATACTGAATTTTATTGACATGTTCAACAAGTAAAGAACCTCTGCTTACAAATTATCTGATGTGCTGCAAATTTTGGTCCCTTTTCATAAATTGTATGGTCCTGTATGTGCATGAATGATGCACCTGTTCAAGCCAATTTACCGAAATAGGCCTATAATTTCAAACGAAACTTTTTGCATTCTGTCATGTTAAAACTAGATATGGCTTTTTCGACTTGGATTCGTTTCGTTAGGACTACGGTTTGGATATGGTAATGACACTGTCTAATTTAAACATAAAGAGAGATAAAACTTAGAAACAAAGATTCAAAAAAGAAAATACCTGTACCTTTGACTATGTACCGTAGAATGACCTTCCTATACAAGTTATACAATCACAAAGTTGCTAAAATCTCTGTGCGATATTTGGCCTGTGACAAAACATGATTTTTTTTTTTTTTTTTTTTTTTTGCGCATTTGCTTTTCGCAGTTGCCTTTTGGTCATTAATGTTTAAGTTTGATTTTGGTTTAAACGAGCCGACTTGCTGGTCTGACGTGTACTTGAGGTGTCAGTTAATCTGCTGACCATTATCTTCTCTGTGATGATGAAAATGCCGCCCTTATTTACAAATTTGAACCGGCGTACCCACATTTTTGTCACCGGGATTCATATCTCAGCTTAATCTGGGTTGGTGGCACTTTCTGAAATTATTACAAAGGTTCAATCTATGTTCTGCTTGCAACAAATGTTCACGTCTCTAAAGCGGTATAAATATCATGGATGAGTCTCGCCGTTTTATCACATGGAGCCGCAGTTGCCATAACCCCTGCTGTAGAGATCATTGAATCGCGTATGTGCATATATCTGTATCACTCGTGTCTGCCTTAATCATGTTGTTTATACAGCCTGTGTGCTTCCGTTTGTGTCTGGAAAACTTACTTTATTTTAACTACGATTACTAGGTAATCCACCTCGGGCAAGGGCTGTTTTACGGCCCGAGCTACAAGATGCTTTGTTGGGCGTGCAAAGCTATGAATGCCAAACACTGTTTAGTTAAAACAGATTTATTACGTCTGCGTGCCAACACAGACATATTGTTTTTTCTAGGAATTCTTTAATTCTTTCTTTCTTCTTTCTTTCTTTCTTTCTTTCTTTCTTTCTTTCTTTCTTTCTTTCTTTCTTTCTCTCTTTCTTTACAGGCAAATTTGTCCGACATTTCATTTGAAAAGTATTACGCGCAGAAACTCCAAACTTGGCAAAATTATACTTCTATAGATGAAGCTCACCTTTTTATAATGAGAGGTCGTGCTTTTCAAAATTATGCAAATGAGGACTAATTTAAGTTTTAAATATTCGATATCTTATATACTATAATAGATGTGGTTCTGAGTGTATAGAAGTTCAATAATACCAAGGTAAAGGTCATCTCAAATGTCAAGGTCATGTCCAGGTCAAAGGTCAATTTTAGGCCAGAATGGCATTTTTGAGGACGAGGCTCACTTTAGGTAAAGGTCATCTCAAGGTCAAAGGTCATTTCATGGACAAAGACCACTTTCGATGGTGTCTTCTTCTAGCCATAACTTGGTCAATTTTTATCCACTTTTGATCATGTTGGGCTAAAAATGTAGCTATTGTAACACTGCACATTTATAAAATATCATGTGACCTCTAAAGGTCAAACCTCAAGGTCATTTGGACCTTCGGAAGTTTCATACAATCATAACTTGGCCAATTTCCATCCAATTCTAATCATGTCCGGCTCAAATTGTAGGTAATGCAACACTGCATATTTTTTAAAATCATGCAACCTCCAAAGAGCAGAGGTCGAGGTCATTTGGCCCTTTGAAAGTTTCATTTTGCTATAACTTGGTCAATTTTCATCCGATTTGGTTTATGTTGGGCTTAAATTGTGGGTATTGTAAAACTTTGCACTTTGCATGTGACCTGTAAAGGTTAAAGGTCAAGGTCATTTGGACTATGAAAATTTCATCCAGCCATAAGCTTAATGTAATGTGAAGGACCAAAGGATAATAAAAGTTGTAACATTTAATATTTACAACTTTTGAAGGCACACAGAAAGATTTGCTTTGAAGCAAATGTTTTTTCTAGTTTTTACTGGATTACCGTATAGTACATATAACTACTAATATAATGGTTTAACCAGACACAGAGAGACACACAATATATATATGTATATATATATATATATATGTATATATATACATACATATATATATATATATATATATATATATATATATATATATATATATATATATATATATATATATATATATATATATACATACATATATATATATACAGTACGTACAAGACAGTTAAAAACTATGTTACCGAACGATTTACATACATGGTAAATATTACCATCACCATATACAAATAACAATAGTCAAAGATACATTAAAGACTGATTGGGATAATACAGCAGAACATAATGACACTAAGCGTTCCATTCACTATTGACAATAGCAACCAGCGGTAATTATAGCAATTAAGTCAGTAAATATATATACTTAAAATTGGTCAGCATACAGTCGTACATCATAAGACAGACAGCATAGAGAGTGCTTTTAACTTTTGTAATTTAGCCAGTAGGTCACATTGGCTTAAAAAAGAAGAGAGGATAATGCTGCATGATTAAGGAAAGGGTTAAAAAACAAAACGTCTACTTTCAACTAGGTAATTTTGTACTGTTACAGATTTCTGTATGTTGAAAATATCTGGTAGTTCTTTGCTGCCAGAGAGGAAAATATGAACCAGTCTTTCGCTAGCTACATGGATTATCAAGTTAGGGTGAACGCCCGGAGCTAAGAGAGGTATTGTGTTATCGAAGATTTTCTTTCTAGGGAAGGCATATTAAGGGCAAAAAAGAAAGAAATGAATAACATCTTCAGTCGGAAAAGAACAGGGGCAAGTAGGACTTGGAATTACATTTACTTTATAAAGGTCAAAGTTAGGTCTGGAGAAGCCTAACTGCAGTGTAAGGCAGATATTGGAAAAACGATACCGGTAGGAAAAGAAGTCAGGGACAAAGTGCACCGCCAGCAAGGTTGTCTTGAGTTTTGATTTAAATATTTCGAGCGAAATAGAATCTCTTATATCAGTAAGTAGGTTATTCCAAAGTTTGATTGTATCAGGGAGGAAAGAGCTGCCAAAACGATGAGTCATGCTCTGGATGGTCCGAATGAGCATGGAATGGCGTGTTGTTCGACCAAAGTCTGGAGGCGGCAGGGGATTGGAAAGATAGGAGGGAGTAAGATCGTGGGTCATTTTGTAGGAAAAAAAGGATCAATTTAAAGTATTTACGACGGTTAGCGAGGGTAGACCATCCGAGCTCTTGTAAAACTTTGATATGATAGGTGTGCCTCAGGGCACCAGTGCATATCTTTGCCGCGTCAAACTGAATAATGTTCGAGAGAATCTGACAGTCCTTGACCGCAGTTATCGAAGAGGACACAACCTTATTCCATAATTGGTCAAACCACAGAGAAATAAAGCCTGACCAGGGTTTTTCGGGAAAATTTGAATTTAAACCTGCGGAGAAGAGCAATGCGCTGCATGGCTTTATTAATACTACGGGTTATGTGAGTATGCCGAGATAAGTTGATGCTAAGAGTTATGCCTAAATGGGTGTGAGAGGTGGCCTTATGTATAGCTGACTGACCAAGATAAACAGGTTGATGGTGAGCTTTAATGGTTTTGGCAATGAAGACAACAGATAAAGATTTCAGAGCATTGAAGGTGACACGCCATAGTTTCCCCCAATTATGGATATGTGAAAGATTTCTATTTAAGTGATGAGCAGATTCCGTTGGATTTCGGGCAATCTCTAGCAAGCCTGTGTTGTCTGCGAACAGCCTCACATCACAGGACAGGTCGTCAAGAAGATCATTTATGCACACCAGAAAAAGAAGTGGACCCAGTATGGATCCCTGGGGTACGCCAGCTTCAATAGGGAGCCATGAAGACGCTTGGTCATGAATGACCACTCGTTGAAATCGATTTGAAAGATAACTTTCGATCCATGAAACAATATTAACAGAGATACGTAGCTGGCGTAGTTTAAATAGGAGACCGTATGCCAAACGTTATCGAAAGCCTTAGAAATGTCTAGGAAGACCATACGAGCTTCTTTAGAATGTTTTAGTCCATTATAAATATTGTGAATAACATATACTAGATGGTTTATTGTAGAATTGTTTGCCTTGAACACAGAGTTTTTGGAAGTAAGAAGATTGTTGTCAAATAGGTATTCATAGAGGGCATTAAAGACCAATCGTTCAAAGACTTTAGAAACGTTACACAGTAAGGATATAGGGCGATAGTTACTTTTAATCTGCTTGTTGGCCTTCTTAAACACGGGACATGCATTTGCTTTCTTCCGGGAGTCAGGGAAAGAGGAAAGGCGAAGAGAGAGGTCGAAGATTTTAGTGAGAGGTTTACATATTGAATCAGCTGTATTTTTAAGTAAAATATTCCCTATATTGTCTGGACCAGACGCAGAGGAAAGCCGGAGGGAGGAGAGGATTTTCCTTGCATTTTCTACATCAAACTTAATATAATTTAGGCGTGTCTCTGTTCGAAAGGTAAATTGGGGCAGGGATGGGGCGTCAGTATCGGAAGCAGTTGTACATTGGCTTGCAAAGTATTTATTAAAAAATTCGCCCTTTTCGGTAAAACAGGACGCAATTTTAACATCCTCGATAAGTGGAGGAATGTCTTCGTGAACTTTGAATCCCAAAGCAGACTTCGAGAGACTCCACCACCGCTTAGGATTACTATCCTTGTCGTCGAGTTGGCTGCATAGTTTACAGAAATATGAGCGAATAGATTGTCTTATTACGTTGACAACTCGATTACGACACTTTTTGTACAGTTGGTAAAATCTATCAATCTTCGTGTAAATGCCATAGGTATAGGGACATGGGCTTTGGGATACTCTCTTGAAGCGTCTCTATCCTCGGTTTCTTTGACGAATATGCTTCCCAATTACTGAGGTTATCCATGGCTTGTCTCTAGGCCGAATCGTGATTTCCCTGAAAGGGATGAATTCTTTTCAGTTGAGAAAAATAAGTCCGACCAGAATGACACGAAATCGTCGACCGTATCGTACACTTGGTGGCCAGTGTCCCACGGGCAGTATTAAGATCATGGATTTTTTTTCCTTTTTGAAGTTCCATACTGGCCTTTTGAAAGATGTATCCTTGTGATGAGTGAGGGAAAAGGAGCAGTATACCACAGAATGGTCGGAGTTAGAAATGGGGGGAAGAATACCGCTATCTAAGACGAGACCAGCTGAATCGGTAATAATTAGATCCAATAAGCTGTTTGAGTATTCGTTGGTTCTGGTAGGCTCGTTAATAGCTTGAAAAAGGTTGTGTTGAGATACCAGGTTGACAAGAGATAAACCAAGGTCACTCTCATAATGTGTAGAGTTCCAGTCCTCACACCTGTCATTAAAGTCGCCAGAGACAATAAGGATAAACGGATTGGATTCAAAAGCTGCCGCCACAGAAGTGGTCAAGGATTCGAGGAAGGCGTCCCGTACCTCAGCAGACTGGCCAGGTGGCCGATAGTAATTTCCAATTAATACTTTACCACGCAATGTGGATATCTCTATCCAAATACATTCGCTGCTACAGCTTTCCAGGTCAAAACGTCTAAGACATGGGAGTGAGCATTTTGCGAAAGTCATGACCCCGCCACCTCTACCTGTAAGGCGGTCTCTGCGAAAGGGCGGTTGGAAGTTACCAAAGAAGAAGCTGGTCAGGGTAGCTCTCGTCGAGCCAGGTTTCAGATATAGTGATAATATCAAGTTTTTACAGAATGAGCTAGAAGTTGTATTTCATCGACTTTACCGGCACTTTTTAATGCTACGAATATTTGAGTGACAAAATTTGAACTGATTTTGAGAAGATGTATTAGGACCGGGATTCGGGTGGACATCAATAGACAGAGAGAAGACATAAGATAGAAATGAGAGGATGTGTTGTAAACAAAGGAATCCTTCGAAAAGAATATTTACAAGCGAGAGTGCCATGAGGCAAAAGGAGATGGTTATTTGATTGTCAACAGTGAAAACCGATTGAAGAGGGGCTGTAAGAAAAGGGGACTTGGCGGGAAAAAGACCTGTGTTATTCTATACTGGGCAAAACTGATACCCATTGATGATAAGGAGGGAAGTGAATGTTCGACATGTTGACATGTGGATACTTATGTGAGGATAATGTATGAAATATAGCAATACCCGTAGGGCTGAATATTTTAAATCTATGGAAATAAAGTCTCGAGGTAAAGAACCAGTGTCACTGACTGGGTGGGTTGTATGTACATAGAAAATGCGCATAGAGCGGTGAGTGGAGATAACTGACTTGCAGACAGATGCCAAGTGATGTAACAGTAACATAACATAGAACAATATAACATAGAACAATGATAGTATTAGAATGAATACATGTACAATTCATGGTAGCTTGATAAAAAAAACTAATATAATGCAAAACACGAAACTAAAACGGACTGTAAGAAATGCGTAGAACAGAATCATAGTCGACAAATTAGACTTAATGCAAGTAACAATAGTACTCGTACATTCTCACAGTTACATAGGTAACTGTGAGAAAATAATGGTAATAAATCTGAGATATATCAAGACCAACGATGCTAGCATATAAGTGCCGTACAAATAGGTGTTGTACGCTGGTGAAGGACTTGTACTCAGTTTCCAGGTTATTTGGTAATCATAAAAAGAAAGAAAGAAAGAAAGAAAGAAAGAAAGAAAGAAAGAAAGAAAGAAAGAAAGAAAGAAAGAAAGAAAGAAAGAAAGAAAGAAAGAAAGAAAGAAAGAAAGAAAGAAAGAAAGAAAGAAAGAAAGAAAGAAAGAAAGAAAGAAAGAAAGAAAGAAAGAAAGAAAGAAAGAAAGAAAGAAAGAAAGAAAGAAAGAAAGAAAGAAAGAAAGAAAGAGACTATACAACGCCCTGTTTCCTCTCCATGCGAGTTGAACGGAGAGCACTTGCCTCGCATAGATTTGTGTGAGCGGTCACGTGTGTGCAACGGAGTGACTACCCGACGCAAAATGTTGCGAGCAAAGCTCCGCATGCCTAAACGTGCATCGTGTAACTTGGACTTCACCACTCAAAACACGCTATGTTGCAACTAACAACATTTTCTTCTTCGCGATTGCAGCTGCTCTCCCTGGTTTTCAACATGAATTATGAATTTAATATGTACAACATATACTACATTTTTCGATCACACTGGTTTGTATGGGCTCTCAATGTTTTCTTGCGGATAGGTATATATCTAAATGGGTATGGTGAGAAATAGCTAGCGATGTTACGTATATTATTTTGACTTTTTTTAAATTGTAATGCATGTGTGTCTTTTTTGTTTGCTTTTGCTTTGTCTTTACATGTTTGTATTTTTCGGGACTTTTGTATCTTATCTTAAGGTTTATTCTCAAAATTGGTTTAACCGTAGTCAGCGATGGGCATTTTATGCACATTCCGGGGATCCGGACAGATAAGCTAAATTTATTCAGTGATAGGCCTATACGTTGTTTCGCATATTTTTTTTTTTTAATTTTTTACACACACACACACACACACACACACACACACACAAACAAACAAACAAACAAACAAACAAACAAAAAACAAACAACTTGTCAAATCTTAATTCACGCCTTAACGGCATACATATCATACAATCAGGATAAAATTGCATATAACAATCCAAAAGACATTTTCAAAATTGTTCACAACGAGATAAACGCAATATTCAAAAGAATCTGTAAAGCTTATGGCATGCCAGACGGGAACACGATTATTTCCATAATGAATGACAGTATAAAGATCTTAAGAGCCAATGTTTGTGAAGGATTTTTAAAAGATTATTTACCGCATCTTTCTGTACCACATATATCATTAACAGTGAACACCAAAAAAGACCAACTGGATTTTGTGACAAAAGCTTCCCGTTCAGGTATAGTCCGAATTTAATCCACTGACGATGACACATAATTTTAATTGAAAAAAAAATATGAACTTGTATTTTTTTGCATCATTTAAATACCAATAGATCGTGTTTGTCTTATTACGGAAGTCTGAATGGTTAGGTGTAATTGTGTAATTACGGAGGCTATGACACATTTGCATTCCCCATAATTCAGCAGGTCAAAGACCGATTCTCAATATAGCCGTATGAGCAACCGGGTCACACCGTGACGACACGTATTTGACAAAACTTGTACCCGGTTGGTCTGTCAACAGTAAGCATTTCTTATTCAAATGATTCTAAGCCGTATATAAATAAATGGCATTGAATGACATCATGCCCCCTCTCTCCCCAAGCAGAATAAGTCTACTAGCCAAACACGCACAGCTACGGGGAGTAAAGGAGCAATAACATCCTAAAGTTTAACCATGGCACCAACAAGTGGCACAAGGACTGTACTTTGTTGCTTGTATGTGATTTTAACTTGTACTGTCTTAATGAAGCCGAGAGAGGTTGATGCCCAGTATGCGAAAATAAAAAATAATGGATATTATGATGTTGTCGTTGCCATACATGAGGATTTACCGGAGGACCAAACGCTTATCGACAGAATAAAGGTAAGATGCGTCTTAGTCACAGACAATTCAGTGGTCGTTGTGTATCCCTTCTTTCTTAGAGACCTTGGGATTTGGAATTATGTTGTATTTTGGTTTTTAAAAAAATGGAAGAAGAAAGCCTCACGTGTACAGATATAAAACAGGGACAAAAATGTAGGTCCCCAGTACCTCACGACACGTTACGCTTCAATGGCAATACGATGGGGTCTATTTTTCAACGAACATGTACAGAGACATAAATGGAGAAAGTTTTATTTCACATCAACCATTTTAGTTTTCCTCCTTCAACGATTTTTTTTTTATTTATATAACCTCAACTTTCAATCATGACGACTAAAATTTTCGTAACGTCTTCAGACGGATTGGCAACACTGGAAAGTATTGTTTATGTCCCACATGCGGCGGATGAGGCGTTGCTTACAGCTGATGCAGTGTTTTCCTAAAATATGTGGGTCTACCTTCCCCTTGTGGCAATGAAATCCGTTTTAAGCTTTATCATAGACAGCATTACAGTAACTCCATGCCCCTGCAACATGTTTGCGGGGTTTTTTTTCCATGTTAGTTGGTTTTGTTTATAGCTGTGGCCTATGTAAAGTGGTGCATAAACATGTCAGATCAAGTTTGCACTGTGAAGAAATAGATCCATTATGTTAATAGGCGCATTGCATCGGCTGATCCATCCTTCTCAGTTTGGAATCTCTTGTTAGATTTTCTAGTTTTGTCTTTGTTTCTTCTTGTGTAGAGTCGTGTACAACATATAGATCATGGTTATTCATTCAGAGAGCAATCAAACAGCAATTTAGGGTTATTCAGTGAAACAGCAATTCCTTTTGCGTGTGATCAATGAGAAAGAAGCACTTTTTCTGCTACTTGTTGTCATAATCATCAGGAAATTTTTGCTTCATTCCCAAAAGAAAAACTACTTCAGTTAGAAAATATAGATCTATTCCTTACATAATGGCGATACTTTAAAGTTTAATCAGCTTTGAAAATCGGCTAATCAGTATAATTCTGGCTCGTTTAAGCTTCTTAATGACCTTATTTTACCATGGAAAGTGCATGCGGTTTACCCCTATCTCTGTACTTCAACCGCGAGTGGCATACAGTGCCATTTACAAACAGTTATCTCAGTTCAATCTAACCTGGTAAGGATTCCAAATATGTACAATAACTAGGGTCATTTACTATTGATTGTCAATATAATAAAACAATTAAGGGCATCAAGACCAGACAAGCGAAAATAAATTTAGACAATCCCGGATATAGCAGTACACACACACACTCACGCACACAACATCTAAATTCTCGTGATATTCTCCCGTAGAAACATTCATACTAACGACTACAGCCACCAAAATTACTTTCACCGGGTAGCTCTACGATTTGGCCCAGTAATAGCAGTTTCTTTGTTATAAAATGATTTTACGGATGACCGCGATGAAATCGCTGCCATTGAAAAAGAATTCCACGGTATACAAAGGTTTTCTAGGCTTATTTTACCAATTTTGATGCCACAGAAACAAGAGCACTTCGAATGATATTTTGTGCTAAAAGCATGTGCTGTCTTTACGATTGTATCCACAAGAACGAGCCTATCTTTGAACTACGTCGCACTACATATGGATAGAATACGGTGCAGCACACAATGCGAGGTTTTTGTATGTGCCAACAAGGCGTGCTTAATTGATGTCAACACCGAATGGTCTCTGGCAGTATCAGCACATGTTAGAGTCAGTTCACCACAGTGTCAGGAAAGGACAGTGCCAGCGGGGTGTGGTTTGTGACCACAAGCTGCGTCCTGGCGTAACAATAACGCTGTGAAAGTGAATTCAGCAGAATTAGCAGTCCCAATGATGCAAGGTTACTAAAACAAAGACCTGCGACAAATACAAGGATGATCTTCTGAGACGGTATTTGTGAAACAAAGTGGATAGATGACCTGTATACATTCCTTCTCTTGTCAGAACACTTCTCAATTATGGAGTTAGAAAACTCTCTGACAGGGCGCAATGCACACTGTGAAGCTTCTTCATGGGGTGCGCATCCTGCCCGCTGTCAAGACCGATAAAACATGTATTTTCACCGCTGCTTTTACGCAAAAATACACTCACATAACATCCATGTAAGCAGATTTTGACTTAATTTGAGTATTGGTGCACATACTTGGAATTAGATGTGGGTTGCAACATATTATTTCTTGAAAACGTAAGATTTATAGCAAAATATAACGTATTTCCACTTTTCGACCCCGGGTGCTCCACCTAGCCTGTAATAAATAATGTGAACGCATGTGACTTTCAATTTTATTTATTCATCTCTATTTACATATAATTTCTACATCCGTTGCATTAGCAATGAAATACATTTCTTCTGTAATGTTGATTTATATTTGGAACGCTATGTATGCCCTCTTTCTTCTGGAACCCGTGTAAAGTTCAATAAATACTTGATTTCATGGTTGTAGATACAATTAATTGTCCATACGTGACGGTACAGGTTGTGTCCACGGCTTTTTTGTTAGCTTTGCTCTCCAAATAGTGACATCTCAGCATGAAATGAAGTTACTCCCACCTTTTTAATTATTATTCCTTAATCTTTATTGTTTTCTGATGTATATGTATCAGTAAACGGATCTGGATGTATGTATGTATGTATGTATGTATGTATGTATGTATGTATGTATGTATGTATGTATTTTCTGGTAAAGCTGAATCCAATGAACCACGAACCAAACTTGTAGATTTTAATGTATGCAAATTAGACGCATTGAAAAATTTCAAAGCTGAATATTTCCAAAACTATTAAAGATAGACATGCCATTCCAAATTCATTTTTAAGTTTGTGCCAAAGCCGCATCTGCATCCATTGAACCATGAACCAAAGTTGCGCGATTTTGATTTGTGCAAATTGGGTGAAAATGCAAAGTTCAATTTTGAATAACTTCAAAATTATTTCATATAGAAGTGCCATCCAACTTCAGTTTGTGGGTTTCTAACATATTCGCATCTAATGAGACATGAACCAAATGTGTAGAATTGAATTTATGCAAATAAGGTGGATACAAAATTTTTAATCTTGAATAGTTCCAAAACTATTATACATAGACATTCCATTCCAAATTCATTTTTAGATTTGTGGCAAAGCCGCATCCATTGAACGATTGACGAAAGCTGTAGGATTTTAATTGATGCAAATTAGGTTAATATACCAAAGTTCAATCTTGAATAACTTCAGAACTGTTGTACATAGAGGTGCCATTCCACTTCAGTTTGTGGGCTTCTGACGTCGCCACATCTAAAGAGGCATGAACCAAATGTGTAGAATTAAATTTATGCAAATTAGGGAATACATAAAATTTAAATCTTGAATAGTTTCAAAACTATCATAGATAGAGGTGTCGTTTTAGAACCCGTTAGACGTTTGTGACATGGGTGCATCCAATGATCCAAAGTTATAGAATTTTAATTTATGCAAATAAGGCGAACAAACAAAATTTAAATCTTGAATCACTTCAAAAGTATTAAACATAGAGGTATCATTCCCACTTCAAGTTGTAGGTTTGTGACATAACCGCATCCAATTAACCATGAACCGAAGTTGTAGGCTTTTAATTTGTGCAAATCAGACAAATACACAAAATTAAGATCTTGAGTAGCTTCAAAATTATTAAACAGTGGTGTTTCAGTTAAAACTCCAGTTTATAAGTTTGTGACATATCCGCATCCAATGATCTTAGAACCGAACTTGTAGCATTTAACTTATGCAAATTTGGCCAATACACAAAATTTAGATTATGTTGAACAATGGCAAAGTGTGGCATTTCAAATTGTTCTCATTTTGAAGGCACCCAAACAGATTTGCTGTGAAGCAAATCCCCTTTCTAGTTGTACATCTACGCACGCATACACAATTGCACAATAACTGCACACTGGTATTCAAGTATAGTTGAATTTCAGCACATTTTCCTCGGAGACACTAGCACGACGGTCTAATAAGTTGAGTAGGCCATTAGATCATCATCATCATCATCATCTTTGGAGACTCGGTCAACGAGAAAAGGATCAGCTTCTATACATGCTAGATATTACTTTTCAGAAGGCCTTACCTCATTGCTTCTTGCAAGCAATTTCCGGGTTATTTGTAATTGGTATGTGTTTTCAAAGATCGATACAAATGACCACCTTTTTCTTTCTTTCTTTCTTTCTTTCTTTCTTTCTTTCTTTCTTTCTTTCTTTCTTTCTTTCTTTCTTTTTATCCCTTCCTTCCTCCCTCCCGTCCTTCCTGCCTCTCTCTCTCTCTCTCTCTCTCTCTCTCTCTCTCTCTCTCTCTCGCTCTCTTTCTTTCACATTGTAAGTTTCAAACTAGGAAGGGAATTTGTAAAATAAAAAAATCATGATGCATCTTTGCGGAAGCAAAAGTGACAAGTTTAACATGTAAATTTATTTGCGTTCCATTTTCAGTTACAAAGTGCTGAGTATGGAGGCCCTGTAACTGAGATCAACATAATTTAAAAACATATGCAGTAAGAATATCAAAATAATATGTAAAACGAATATTGTTCAGATCTGATCAGGTCATGAATGTCAACAGAATAGAATATATATCTCCGATCCAGGTCCAACATACAGGCCGATGCAACCACTGGCCAACCAAGACGGCGCTATGTTTATGTTCAACCAGAGACTAGGAAATAGAGTATATCCAAGTCTCCGCTTTAACCTATCAATAGTCACACCAAATGTTTCGTCAAGCTCCAAACTATTGTGATACTATGATTCAAGAGGCTCCATATTATCAAACATGTAATGAGCAAGGCACTTCTTAGAGCCGTACAGCGAACGCATCTTCCGGACATGCTGGGGAAGTTGGTTCCAGTACATGGCACCAAGGTATCATAGGGATTCTTTAGATATGCGATGCATAAAGAAATTCCCTGTATTTGTTGCTATAGTGTTATGATTATGCATGTGAGAAACTGGGATGAGTATATGACTCAGGTATTCAGGAACTCTGCTGTTAACGATTCTCCACAAAAAAGTATATAGGTTATCATGGTTATATAAGAGCCTTCGTTTGATGCTCATCCACTTCAGGACGTTCAACATATCGAGGACATGAGTCGGTTATGGCACTCCAGTATGATTCTGATTGCCCTATTCTGATTTCTCTGACAACGAGCTAGGTCTTTTTTACATAGGCTGGGTCCCCAGGCTGTGCTACAGTAATCTAGGTGGGGTAATATAATGCTAATATAGTATAATTTTGGTTTCAGCATGGGAAAACTGCGCAGCTCTAGAAAAGATCCCAAGCGCCCTCATTAATTTAGCAATAGTTGCATCGGCCCGAAGGTCGAACTTCAAATCCTAATCAATGCAAACGCCCAGATGTTTACAGTTTTCAGTTCGATCAATCTCATTTCCATCAAGAGACAGACCCGGGGTTGTATCATTAAGAGTGTGTCTCTTTTGACATGTAGTGATGACTCCAAAGATAGTTGTACCAAGGTGGAGGCTCAACTTTTTTGCACTAAGCAACTGAACAACATTATGGAGGTCGTCTTGTAAGACGTCTTCTGGCGTGCGGTGAGCATAATAAAGATGGCATCATCAGCATACATATGTACTACTGATATTTTGAGGCACACACTAAGGTCATTAAGATACAAAATGAACAGTAGTGGGCCAAGGATAGATCCTTGTGGGACGCCCCTTTTCATGACCAGTGGTTCCGGCTGGTTTCTATTTATACAAGCTATCTGCTTCCTGTCGAAAAGGTAGTTTTTAAACCAGTCATTACTTTTGTTTCTGAAGCCCTAGAGTCTTATTTTTTTATAAGATTTTCGTGGTCAACTGTCTTGAAGGCCTTCGTTAAATCGAGGGCCACCTGACCAACCACATTACTTGGATGGACTTCATGAAACACAAATTCAGCCAACCCATGTAGGCTGGTTTAAGAGGAATGTATAGCTCTGAAGCCAGACTGTTGCATGCATAGTAGGTCATGCTTGGAACAGTAAATAAAGCCTAGGGACACTGAGAATCTCAGTTTTCCTTGTCTCAGACATCTCAGATGGTACCAAGATATGAAATAATTTAACGATCATTATTATGCTTGTGGTTACCTCTTCCAATTCCACCATAGTAACATTAACGGTTGTCCAGCATGTTATTGTGATGATGTACATGTAGCCGCCTTTGTATTCACGTTGGAGTTGTGGTCTCCTAAGTACATTCATATGTTGTGAGGCGAAATTTTTAGTATATGTATGGTGTGTGTATATTATTAACAGATCGCTTACTTTCCCCATTTATGATGGTAGTACTCCGTTCGATATTGCTATTGTATTATCTGTATTACATGTCAGCTAATTATTCCTAAATGTATGCCGGATTATACGTCATCGCATTTGCGATTCTGCGGCCACCCACTCTTGAGTTAGCTCGAAAATTGTTTTATACATACGGTTCCCGTTTTGGGGCGGCAGCTCTTCCAAATTACGGCACTAACCTCGCTCTGCTGAGGGTAAAAAGTGGTCAACTACTCTTTGCCGGAATTCCACGTAACTCGATCAATTTATTGATTTCATGCCGGTAAAGTACGTAATACGATGTAATGCTGAGATGGGCCTCGCAGATATAAAACTTAAATGTAAGGTCGCATTTCTATTACACGGTATGTATATAATTAGCATATTATTCAAACCTTTGCATCTTACGATTGTAGCATTCTGTCTACCATAGTTTTCTATTTCTGTAATTTATACTTTTGCACAATTTATCATATTCCCTTTATCAGGTAGCCTATGTGATATACCTTTCAGCTGTCTCGCAAAAACATTCCAAATATCCACCCGACTTTAAAGCTCAATGCTTAACAACCTACAATATGCTGACGCTGTGTTGTATTATATCTTTGTTTGTTTGATTTGTGTTCTATGTGCATTTTCTGTGTCACTTAATGTTGGGGCCTTCAAATATATTCACAGGTTGTCGAAGTATACCAGTTTGTGTATCTTACATTTGCGTAGTAATTATACTGTTACGATTAAGTACGTCCTTAACATATGTATGCTGTGTGAAAATATTTTTCGTTTGACTTTATCATGTCAAGTGGTGTCTCATATTTTCACATGTGTGTTTACTTTACATCTATTAGGTATATGTTATAATGCGTGCAGTCCTATTATAAATGTCCTACATGCAAAATAGAGTACTGGTGTGCTAATACTTTCACATGGAGTAATAACCCGAATCATTTCTCATTGATTGACGTGCGAAACATATTGTACTTCTACTTCTTCTGTAAGCGTCTATGCAATATTTATTTAAATACGCTCTCCAAATGTCTACAAGTAATGGTGTATATCGTACAATTTTTGTTATCGAGTGTTTATTCTTTTGGTTGCTATTACTTGGTGTCGCACTGTTACTTGTATTTTATTATATTTTGCTTTGGGGCTTGGTTTGCTTACATACCCATTATGTTCTGCGTTTTCAATTTTTACCACATGGACGCATATCATGCTTGGCTAACTACCGGCACACATGGAAATTGTATCACTCTTTACAGTAAGCTGACAAATTACCTTGAATTTTTACTGATTTACCACGTTTGTTTCAGCTCATTGTGGTTAAAATATCCATTTATTTTGCATCACTTCCTTGGTGTTTCTTTAGGCAAATTTAGGGTCTGCAAGCAAATACTTTGTTCCTCTCCTCATGTGTATTTGTACCACTTGTGTGTAGCCATCCCAGACTTCAGGTGCAATTTCCATCTTTCAAACTCTGAAATCTTCTTAATATACTCTTTATTCTATGTTTTGGTTGCGGCTTCCATAAGTAACATCTTCATTCACGCCAGTCGACAAAGATTACTCTTATTATACCTATATAATTCAATCCTTTATCGTAAATGTTCAAATATTGATGTATATTTATTTGTCATTTCTCCGCTTCTGATTTTATTAGCCGGAGACATTCACCTCAATCCTGGACCAACTGATGAGTTTTGTGATACTACCCTCTGTCACATTAATGTCCGTAGTCTGTCTCAAGATAAAATGAGGTGTATTCGCGCAGACATTGCTAAATATTATGATCTCATAACTTTCTCGGAAACCTTTCTGACACCAAATACTCCAGGCAATGATCTTATTTTATCTGGTTACCATAATATTATGCGGAAGGACCGCCCTACTGGTTTAGGCGGTGGTGTTGCACTATATGTATCCCAGCAGTTTATAGCTACTAGGCGTCAAGACTTGGAAAGTCCCGATCTGGAATTATTATGGGCTGAGATTAAATTACATAACAATAAATTTTTATTAGGAGTTGTATACAGGCCACCCGACTCCCCTGTTTCATTCTGGGACAAGCTTCAAGCTAGTCTCGACCAAGCAAAAACTACCGGTACCCATAATATCATCATAACAGGTGACCTTAACGCCGACTTTTCCACGGCACCAGGTAAAAAGCTTGACCATTTTTGTAATACTAATTTCTTTTTTCCGCATATTCATGAACCCACCCGCATAACTGAAAATACGTCTCGTTGTTTAGATCAGGTCATTTCTAACATCCCGAATTTTATTTCTGAATCAAAAGTTTTGCCACCAATTGCTAATTGCGACCATAGCGTAGTGTCTGTCAATATTAGTTTTCGACGCAAAATTGAGCCCGTGTATAAAAGATTTATATGGTTATATGAACAGGCAAACTTTAATCATTTCCGAGAATATTTAAGTCAAATCGACTGGGACAACTTCTTTCCATCCAACGATATAAATGCCTGCTGCCTGCTATGGACTGAAGGCTTTCTGCAAGCCGCCAAACAATGTATTCCTAATAAAGAAGTTACCATTCGTCCGGACGATTTACCCTGGTACACATCTTCTCTGCGCTGTGAAAAGCGCAGAGTGATGCGCGCATATTCCAAAGCCAAAGATGGTAAACACGGACCTAATAATCTCGAACTTTGGGCCACTTATAATCGGCTTCGTAACCTGTATCAGGAACATCTCCGTGAAGCCGAGGAACGACATCATAATAAATTAAATAACTCCTTGAAAAATTCTAAAAACAAACATAAAGCGTGGTGGAAAACTGTTAAACATTTTTTGAATCGAAATCATCGTCAGAATATTCCTTCTTTATTATGTGATGACAAACACGTCACCGACAACGCTTCTAAAGCAGAAATCTTCAACTCGTTTTTCTTGAGTCAAAGCACTCTTGACTCATCTTCAATTACCAATCCTCTACCGCCTGACCACCCCTTAAATACACTCGGAGGTTTAAACATTTCTGAAGGTGAAGTACTGGACACACTCAAAAGTCTTGATACTACTAAAGCAACTGGCCCAGATGGGATTAGTACTAGACTTTTGAAAGAAGCAGCTCCCATTATTTATCGACCTCTCACTAAACTATTCAATTTATCTCTATATCAGAAACAGTTCCCGTCTATTTGGAAAGAAGCTCACGTGACTCCTTTACACAAAAAGGGCGACGAGAACCTGTGTAATAACTATCGTCCTATATCCCTTTTAAGTTGTACAGGGAAAGTAATGGAAAAAGTAATTTTTAAACATGTGTTCAATTTGTCAAGTATGGATACCTTTGTCACTGATCCGTGCAAAATATAAGTGGCCAGCATATATGAATAAAATTTTGACAGTGGCGAATCAACCCTAAAGAAACGTCGGAATAAGGAGATAGTTTTACTAGTTACAGTCTCAGTTACATGTGGAACATACAAGGCCTTCAATAGAGACGAATGATGGGAGCGCTTCCCAATGCCCAGGAAGCGCTTGACCAGAGTCCCTTGAGCAGACTCAATCTTATTTATACAATCTCTGGGTAGACTTATCGTTTCCAGACCATAGGTAAGTACTGGAGTACATATAGTTTTCCATAAATGTGTTTTTACATCTGTTCCAAGACCCGGGTATGATAGACCAATATTTCCTAGCCCATAATAGCTCTGTCTACATCGTTGTAGCCTTTTGTCCACGTGTAAGCGTGAACTACCAGCGCTACTGTTTGCAAATTGAACACCAAGAATATCTATTTCAACACATACCAACAACTTTGTGTTGCCGAGGTACCAACATGGAGTTACACTGAATAGATTTGGTCCCATCGTTAGGCATTTAGATTTCTTTGAGTTGAAATTAAAACGCCAGGCCTTGGCATAATCAGCACAAATATTAATATTTCTTTGGAGGCCAGTAATTGTGGAACTTAACAGTGTTACGTCATCTGCATAAGCGCAAACATTATATTGCTCATCGCCTACACGGACACCGTTACCATGAGTTGACACATCTTCAAGCATATCATTTATGAATATATTAAAGAGGTGAGGTGAAAGGATGCTGCCCTGACGGACGCCCCTGGATACAGAAAATGATGGGCTGACGCCACCATTCCACCTCACCACTGCACAAGTGCTTCTATACCACTTATACAAAAATCTCCAATGTGGTGATGGTAAGACATCCAAAAGTTTAAAGAATAGGCCATCATGCCACACTCGGTCGAAACACTTCTCTGCATCCAAAGCACAGACGTATACAGGTGAACCTTTACTATTGAAATACAAACCAATATCATGAAGAAGAGTACAAGTAAATGAAGTGCTTCGTTTCTCCCGAAAGCCAAACTGAACATCACTGACTTGGTCTGCTGGGACCATAAAAGATTCTATCAGCTTAGAGTGAACCGAGCTCAATGTTATCGGTCGAAAATTTTCTGGCAAATTTGGATTCAGGGAGCTCTTTTTAAGGATAGGTATAATTATCCCAGTTGTAAACACACTTGGAATGACACACTGTTTGAGAATGTATGTATAAAAAGTTGCCAATCTGTCACACAGAACATAAGATTTACCGTACAACAAATGCTCAGCAGTTACGCCATCGCAGCCAGGAGAGCTGCTTTTATTTAATCTATCTATCATTTCAGACACCATTTCCGCTGTTACTTCCGTATGCTGAGGAGAGCTTACATGTAGTTCACCATCACTCTCTTTAAACTTTCGTTGAACAGCATCAGTGACAAACTGCTGCGAATCCGTTAAACTTAAGGCATCATTGTTGTCTTGCATTATTGTCGCAAAATAATCACTAAATGCCTGTGCTTGCAGCGAGGAGCCAACCCTTTTACGCTTCAGTCTCTTTATGCCATTCCAGAAGCAGGACATTTTCCTCCCCCTAAACATAGAATTCAACTTGATAAAAGAGCTGTCTACTTCAGTTTGCATATAAGATCGACAATATTTCCTAAACAGCTTTTTAGCACCTTTATAACAATCATAAACCTGACCCTGTTTGGGACGCCCATTATCGTTCCACAAGGACCACCAAAATTTCTTTTTGTCCCGTAGCTGGCTAAGATGAGGGCACCAGTTAAATGGTCAATCCTCTAGCTGGGGAACTATAAGTGCTAGTGTGCCTCAAGGATCTGTATTAGGTCCTTTACTCTTTTTGATTTATATTAATGATATAGTCAACGTTGTAAATTCAGAAGTCAAACTCTTTGCGGATGATACGTCCCTTTATCTTACTATTGAAGATCCTGTTCATGCTGCTACTGTCATGAACGATGATCTGGCCTCCCTGGACGAATGGTCTAGGGAATGGCTTATATCCTTTAATGCTGTTAAAACAGACACCATGCTCGTCTCTCTAAAAAGAAATCCCCCTGATCACCCTCCATTGATATTCCAAGGTCATCAATTAGAGAATGTTTTAGAGCACAAGCATCTGGGTCTTTCGTTAAGATCAGATCTAAAATGGAATGAACATGTTAAACAAGTTGCAACTAAAGCCTGTAAACAAGTAAACATTCTGAAAACTCTACAGTATCGCCTTGACCGGGACACACTAGAAACGATTTATACCTCCTTCATTCGACCTATTTTAGAGTACGGAAATGTAGTCTGGGATGGCTGCACGCAGGATGATGCAAAACTTTTGGAAGACATTCAAATGACTGCGGCCCGCATCGTGACAGGAGCAATGAAAACCACCCCTATAGAAAAGCTATACGAAGAAACTGGCTGGGAGACCCTGTCCAAACGAAGAGAAAGATCCAAACAAATCATGATGTATAAAATAGTTCATAAATTAACCCCTAGCTATTTGTACTCTCTTCTCCCCAATATTCCAATATTCCACCGTAATACTAGGGCACAACTCGATCAAAGCAGACGCTCAGACTTACCCTCTTTCAATTGTAGAACAGTCTTATTCGAAAACTCCTTTTTCCCTTCTGCTATCACGTTGTGGAACCTTCTCCCATCGGAAACTAGAAATCTTCCAACTTTGTTCCAATTTAAGAAGAAAATTTCAACTCCCAGACAGCTTTCTGTTATATTTCCAGAACTTCTTAATGTAGGCAAAAGATATCTGTCTATTTTACATTCTCGTTTGCGTATGGGCCGCAGCCAATTGAACGAACATCTTTTTAAGATTGGTGTAAAAGATTCAGCAGCTTGTTCATGTGGCGCCACCACCGAGAGTATCTGGCACTACTTTCTCACCTGTCCAAACTACATTGTCGCTCGAGATGCATTACATACAACCATTGGTCGTTTGGCTCCATTTTCTATTAACACAATTTTGTTTGGCAGTGCTTCTTGCAGTCTCGAGGACAATATTATCATATTTTTATCTGTTCAAGAGTTTATTGAAAAAAGTAAACGATTCCAAGGTGAAACTGTAACTTAATCATTCATATCGATAATTCGAAAATGCAAATTAATAATATATACTGGCAATATTGACAAGTTTATGAGCCCCGCTATCTGTGTTTGTTCTGGTGGCGTCTATCCTTCCGTTTGTTTTTCCGACCACGCTGCTCATCAAGTCCCCTTGGACTTGATGAACGGTGGTTCATTGGAGTTGTGCTGTCAAGTCAGTCCTGTGTTTCCGTCTTTTCTCCACAAGAGGGATTAATATAGGGCTTTGCCCTTCTTCCCAATTGTTTTTCTTTTGGAAATAAAATACGTTTAAACCAACCAAATAAAGTCTTGATTGTTTTCTATTCACTTAATAAATTATAGAAAATGGGTAAAATTGAAATGGATCTACAATTGCCAGAGTATGTTCTCATCGTTTTTTTCAATGACGGTGCCCCTGGCTCATTTCCAGTCTTCAGGGATTTTTCCTGATTATAAAGACAAGTTGAACATGTAAGCCAGAGTGTTAGCTATGGCAAAGGTAGCAATTTTTAATAACCCTGATTGAAATTTGGCGACACCAGTTGCTCTGTTTCGGTGTAGCTTGGATAACAATTGAAGGACATCAATCTCGGAGATGGTCACGAATGCAAATCGATTTGGAGAGTGTGGTAAATAGTTCCTGAGAGAACCAATTGCAGTTACACAATTGTTGTACGTGTACATAGAAAAGAACGATTTTAACTGTCAATACTGATAAAGTATACCATTATATAGACCCTTACTAACACAATTCTCCGCTGCTCTCAACAGGACCGGTTAGAGTCTGTACACACTGCTTAGCAAGGGCTCTGTTTGCTTTATTGGTTACTTTTCTTGGTGAAAGGAACAAGGAATAGGGCCATCACAACCTGTATCACTGGTACTGCACAAGACTACCGTTGAAAATATGAATATGAATGGCTGTCAGTTTAGATTATTATAACCTAAACTGACAGCTATTAATATTCATATTTCCAATATAGTATATGATGGACGTACATTGGGGAATCGATGTAATAAAAGTCTAAAAGAATACCATAATGCATCAATCAATTGTCACCGCACAATCCACGCACCTACCCCGGGGCAAATAGGGCTTTTCACGGGAATTTTCACGGGTGTAAGAGCGCTCCGATAAAAACCCGCACGCAGGATAAAAACGGGTCTACGGAAATGTGAAGTACCAAAACATGGATGAAAAAAATCAACAGTCATCACTATTAAAGCGTACTTTATCAGCACAACTGGACGTTTGAGTAACATCCTATATTTATCCTTAAACTATGTAATTTAGGATTATGAAATCAATGTATGATGCTCATAGCATCATTAAATTTGCTGGCAGCTCTAATATATCCATTTTATGCATACTTTGGAAAGGTAAATTTATTCATTGTCGAATTTTGTCCGAAATAGAAACATTATATTACATTTTCTCAGACACAAAACAGGGAAGGACACTTTTTGACGTGCATTGTAATGCTTCTCCACCATCGAGAATTTATATAAAAGAAGTTAAAAGAACAATTGTGCGTTATCTTCGACATAGGAATGCAGGTGACATTTCTCTGTTTTTAAGGTAACAAACTTCAAATTAAATCGTACTTGCATTGCAGCAGGCTGCATGATAAAGTCTTTAAAAGGCGACTGTAGTTATTAAGGGATAGTGCGATTCTGCCTGCAAGAGCAATTTATGGAAAGCGTGACTGGGTATGTTGGACATGCGAAAGTGTGGTTGAAGGGCAGAAAATCCCTGTACCACCTATGTTCAACCCCATTGCCACTGAGAGGCAACACCCAACAGCTACGTATGAAGGGCAGCGATGATTTCGTAACGGCCGAATCAACGGCACCAAAAAACCCAGACAACAAATAAAAATATGGTAGCAGGGTACCATGTTGTATATCATGGAATGGGTGACCGCAGGGTATGTTAATGAAAAACAATCAATTACATTTACGAAAGAATAAACAGATTGAAAATTGTTCGTCATTTCATATGAAAGGATAGCGACTTAGTGGCTGCTTGCTGCTCATTTATGTAGCACCAAACATGAACAAAACTCGCAAATTGACTTGAGTGATTTTATAGTATACATTCATTCGCAAAATACTAGTATTCCTTTCAAAAATGTAAGGATTGACCCTGGCAATTGAAAACCGACGTGTGCGTGTTCCCTTTATGTTGCAGATACAGAGGAGTAGAGGTAAGCCTACATTATTTGTTCCAAGATTCAGTATTATATGTTACGTATTCGACAAGCAAATAGCACAAAGAAGAGCAATAGGAGAGATCGCAATTAGCAATTGTATAATGTATTTGGCTGAATACACAACACTATACACACAATTCTTGAGGGCTAGAGGTGTGTATTCCTATCAGCCCCGATGTTAAATTAGCATTCAAAATGTTGGATATATTTACAGTAAAAGTTTTCAAATTTACAATGGTATTTCAACTATATGCAACCATTTATCACAAGAAATTCGCTGTTTCTAGGTAGAGTTGTTTTAAAGTTACATAGGCTGAGATTACAGCGGAAACTAATGGAAATACATATACCCAGTCCGTCTGCCTACAGAGAGCTCAACTGAGAATCCACATGAACCAGTTGATCTTAACATTAGCTATTGTTCCGACACCAGAAAGAAATACATTGTCGGAAAGCATTGTCGGAAGTATATCTGATTGTTACCTAGATAAGTCAACTCCGATTTGAGTATAGTAAGCTAAATCCCCATCTCAGCTAAGCATGCTCAGCCACAGCTTGACCCTTAATTGGGTCAGAACTCGGGAGGGGGGGGGAGGATAAATTCTAATAAATTACTACAGAAGGCAGCAGTATCCAAAGCAAGAACTGGCAACAAACAGATTTTGCCTCGGTAGAAGTCTCTCTGGTGTTTCTTAATAAATGTAGTATATTGAACATTTTGCTTGACTAAACCCACAATGTTTCCAAAATGGGGATGTTTGCTACTGGTTACCGAGGAAACTTTAGTGAGTGAATGGGGAAAGGTCACTTCCTGTCTCTCATGACTTGTGACATATAACTCTGACCGCGGCTAGCTGCTCTGAGGTATCAATGTGGCTTATGGAACATGATGCTATGATGTAAAGCATAGATAGCCTGATACTCTTTAAAAGAAAAAGAAAAACTGAGCAATACCACAGTTGGGAGAGTTAATATCCTACACTACACGTTGAATATGGCATAAACATATTCGCTTTCCTGCTTTGCATTACAAAGTATTCAGACAATAAGAAAACGGAAACGTTCCATGGAACTACAGTGAAAACCCAATAAAGCAATGGAAGGACTTCCACGATGCTCACGAACGCAACGGTTTAGTGGACTGTGGTTAGCTGGACTGGCATAACGCAATGAAAATCCCACAAAACAAACCACAAGACAAAGATCAAGAGCCATAAACGTGTTCACAAGATCAGGGAAATTGGATGCATTCCCTTGAAATCAAGTTCAAGACCGTCAGTATCGAAATCAGTATCACTGCAATGAAAACGTTTTATTTGGGTTATTACGTTTAGATAATTGTCCCATGAATTATAGGAATATTTAAATTCCATGATCATAAAAACGTATCTTGGCTCTGAAATTGTAAAAATTGGCAAATCTCAGGACAGAGCTTATCACACTATGTATAATGAAGCTTACTCAGAACATTTTCATGACCCTAAAGTTGAGTATTTTCAAATTCTGGACTGTGAAAACATACAAGCACGTTACTCATATGCACACAAGCACGTCAAGAAATTCAGACTTCCACAATATGTAATGCGTTTTCAAACAAATGATGTCTTGCTCTTATGATATGAAAACACATGTAAGTGCATTGTTTGTAAAGATGGATATGAACGTGAAGTATATATGTATTTGTTTATTTTTCATTTGAATTTTTTTGTCAGAAAATGTGTGTGGTGCAGGAAAGAAAGTGTCAGCATTACAACATAGCCTTTTTACTTAACTTTTTTTACTCAAATACCCAAAACTGTCCATATGTCTGATGTCATCTGCCTGTTATTTTGCTTCAATTTTACACCTCTCACATCAAACATTTTTGAATGAGGAATGTACATGTGTGCTTGGGGACCCAATATGATAGCACCCTAAGAAAGGCTGATTTGAAGACAATTTTTCCATAACTGACTACCAGTGACAAGTTTTATGCAAAATGCCTACAGCTATGTTATACGTTTAATTGATATAAATGACACAGGATTTGTAAAGGAAGCATTATCAATATTGCTATCAACATACAATTTTATTTAAGTCTGAGGCAGCAGAAAAAATTATTTGCCACTTTATAGCAACTTGCCTGCTAAACAGACTTTCGGGGGGGGGGGGCGATAGGGGGCAATATAGCAACAGGATAAGATGTAATCACAGCCTGTGCATGTAACACTTTGTTTCCTCTGAATTGTACAGTTCATGCATTCCCTATCTAAATCGCTGAGCTGTTATCACCGTTTGAAAAATGATACCCATGTAAGTGTGTTTAACCTCCCCCACATGTTTTAGATGGTATCCATTTTGCATGTCTGTCACAACAAATTCTCGTATGATTTCAGCATGAAAATGTCAATCCATGTTCCATGTATTTCTGTTCTATATTGTTCATGTCACAAGGAAATTAATGAAGCTGGTTGACAAGTTGCCTGCAGGCTTTGACTCTGAGGCCATATTTATATTTGGTTGGTCCAAGGTAAAAATGAAAGACATTAAGTCTGCTAAGCAAACAAGTTGACAAGGACAACCAAATAAATAATATTGTTCTTTCCAAGTCATGATAAAGTGCTTTTTTTGTTTGTTTGTTTGTTTGTTTGTTTGTTTGTTTTTTTTTTTTATTTTTTGTTTTTTTTTTTTTTTTTGTTTTTGTTGTTGTTGTTTTTGTTTTTGTTTGTTTTTTTTTGTTGTTGTTGTTTTTTTGGTTTGTTTTTTGTTGTTGTTTTTGTTTTTTTGGGGGGGTTGTTTTTTGTTTTGTTTTGTTTTTTGTTTTTTGTTTTTTTTTTGTGGGGGGGGGGGAGGGGGTCTTTTTATACTTGCGTGTTTTGTCGTGAGAGGAAACAGGAATAAACGTGACCATACTTGCAACTACAAGATGTAATGTTGGGTTTTGTTTTTAATGCCATTTCATGTGATGTGATTGGAAGATATATAGCGTATGAGCGGGACTGTAAAAAGGGGAAGACTTTCTCTGATAAAAGCGACTCATCAAAATTTAAAAAGTTAGGTCTACTGCTTTCAGTGTAGTTTATGAAATTTCCTATTTGATGAAGAATAACAATTAATAATTATAGATAAAAATTGAGTTTAATCAACCTGAGCCAATTGGACACTATGTCCATGCACCCGTGGTCTGAGTGTACGTGCCGTGTGAACATTATGACTAAGGTACATTTCGACTAGTAAAGTAGATACTGATAGCTTCCATCTCAGGCAGAGTTACTTAACGTGATATTGAGTTGAGAGTCTACACGAAAATTGGTCTGTTTCAGAGACAACAGTACCCATGTGAAAAATGCAGTGATGCAGAAAACAGGATTGTTTCCCACCCCAGGAAACAAATGCATGCAAGGACCTTTTGTGATCCGTTTTATGGCTGAATGAACCTGCAAATTGCAGGCCTAAATGCAGTGGGGTAATGCATGCAAATACAAATATGTACTGGTCCCAGCATACACCATGCACAAATAGATCTTATTCATGTAGTCGTCATATTATGATGTGCATGCATGTACGGTTTAAAATTCCATCATGCACACCTTTCACTGGAAATCTGAAATAAAGACACGTATGTTTCAGAATCCAACATGTTCATATATATTCTTGAAAGCAAACTTGCATTGTTTATGTTAAAACATGTTAAGTCTTAAGCTTTTCCACACTCCATTGTCATGTTTACTTGAAAGACAAACCATTTTATAATCATCCTTGTATAACTTTGCATTGAATGCATCCTTGTGTAACTTTGCATTGGATGCTGTAGCATGTGTACCTTTAAGAAGCAATATCTAACAGGATGTTGCTGTTGTCATGAGCGTTTTCTTGGAAGTGACAAAGAATGCTTTACCTAGTGTAACTTTGGCCTTGGGCCAGCTTGCCCTTTCCCTTTCTGAGCGGCAGGTGTTTTATTTTGCCTTATCAAGTCTTACCAACTTTTTGCAAATCTAACAGGCCTGGCAAAATGCCTTACCCTGTCTTATAACCTTTCTCCTGTCCTTACCGGCAGGGGAAAGTGACTTACTTTATCTTATCAAGACTAAGTAAGACATATTTTCAGGGCGAAAGTGTAATCCGCAGTCTCGATCTGATGTCTTTAATGACGGTCAATCTGGCCCAAGAACCAATCAGATGGCTCAATGTCTCGGACCAGTAAATACGCTGCGGGTGCAACTGTGTCAGAACTTTCAGTCACGCAATGAACACAGGACCTCAGGTGACAGGCTATTAAAAATTAGGGAGCAGAGAAACTCTTATCCATTTCTTGTAATATAAAGGGAATAAATATGCCTGATTATCTGTGGCTTTGCAAAGGGTGTCACTTCAAAATTTCATCCTTGAACTAGAAATCTTGTTGGGCTATTATTTCACTAAGGTTTGCTTCGGAACTGTAACTATGGAAGTAAGCATGAACAAATGCGCTAGTAGCAACAAAGTTAATCGGTTTTGACCCCTTTTTCTATTGATAATGTGAGTGTCATTGAAGTAACCTTTGAGCAAAATAATAAATGCCCTAGGCAAGCTGACGAATATAGCCAATTTAACTTGTAACTCTGTAAGGTTTGATTTACGGTTCCAGGAACTCAGAGAAGTTGTCTTGTCAACGCGCAAACAACCCTCGTCTCCAGAGCTTTTGGCAATATTCCCCACTGTGAAAGCATGCAAATTAATATGAAGTTGGACAAATGCTACGGATTGGTATTTTCAAATAAAATCGTGATCTAACTATAAATGACATGCTGACATTTGAGAATAGAGGCTGTACCCATGGGCCCATTTCAAAGCAAACCAGGGTGTTCATGTGTACATAAATACAGATGGTTCATTCAAGTCGGCCATTTCAAGTACACAGGGTAAACACTACATACCTTGCAGAAGTCCCAGTTCCCACAGTCAGGCCTTGCATGGGGACATGTGATAGGTATAGATTGGGCATGGCTGGGACCACCGACAAATAGCTTTGCCAAAAATTGTCAATCTTCATTTCAGTTTTCCACTGCACCAAGCCACATTGTTGTCATCACCTACAATGGCAGCCTAGATAAACCATTTTCTAGTATTTGACACAAGGGGGGGGGGGGGGCATCACTTGCTGAGATAGTGTTTGGCAGGCCTGGTCATATTCATTGTGAAATAGGATGGCTAGCTTGGCTGAGATGCAAATAAATTTGCTTCAATATCAAAGTCTTGTTGCGCCTATTACTACCAAGTGGATAATCTGGGCAAACTAAATATGTGAATTTGGGCAGGTTCCGTTGAATAAATAGGGCGCGATGATGATTTCAAATGGTAGCATCTGTCACATACTCAAGTACATATTAATAATCCAAGAGTCGCCTATGGATTACACAAAACATGGCGATGTTGATTCGAATTTTTGCTACCAGGTTCATTTCTTATAAATCAACTTGCAGTATATGTACGTACCATCTAGAGAGTTCAGAAAGGTTAAAGCATTTTGACCTGTTTGCAGAAATTGCTGTATCATTCTTGGGGTACTTTTCACGGGGAGTCTTGATGGTTCGATCTCAATCCTCCTATACTCAGAATCCATTATCCGGATGCAAGATCAAAATGGACCATTTTGTATGAATACAATAGGTTATGAGCTATTAAGTATCAAATGGGCCATTTTTGAAATGCCCTCATGCCGACATATTGGATCATGACGTCCAATTCACATGCTCCCTTTTGAAAACTTGTAACTCATCCTGAGGCATCTAAATCTGAGTATATGGTCAATTAATTACATGTAATATTTGTGAATTGATCAATACGCACGTATTATGTCGGCTGACATACCACCGTTGCGCATCGATGGGGCCAGAGATTTTGGCAGGAAACTAATATTCATGTCTCGCGTTACCTGTCTCGAAAGTACAAACTTTATTGCAAACGTTATCACTTTGATAGTAGGATTGGTCCCATTCTCAATATACCTTTAAGCAAAGTTCACCCATTTCACCATCGCCCCTTACGATGTATCTTTGAGATGGATGCGAAAATTTGAGATGGGCGTGAAGATTTCTGTTTATAAGTATATAAGCGCAGCTATCTCTCTCTCTCTCTCTCTCTCTCTCTCTCTCTCTCTCTCTCTCTCTCTCACACACACACACACACACACACACACACACATTATTTTGACTTGGCTGCACCTACTTTGTAGAACGAATGGTACCCCCATAAAAAGTGACCAATATATCGTTGCTAAAGTGTCAGTCTATCCATTAATGTACACTTTCCTCTTGTCGGACAAAAAATATTAAACACGATATCAATGTAGGCCTATCTATTGTGTAAATGCCACTCCTCTAAACCAATATGTCAAGCAATTTTAAGCGTCAAGACGAAATACTGATGTGCATGTTCTTTACATTGTATTTGCTTCATATTCTTACAGGCAAGAAATCTCAACTTTAAGGACCAATATACAAAGAGCAGATTTTAGTTGGCATAATGGAAGTAAAGTTCCCCATAAAAAAAACTTTATTTGGATCCGTGAAAACAAAATCAAACAAGTCCACCGTGTCAATGATACCGAGTACTTCCTTCTTGCTGTGAATAAAGATAAACTGTATTGACTATTTAACAAGAATGAGCCAAATGCGTAAGACGGTTATATAAATCAAGAATGAATACTGCGTTGATGTGACTTTGAAAATAAAACTTATCTATAACGTGATCTAACTATGTACTTGTTCCCTTTACGGGAGGTTTTTTGTCAACTGAGCCCACTTCGTTGAAATTCTATGCTGAATATTCAGCCAAAAAGGAGACCGTTCCATCTGAATACAGAC
This sequence comes from Hermodice carunculata, assembly GCA_964020975.1. NCBI lineage: Eukaryota > Metazoa > Annelida > Polychaeta > Eunicida > Amphinomidae > Hermodice > Hermodice carunculata. Next base: position 62,486,438 of record OZ026616.1, on the reverse strand, counting down.
AAATAAGCCTTAGATTGGTCAAATGACATTGGTGAACCGGGAAGGTCAACTTGGATTTTAAGCGTGGTCCAATTTGTGCACTCCGTGCAATCAACCATTTATTAACTGTGCCAAGTTATCTTCCCGGTTTATGTATGTTGCACTGAGAGTTTAATGTGAATCTTTTTTACCGAGCACAAACCAAAGAAGACTCTATATCCCGGGTATATATCATAGACTGATAGACCGTCATGATAAAGTTTCCCATAGTTTATGTTAAACATTTCACGGACCTAAGAAATTCAAAATGCTGATCAAGATATGGCTTGACCCTTTTTGCCTATGTTTCATGTGTAACCTGTGTAAATACAGGGCATCGCCTTAATCTTGCTTCATGTACTGAATGTGCCCAAGCATTGCTATTCTTTTGGTGTCAGTGTAAATATTTCCATTTCCTCATATATGACCAATACGTCGACCAATAATGCTTGAGAGCTAAGCTAATGTTCTTTAATTTTGTATTTTACTCGACTTTAAATAATTATTATTATAAGGTTACTTAGCAGCTTATGTGAAGTAGCTTGCATTGTTTAATGATTATTAATAAACCAGGAACATAGATGGTTAATGTACTAACGAGGGTCTGCAAACTTCATGAGATCTCAAAAATGATAGTATAATAGCTTGGTTGTCGGTATTGACATGATTTTAATGTATACAGACTTTCTAAGGATATACAGCAAGTTACCAGGGGTTTTCATAAATTATTGAATATAACTTTTGATTTAGATATAAAGTATGGTAAAATTATGCTTTTTCAGAAATATTACAAACCAAGGATGTTATTTATTTTTATTTCACTTTGAGAGTTGATGGCCATATTTAACAATTACACAAGTGATCATCATAATTTAGCAGAAATATTGCTTCAGCCTTTTTAAGTCTGAACGTATTTGCCTCATATCTGCAGCAAACTAAAGTTTATGAATTGAATAAAAAAAGAGTGTCTCAGATTGTCCAATTTTTGTTCCGTTTTGTCACCAGAGTTGACTAAAAGTGGTTTGCCTTTGATGTAATGAAAGACAAAACATTAAAAATATCAAACAAGTGCAGATTATTTTCATCAGTATGTTAAAACAATGATTAAACAAAACATATAAAGTATATAATATTCGAATATAGTTATGTATGATCACATTAACACGTGCATGCTTTATCATTCAACCCAATATTTTAAATAGTTGGAAAGCTACCATTGAGGGGCAAAAACAGCTTGACGTCTAATTGAAAGCATCCGACATCTGATCATATTGGTGGGCCACAGTATGCTATCGTCGAGGACAGCTACACAGAGAAAACATGCTCGAGTACAAAACGCCCTGCATCTAATCAGTGTTTTGGAATTTTACTGCAGTGCAGTTCTTAAAAAACGTAAATGAAAAATGAGGGATATGAATACTGGCAAATTAGCAAAAGGTTTCAACATATAAATAAATAAATATATATATATTTATGTTGGTATTGCCCAAAAATAAACAAATTAACCAATAAGTGCATCAATCAGCACCAATAAACACACACTCTGAATGCTATTTCCCTATACCTTCAATTTCTTAAATGTTCATCTCCATTAAAGTTTTTATTTCTTATTTTACAGGAAAAATTTACCAGTGCGTCCGCATACTTACACAGGGCAACAAGACAACGAGCGTACTTTGCAAACATAACCATACTTATCCCTGACACTTGGCAAGATAAACCAGAATACAAACCTGCCTCTGTAGAAAAGTTTAATAAGGCGGACATACGTGTTGACAAACCAAACCCTGCGCTCCCTGATAACCCATATGTCTGGAACGGAGGAGCGGCCTGCTCGCCCGGTCAGTATATGCACCTGACTAAAAAATACATCAAGGATGAAGCTTTTGCTGTCAACAGTTTTGGCGATTACGGTGAGTGGGGCAGCAAAGATATTAACAGACTGTACAGACAGACAGACCAACAGAAGGACGGGCAGACCTCTGTATATATATATATATATATATATACCATTTCATATTGAGGCTGTATACCTTTTTTCACAGCTGACCCGGATGTTCTATTTTTTCACTCTCCTTCTTAATGCTGGTGATCCATTTTAAAAGTTGATGGGAGTTTAAGTAAGTGTTTAAGTATTCGAAATTACGAACAACACAGCATCGATATAGGCCGCCTGTGTTGTGAATCCGTTGACACAGCCAGCAGCATAAAAAGGTACACGTGTCGATCCAACATACCACATAAGACACAGTTATAAATGAATTTTTTAAAGTTTCAATTGAGGATAAAGCTCAAAACGTAGCATGGAATTGGTCAACAATTAATGTCAACTCCACGCTACCTGTAATGATTGAACAGCATTTGTTTATACAGTGTTCTCGGATTACTTGCGGGGCTTCATGGATCCACGCCAGCTTATTGACGCGTCATACCGGCATGAACAGAAAGACCAGAGATATTCATGACGCAGATTTGAAAACCCACAGTTAAAGCGTCACACATGCTACAGTTTAACAATACAGCTTACACCGTTTTTGGACTGTTGAAAAAGGCAACTGTTAAAATCACAGTTAAATTGGTCATGCAGAATTATGTGACAAATTTCGTTTTGGTTAAAGCAAGCAGCCGTCATCGTCCAAAACTCGTCTCCGGCAATTTACGGCTGTGAAACGGGTTTGTAGTTTCCCGCTGGTGACTGGTTCATACATGTATATTCATTTGGCTCTTGAAAAATGTTTGCATCTAACGTGATATCGATTCATCAAGGTATAGGTTTAGACATAGACTGTGACTGGATATGCCGTATGGAGCGTGGACAGATTTGGATTGTGCTGGGCCGGGGGGGGGGGGTAAAAACTACGAGGAAGAAGTGGATGTTGCTCCTGTTTCTTTAATTTGCTTTAATATCCAAAGGTGTATAACAAATTCCCAAGATTTTATTGGTTTTGACATGTTTTACTCTTATTTTCAGACAGGGTACTGGTACACGAATGGGCTCATTTGAGATGGGGTGTTAAAGATGAATACCCTCTTGGCCTTCAGAGTCACTTTTATGCCAACGACAATGGGCAAATAGAACCAGTGCGGTAAGTTCAAGGGAATTTGCATTTGCTGTACAAAATGCCACATACCATCAAACCGGGGTCTCAAAAATTTATCAATTACCTTGTCCAACTACTAAATAAAATGTTCTTATGATAATGGACCCCCACACTGTAGTGCGGCCTCACTAGTTGCAAAGCTGGTTGATCTCCGCTTATAACAAGAAGCATGGGACTCAGCTTCCGTGACGATGGTTTCGCCATTTTTCAGACGTCATTTGTAAAAATACAGATTCGATAAGTCGCCTAAGGAACACGAAGTAGAGTTGTTTTTGCACAATTTCAAAATTGACAAGCTTCCTCTTTCTGTCATTAGATCTTAAAATCAATGACATTGAAATTACTATAGGTTAGGAGAAACTGAAAAACAAGCAGTCGCCAGGAAAAGATGGATTCCTGAATGAAATGTTGAAAGAGAACAAATATATCTTGTGTAATGTGTTACTTAAAATGTTCAATTTGGTAGTTATATAGGGGGTTCTTCCAAACTGTGTGGAACAAAGGGTTATTAATCCCCTTTCAAAAAAGGCGGCTCACCTCTTGACCCTAACATGTACAGAGGTATATGTCTCAGTAGCTGTGTGTCCAAACTTTTCGCACCATCATGAATAATCGATTACTGAAATATTTAAAAGAATCGAGTATCTAATGTGAGTTACAGATTGGATTAACCTCAAGATTTAGAACAAGTGACTATATTTTTGTATTGAGAACTTTGATCGATAAATACACACAAGTTTTGACGAAAGCTAGATATTTATTTATGTGTTTTGTTGACTTTTAAAAAGTTAAAATACCATTATGATTGTATGCCTGGGAAATATGGGAAGCGTATACGGTTCTACTATCCAAAAGCTCAGCACAAAACAATATTGCGGGATATTCTAAAACATGTTTTGCAAAATTCTGCATGCGATTTCTGAAGTACTGTCTTGGTGTTCATCGCAAAGCAAGTAATATAGCCGTATATGGTGAACTGGGGAAAACTCCTTAATCACTAACAGTAATGACACATGTCTGTAAAATTGACTTCGAATTATATATATGGATCAAATCCATTACTTTTCAGTGCATACAAATGCCAAGTTGAGATGCCTGAAACAAATCAATCTAGTTGGCTTAAGTCAATTAAAGATACTTTGCATGCAGTAGGCTTACAAGTACTTTGGAACGATCATGAAATGTATTACAGCGATTTTTCGTCCTGTATCCTTGAGAAACAAATAACCGAGCAATTCCAAAATCAATGACGACAACAACAAGAAATTATGCGGCGAACTGACGATTCTAAACTAAGAACCTACACATTATTTAAAACGGACTTGAAACTTGAACGGTATTTAGAGGCATACACATTTTGATATTTGGAAAAACATTACTAAATTACGTATAAGTGCAGACAACTTATGTATAGGAACTGGTAGATACAGAAGACTAGCCAAACTTCCTGTAAACCAAAGACTTTTTTCTCTCTGTGAAAACATTGCAGACGGGTATCACTTTCTTATTCCATGTAAACAATATAATATACCATGGCATTTTTTCTGAAAAAGATATATAACGTTTTTGTTGGCACGGCATCATTCCGTGATCAAAATATGTTTACATGTACATCTATTATGAAATTGGAAGATACAGAACTAATATCAATATTCGAAATATTTATGAGAGAATGTAATGCAATACGCCAGCAATCCTTATAGACAAGTTTAATGTACAGTGAATTACATCTCTAATACCGAGTGCCAGCAGCTCTTGGTCAGTTATACTTTTTTTCTTTCTGTCTTGAGTTCTACTTTTGTAATGTGGTGTTTGGTATCATGTGATTTGTATGTTTAATGCACTGTTTGCATCTGTTACTTGTATGACAAATCGCTACAAATTGTTTGTGGTGCAGTCAATAAGCTTCATCTCATAAGAGAAGCATCAACTTATCGGCTTGATAATCATAAAAGAGCCGTTAACTTATCGCCCCAATAATTGTAAAAAACAAAAAACAAATAAATCGGCCCCGTTTAAATCTGTTTTTCTGAAAACAATAGAAGAGAATCGGGCGCAAACCTAATATTCAGTTTATCGTATCAACAAAAACAGTATGACACCATGCATTTATTGCGTAATTTTGTGTGACACGCTGACCTGTCCGCTCTGTTGTGAAACGTTTCTTAATTGGAGATGTTTAAGAAAGGCCTACTGGATGGGGGTGTTCATATTTTGAAAGACTTGATGCGGTTTTCTTGAGATCCTGCTTGGATGGATTTTATGTGCAAACATGAAATGGCAATATTGCTTGTGGTGCGATTCTACTCAAAGCAAAGAAGTAGGCCCAGGTCTATCATGTGGAATGGCAAGACAAGTTCAACATGCACTACACAACTTTCACAACACTATTTGCTTTTTGTAACAACATGAAACCTGCCCATGTCCAGGGGCAAGGGGTGGGCTTTCCAAGAAGGCATAAATTGACCCCTGCATGCTACATGGGTGTAACTGAGATGACCTAAGGTACATAAAAAATATCCCAGTTTATCATCAGTGGTTTTCCAAAGCAAAATTGATGAGGGGTGGAGGAGAGGGTTTTTTTTTTTGTTTTTTTGTTTTTTTTTTTCTGGTTTTTTGTTTTGTTTTGTTTGTTTGCTTGTTTTTTGTTTTGTTTTGTTTGTTTGCTTGTTTTTTGTTTTGTTTTGTTTGTTTGCTTGTTTTTTGTTTTTGTTTTTGATTTTTGTCTTTTGGTTTGTTTTTTTGTTTGCTTGTTTTGTTTTGGTTTGTATTTTACCCTTTCCTTCCCTCCAAATGAATGACTGTATTAAAACTTTCAGGAAGTCCCCATTGCCCATACAGATCATTTATTCACTCAGAATGTCACAAGATTGCTGTAATATAGTTCTGTTGATCGGCTCCAGCGGCGTTGACCTCTCAAAGTATTAATTGGAGCTTTGTCGGGGATTTTTTTGCAAATATTTATAAAATATACAATAATTAAAAATAGTGGGGCACAAAATACCATGCGGGCGCTGATGATAAACCGGTGGCCTAATGCTACAGGAGCGCAACTGAAATGCTTTAATGCGACAGGGGCACAACTGAGATGCTCTAATGCTACAGGGGTGCAACTGAGTTGACCCTAATGCTACTGGAGTGCAACACAGATTTCCCTAATGATACTGGGGTCTATCTCTTCATACTTGTTTTACCTATGTAAGTGTTTTATCATTTTACAAGACGCCGTTAGGTGTATATTCTGTCCAGTTCCCTGGAGAATATTTTTATGACCTTTCAAATTCATGACAGTGAATCTTTTTTCTTCAAGTGACTTTGAGATACGCCCCATGTATAGCATGAGGGTCATCTTACTTTTAGCTGATGTGTCTGTAGCGCGAAATGCCATTCACATCATTACTGAATCGGGAAGTTGAACATAATTAGGTGGTATGTCCATGGTGTTTGATCATATCATGGCAGTTTTTCTTTCAATTCTGTTCATTTCGCTCTGTAAATTCGCCATCCACACAACGTCCGTTTGTGCACATGTACCAGTGAACATCTTTCTTGACAATCCTGTTTGATTAGATAAGAATTAGTTTTATATTATTTAAATCACGCGTACATGGTAAACCACTACCACACATAATAGGCATCGTTTGAAATTTTCAAATAGTTTCTTTTCATCTTGGCATTGATTTTCAGTTGTTCCCTGACGGTACGGGGACACCCTACTGGCGAAGCTGTCATCAGGACGGCCGGCGGGACATTCCGTGCCTGCAACTTGGACCCAAACACGGGCTTGTATGAAAGTGGCTGTGTTTTTCGGGCTGACTTTGCCTCCCCATCAACAGCATCTCTGATGTATTATCACTATTTAACGAACGTAAGTGTATCCATACTGTAATTACAATATAACCATGAATGCAAGTGGGGGCGGGCAACTTTACAATCCACTTTCATTGAGTGCAAACATATTTAAGACAGAGTGGCCAGAAACCGCCGTACACTAATCAGTTTTATGATGAGGTTCCAATGGTACTTCAAAAATAGCAGAAAATGGGCACTGAACACGATGAAAGTGTTGAACTCTAACAGACTGTTATAAGCATACCATCAATTCACAGAACAGTTTAAATATTTTAAGCAAGTTTATGAAACGTTAACATTAAAGTCCCCTTTGAATTAGGTTACAAGTTAACTTTTTATATTGGATACCAATCGTGTCACAACGAGGCTGTAATCATTACCTTATTCACCTCTTTATAATGACACTGCATTTTGGAGGAAATTGCTTCGATTACTAACTTTTTTTCATAGATGACCTCAAGTGTAACATGCAGGAAGTCATGTCTAGCGTATGCTGGTTTAGGACAATTATCCCTGGATATCGGGATATTCTACTTCCACATTTTATTATTTTTATACAGAGAGAGAGATAGAGAGCGAATTATGCTGTCATACTTTGCCCCAGAAATAAGATCTATACATAATGTGCATGTCTAAATTTGAAAGCTCTTTGCACTTTTTTCTAAAGGAAATGTTTAAATATGTATGCGTATTACTGTGTGATTTGTTAATTATATTCGGAGGTGGATATTCCAACTTCATATGTATGCGCATAACATCATAGCATACTCATTATGTCTTTCTATTTGTTAATTTCACTTTGCATGACCATCGTTTTCATATCAGTTACTTTGTAATTCTGAAGTGAAACTTTTTGGAGACCTTTAAGTCCACAATATTTTTCAATCAATAGTCACATTACTATTATCGAATATTTATTCACCAAAGTGGCCATTTTGAATTATTTCATTTCTCCTGTGTATTACCGTCACATGCTTACGTACTGTTTTTTTTTTATATTTGTAGTAGATTTTTCGTGAATTACTGTTTTATCTTACTAATGTGCTATTGCCTCTAATGAATCTACTGTTCCACTCTTCGAACTTAGCACATAGTAAGATACATGTAGGTTACGTTGCCTGTTGAAGCCCTCTCGTCAGTTCACAGTTCTGGTCCGTGGCTGACAATGGAGGAAACCTGTGTGTGTGTGTGTGTTGATGTAATCGCTCATACGCAAGTGGGAAGGTATTACTCATTGGTGTATTAGGACTCATAAGTAGGTCCTCGTGGCATCTTTGCGAATTACTATCAAAATTATGACATGAAAGATGCAAGTTTGATAACGCATCTGATATCTCATGTCAGAGAAAGGACTTGTATCAGTATATACTTGATTTACGAATCGACTTTGCCGCAAGTGGCCTTGTCGATTCGTAATCAAGAATCTACTGATAATCGTCCTTTCTCCATAACTTAATCGTGAAGATGATTGAAAAATAATCTATTCATCTGCTGTCCAGTCGAGCCAGGCATGCTACTGAACGACACTAGAGCATAAGTTCCTTAATATTTTTGTACTGCTCCATGAAATTATGTTCCCCCATGAGCCCCAGAGGGAGCGCTCTGTATTCACTACGTCAGTTTCGCCATTATGAAAGCAGGAAGTATAGAAGGAACCTGGAGAGATAAACCTGTCAAAGCAAAAAATGTTAAAAAAGAAATCATCATGACTGTCATTGAACGAGTTATACGGAGGCTCCTACGTGTCAACATAACGTTTATTTCTGCGAGAAAAAAAAATTATAACTACCCTTTATCTCGTTATAACGGTATTTTGTCTCATTATAAGGATTTTAATGTAGATATAATGATTTTCAATGTCGTTTTAATGACTTTTTATCTCGTTAAAACGAGAAAATTCTATGACAGTTTCGATGGTATGCCATATTGTAATTTCCTTTGATTGCCCAACAAACATAAATCAAATTTGTGCACATCATATTCTTGTTCCTGGGATGCGTCTATTGCCACAGCACTACGTTTAAAGTACAGTTTTAATGACACGTCCAACTTTTATCATTTGAAGGTCTTCATTTTTTTTTAAATACTTGTATGTTTGCCTAAAAGGCAGGGTCAATGGCAACTAATTCAAATGCTTATCAGTGGAGAGCTCTGCGGACAGATAGGCTAGGTGTGCGCATTCCCATTAGTTTTCCATATAATTTGCTTCTGAATACCTTGATAACCGCTGTATCTAGAAACACTGAATTTCTTGTGGCCAATGCTTTTATATTGTTGCAATACTCTTGTAAATTTAATAACTGCTGTTACTAAACTAATCAACTTATTGACTGTTGCTTTAAAATGTCTACAAAAGGACACATTTAAAAAATTGCAGGAAACGGACCCATATGGATTGTCAACTTATTGACTGTTGCTTTAAAACGACTACAAAAGGACACATTTAAAAAATTGCAGGAAACGGACCCATATGGATTGTTATTACTTTATCTGATTAATTTCAACAAATATTTCGGTGATGAAATTGTTTTCTTCAGCTTTGAAAAGTTTGAGCCGTCTCAGCCTTAAGGGGTCAAATTTCGTGCCTTTTTTGTGAAATGAGCCGTGACGTCATCTGGGAAGCACAAAGCCAAGCAGCATGTCGACAACACAGGCGCTCCTAACGTTCAGCCAGTCAAGCATCCGTGCTGACATGCGGGGGCTTTTTTCAATCAAATTTTTTCTGAGAAAAGTGCAACAAAATATCCTAACATGGGACATTTTTATGAAAGAAACTTACAAAAGGAGACATTTAAATTTTATAATTTTCAGTCTTTGATACTGAGGCTATGCTTGTTGCAGGAGTCAGAAAAGTGAAAATTAACTGAGGGGGCAAGTTTCAGCCTTCACCCCACTCACTCTGTATATTATCTGGTCTGGTGTTTGCATATTGCGTCAGTCTACATTTTGTATCACCAAAAATACTGTTTTGCAGAATTTTTTCGACGACTACATTTTGAGTTGACGTAAAAGGTAGAGGTTTATATTTTGCCTTCAGTTTCATATTATAAGGTTTCAACTCTGATTTTGGGTCAGAATCTACATTTGGCATTAACGCAGCATGTAAATGTCTACATTTTGCGTTGCTTAAATTTTTCAACTGTACGCCCCCGGGTTCTCCAGCTGATCTTACGCGAAGTTTTTGCGGAAAGTAATAACCGCTTACGAACAGAAGGAGGGCAAAATGTGCCAAAACTGGGGGAAAAAACGGCGTATAAAATAGGTATCTGGTGGTTCTATTGTCTACGAGATTTAAAGGTCGTTATCACTAGATTTTTTTTCCGCAAAAAATAAACGTTAGGTTGACAAATATTAGCCACCGTAGAATCACAGTGTGTTTGTTGTCTCACTTTTGATAATCAATTGCAACGTGCACCAAGCCACTCAGACTCTCGAAAAGGGGTCTGTATCTCCGTCGGGTATGCGGATAACAGCTATAAGAAGCAAGTAACGCAACTCGGCTAATCTCTTCCTTCTTAAAAAAAACTGCACCTGAGCTGGAACATCTGATTTACTCAAGGCACACGGACACACCTTGCTTTGGTATTGATTTAAACATGTTTTATTCAAGAATTTCAAAGTACATATATTCAATAATATTTCAATACACAATAGGAAGACATGGGCATAGACAAGACAGAAAGTGGGGCATAGATATGGGTAGTATCACCTAACTATCAGTGTGTTTTTTTGGGTGTGTGTGTTTTATTTTTGGGGGGGGGATAAATACGCAAGCAGTAAGGACCGCATGTGCAAAGACGCGAATAATCGAAATTTACAGTTGGAATGAAAATTATTATGGGCTCAGTTGAGGTAAATGTATGGAATTCTGCATACCTAACCAATGCCGACAGAATTAAAGCGATTTGCAGCAGATATAAATTCATGAACAACTGAAAAAATGTCACAGTTTCCAGGAAAGAACATTCGGGTGAACCCTATAACATGCTTTGGAGAGTAAAGAGAGCAAGATGGGCAGCTTGAATGTGTAGTAGTAAACGAGGATGGTTATATTTGAGACAAGAGAGAAAGTAATGGAATGTATCTTCGTTAGGTTAGCAACAGGAGCAGGCAGGCACTTCCTTGACCCCGATTTTGAGTAAATTTAAAAGATTGGCTCTCAGGCGGATACCATTGTGCTCGATGGCTATAAATCTATTGCCTAAATTATACAACTGGGGGATTTAGCCGATCGAGATATCGGTTTGTATAATTTGTATTTAAAACTTTGAAGCTAGGCTGAGTTTCAGATATCGAGAGATAGCTGATTCCAGAGTCTGACAGTTAAAGGGAAGAAAGATATATCAAACAAATCAGTACGAGCCTTGGAAATGGGTAAGATTGAAAGAGCGAAGAGTATTAAAGGATGGTGTTTCGATCAGTAGCAATAACTATGGAGCATAACGGCTCTGGTAGAACCATTTTATACATTAAGGTTATTTAGCCGACACTCTTACGTTTGGCCAGAGTTTGTCAACCAACTTCCTCGTAAAGTATTTGGATGATAGTACCAAGAATGGCTCCAGTCACGATATTAACAGCATTGTTTGAACGTCTTCGAGTCTTTTTGCATCTGATTCTGTGATTCTGTACAGCCATTCCACACTGGGCTAGCATACTCAAGCATAGGGCGGATAAACGATATATATATATATATATACAATAGGAAGACATGGGCATAGACAAGACAGAAAGTGGGGCATAGATTTGGGTAGTATCACCTAACTATCAGTGTGTTTTTTTAGGGGGGTGAGTAAATACACAAGCAGTAAGGACCGCATGTGCAAAGACGCGAATAATCGTCTTTATATATACATATATATATATATATATATATACAAATACATTTCTCTGATTTGGTGGTCCAAAGAAAATTGCAAGGTTTTCATGTTGGTAATCAATTGATTGGAACTTACTATTTCTGATATATGATCATTTTTTATCGTAGGTCTATACTCAGGGTGATATTAAGATGTTTATATTTGGATAGATCCTCCAGAACATGAACTTGGAATGTGCATGTAGTTGGTGGATGATTCGGAGATTTAGATTCTTGGGATTGGCATGGATTCTGCTTTCTGAGCATTAAATGTTACTGAACAATCTTTGGACCATATCTCGATGTCAGAGAGATCGGAGTTGAGACAGGTACATCGGAAAAACATTTTGATTTCAGACCGCCAGAATTGCCAGATTCTGTAATCTTTTCCAGCCATGTGTATTTTCTGAAAGGTTCTTTTATAGTATTGCAACTATATATGTATATATATATATATATAGATTGGGGGGGGGGGCGCATTATCGTTTTGTATTGTATATGGTGGCATGATGGTTTCCTTTGCCTGAGTTGTGCGTTTATTTTGGTGTTTGCAGTCTCTACAGTGTACAGTATATGGTTGCTTATATATCATATGTATTATACGTGGTCGCTGAAAATAGCCGTGGGTACCCGGAGATTTAAAACACCAGACTGGCCGGTACCCCTAGTAGAAGTCGCTATTCGTCAGAGCTCCAGTTTATGCCTCACTACTGGAGCAACTTAAACTTACCCTCTGTATTTTGCAGATGAACCAGTTTTGTGATGACAACGAAAGTTCGCCGAACAGTTTTCACAACACATTTGCACCCAATAGACATAACAACATATGTGAAGGTACGAAGAAAAGTGCAACCGGACCCCATACGTAAGATAGGGTCTTTAAACACGTATGTTTCTCTTGCAAACTCTACTGCTGAAGTTTG